>JASSKH010000019.1:7324251-7691372 GCA_031763025.1 Macrocystis pyrifera
CTGAATATGTTGTTCCATTTTTTTTGCATTTTGATTTTTTCTGAATCAGGTTTCAATATTGTAGGCGTTCCTCTAAGCTACTGACTTTCGTCATGGGGGCGTGTTGAAACATGGACGTTGGGATCCATATCTATGTTGATGTGCAGTCACTTCACACGAGCATACTATGTATCTTATGATAGATGCGGAGAAATACGATATGCGGCGAGACTTGAGTTTGTTCCTTCTTGCCGACGCACTGTATCGGACTGAATATGTTGATCCATACTTTTTTGCATTTTGATATATTCTGAATATATTGTAGGCGTTCCTCTAAGCTACTGACTTTCGTCATGGGGGCGTGTTGAAACATGGACGTTGGGATCCATATCTATGTTGATGTGCAGTCACTTCACACGAGCATACTATGTATCTTATGATAGATGCGGAGAAATACGATATGCGGCGAGACTTGAGTTTGTTCCTTCTTGCCGACGCACTGTATTCAACTTACCTCTATCATACTGATCGTAATACAGGGTAGCCTAGCTTACCACCATAAGTATCAGGTAACGTTGCATAGAACGTTACGAGTTTGCTATGCAGAACGTTTCAGGGATATTGCTAGGAACGGTTCAGGGAACCTTGACGGGCTGCTGTAGAATACACCTGCCCGTAGCATGGGCATTGTCTCGTGATCAGGTGATGGCATGCCCCACCTCGCTCACTCTTCTTTCTTTCCACATTTTTTGGCCACATAAGCGCCTTTTCCAAACATTCTCTTTTCTTCATCACAAGTGATCTTCACAGACACTTCGGTGCCGCCTCTGCATCTCTTCCCATAGAAGACAGAGCCTCGACACGCATCATTCCTTCAGTGAAGGCAATATATGCGCAGTACAGAACCTCTCGAGATACTGAGAGCATTCGCAGTCATGCATAACATTATACTTCGAAGTATCGAAATACTGGCAGACTGCTTTGATTGCTCAAGTTTTGTCTCCAGCGAAAGTAGTTTGCTCCAACTCCCACTCGTGTGGGACTATCTGGGTGTGTTTTGTGCCGAACGCTGGGCCTGAGACTTGTCGACACGGTGCACAAACGGTTGAAGTATACTGGGCATATTGAGGGTATTTCATTCCCGCGAGTACTGAGTCTCGCAGAAGAAGAAGCAGCAGCACGAACACTACCAACGGACGAAATAAATACTGCTATAGACTAGTACTTACTGGTATACTTGTAGTACCCGCGGTACAGATCCCCGAGATTCTTGAAGCACAACAGGCGGTATCCATGCCAGCAGCAGTAGCGAACCCCGCATTAGTGCGAGCCCGAAGAAAGTATACGCAGTAGTATCTACAGAAGAACCTCAAAATACTGCGAATATTAGCAGTACCGGTATCTCGAGTACAAAACCCCCGAAATACCGCGAGTGAGTGTACGAAGTACCTATGGTAATAGCAGCAGTATTTTCTCGAACATATTTTGCTTTCCTCCCAAGTGTTCGGAGTAACTGTGAAATGTTGAGGTATGAACGCACGCCACACGCAAAAGCGCGCCCAAACTCTTTAATTTGGGCTAAAACACACAAGTAACATGTACTCAATCATATTATACACGTTCAGAAAAGCAAGGTGTGGACGAATGTACTATTATTACTGCTGTAGTACTCTGTTATATGTAGTCCTGGTACAAAAATAGTCGAAAGTGAAATTTAAGAAAAAAAACGTGGATGGTGCAAGTCGAACCTCGGAAACGAAAAAGTTATCCATCGCAGAATAAACGTATACGCTAGAACAACAGTAGTAGTAGTGCTCTCGTACAACTGGCATGTCGTGTTTTTTATGCAATCTAAAACACTTTGCACGATCTCCTACAGCAGTAGAGTAGCTTGTACAGGTACGACTGCATATTCAGCAGTACTGCTGTAAAATGCAACGCGTGGAACGTACGTGTACTGATCCCCTTTCAGCTGCCTCTGGGATCTATCAGTCAGCAATGTAGGACACACTGCGATCAGAACTACTGTATACAGTACCGCTGTAAGTATATTTTGTACGAAAAGGCTGATGTACGAATGAGCCGCAGTACGATCATCCATACGCGCAAGGTGTGCCCACTGCTGCTGCTGGGTAGCAGGGTTGGTTGTGGTGCTGTAGGAAGCTGGAGGTAAGCACGCTCTGTGCACTGCTGTGGGTATTGTTCTCTAGGCGGTGGTCCGTACTCCGTGCAACAACCCACAAAAAATGTATGTCGTATGGGATAATTTTTATACGTCCATGCTGGGTTCACACGGATACAAAATATGGCAGACGATGGAATGCGGACGACAGGCTCCGACAGAGACACAACCAACCACAGCAACACTGCGCATATGGGTGTGTCGAACACGCACGACGTGTGGGCGGCAGCGTTGGAACGATGGGATCTGTGCATGTTGTCTGTTGTGTGTTGTGTACCTGGTATATGTCTGTGAGCTGTGTGCTCACAGCTCATGAGAGCCGGGGGGAGAAAACAGAGAGCATGACAATGTACCGATACGTACGCATCAAATAAGACCTTTTGACTGAAACCAGGGAAATCGTCTTGTCCACTCCCGCCGGAAAAAAAAAAATTAAACGCCTGCCACGCGCTTCAGAGTGCACGGATCGCGCCGAGACCTCGACCAATGTGTCCGGCAGGGCTTCCCGTGTCCGTGTACTTACTGTTTCGCCTAAAAGTGCTCGTGCGAAAAGAAAAGTTGGCAAAAGTACGAAAATTTGACAAATATACGTATACATATACAAGGCTTTCCTTCGGAGTGGGTATTCCGTCGTTTCGTGTACATATAACTGCAATTAATTGGCGACATAGCCCAAAGCCAACCAAACTAAATGTATTTGTGTAAAAAACGATGAAGGATGTAATGATAGCGTTTATTTATGAATGTAATGTGAAACGTAAGATCGGGTGACGCAAGAGTAAGAATGACATTCGTCTAATAATAATAAGAATTACATATTTCATCAGTGTGGGGAGAGAGTGGAGCAGTGCTTGGCATGTGGATGATATACAACATACAGGCTGTTGTTTAAAAGAAGGTTTGGGACAGGAGAGAAAGCAGCAGTGTGCCGGCAACGACAACGGTTATGGAAATGTTGTATAGTTGCTGGGCGGCCGCGATTTCGATGTAGCCAGCATAGGAGTTTGGATGAGACATGATATATACATGTAAATAGTCTTCCAGGATGCTGTAGTAACGAGGCGGGAGGCCCAGAATGTGGATCTGTTCGCTGTTGAACCCGTTGGATATGTGTAGGAAGAAATAATCGTGATTTTGGGAAATGTGGGAAACAATTTGTTTCCTTTCGTTCGTCCTAGATGGCGACAATCTGCTTGGTGTACTGCTTCGGAATTCCGCGAAGCCCTGGAGCAGGCGAAATGGAAGGGAGTCTTTTTGCGCTTGATGATGATGTCTCCGTCTTTGATGGTGGAGTCCGTCAGGCGGCAGTTGTAGCACTTGCCACGGACCTGGTCGAAGTAAACATATAGGGTGCGCGGGGCGGGAGTGGCGTGCAGGGAATGGCGGGGGAGGGGGGGGGGGGGGGGGGGGCAGTGTTCATTATTTGTACTACTCTACAGCGGCACAAGAGCAGTACGTAATCGCTTGCTATACGACGGCAGCAGCAGCAGCAGCAGAAGCAGCAAGTACGTAATTTCATTGAAGATACAGAAATATGTAGACACACAAGTGTAGTACAGTACACACACAAATCACGTCCAGCATGATGTACGGCAACAACGCAGCAGCACCACAAAAAAAAAATCATTGACGACACAGAAATATGTACACACGCACAAGCTTAAGTGTAATAGACACACAAATCATGTCCAGCATGATGTACGGCAACAACGCAGCAGCGCCACAAAACGACCAGGAAACACAATTATCCGAGTACATACAAACATTCAGTGAATATTGCGGCAGCACTAAAAGCAGAGCAGCAGCAGCAGCAGCAGCAGCAGAAGCAGCAACGGATCGCCACAGCGTTGGCAGCAGCAGCATAGCAACGATATGAAAAGAAGGGAGAAAAAAAGTTTGTACCCCGAGGCCGTCCGAAAAGTATTTTTGGTACCTCACTATAGACCCACCTCCGCATGCTGTACGGCATAGCAACAATACGAAATACGAGAAAAAGTAGTATGTACGCAAAATGCAGGAGCAAAACGACCCAAATATTTTTTTTTTGTATCAAAAAAAACCATTTGGGTAGAAAAATGGCCAATAAAAACAATAATCCGCGTTGGCAGCAGCAGCATAGCAACGATATGAAAATAAGGAAGAAAAAATGTATGTACCTGCTCAGGTCGTTACTCTACAGTCAGTGGTTCATCCGTTATCGTGGATATTGACTCTTGTACTAAAAGTGGCCGCAGATCTCCGTAGATCTGATGATAGTTGAGGCGGGAATTACCAGCCTATATCACCAAGTAATTGCTGATGACTGTCATGTGAGATGACTTGCGTCATGCTTCATGATCACTTCTGCTCGGCTGACCGTGCCGAGCCTCACCTATACCTGGCGTGTCCTCCACGCTACACCGTACCGAAAGAGAAGCTTGCTGCAGACCCAGGTCGAACCTGAGATACACCCATCTAGCATATGCCGCAATCGCAAAACCTACGGAATTTCATTGACAATACCGAAATATGTACACACACAAGTGCAGCATGATGTACGAGCAGCACCACAGCAGCAGCATAGCAACGATATATATGAAAATAACCAAGCCAAAAACGAGAAATTGCAGTACGTACGCAAAATGCAGGAGCAAAACGACAAAAAAAAATTCACGTATCAAAAGGAACCATTTGAGTACAAAAACGACCAAGAAAGACAGTAATCCGAGTACATACGTACGAACATTCAGTGGATATTGCGGCAGCATTAGCAGCAGCAGCAGCAGAAGCAGCCACAGCATTAGCAGCAGCAGAAGCTGCAACGAATCGCTGCAGCGTTGGCAGCAGCAGCAGCAGCGTTGGCAGCAGCAGCAGCAGCAGCAGCAGCATAGCAACGATATGAAAGTAAGGAAGGAAAAAAGCATGTACCCTGGTATGCCGCCATCGCAAAACCTACGGAATTGACGATCCGAAAATATGTACGCTTCCAGCATGATGCACGCGGAACAACGCAGCAGCACTACATACAGCAGCAGCAATTGCACAGGAGCAGCAAGTGCACAGCACGGCAACAACGCATCAGCACTACAGCAGCAGCGAGTGCACAGGAGAAGCAGGTGCACAGCAGCAGCAGCACTCACGGCGTGGCGCTGACAGCAGCAGCAGCAGCAGCGGCAGCCGAAAACGAGCAAAAAATGAGTACGTGGGGTCACCAAAAAAACATGTACACACAGAAATCGTGTGCATGCACCGAAAATGCACCACAGTAGCAGCAGCACTCACGTCGTTCGGTGCAGCGGTGACGGCGACAGCTGAATCCTCCGTTCCTTCGTTCACGTCCCGCAAACAGTTGTGCATGTGCGCGTTCGCGTGCACTGTGTGTAAGAGGAGCCGACGAAATAAATAAACGCTTTGACGTAGGATTGTATGCAAAAAGGCAATTGAAAACCCCCAAAAAACGTACTGGCAACATACAGCATGCACAATAGACGTAAGACACTCACCACTGTCAGCAGTCTCGAGGGAGTACGAGACAGTCCCTTCCTTGATCGGGCGAGCACAGAAGTCGCAGTCGGATGCCCTGTCAGGATGATCCCGCCACCACGCACATGAGATCCTTGCTGTTGGCGAAGGCCACGTTTTTGCCACCAGGCGCGGAGTTCTTGACCAAGTAAGTGCTGGTCCGTGCACTGGTCGCAAACAACAGCCGGCACCAGGTCGGTCTTTGTCGTTGCCGCCCTCTTGCCAGAGGGCGAGGACCACGCGCCTCTCGACGAGGGGGAGGTGTGCTTAGGGGGCGTGGAGAAGGGAGAGGCGGGGGTTGCAGCACCAGCAGGTTCGCCACCGACAGCAGCAGCTTGGCCGCCGACAGCTGCACCTATCTATGCCGTTCGTCGAAGGCGAGACGCCTCTTTTTTTAGGCGCCGTGCGAAGAGCTATTGGTTGGCAGTTTGCGGAGGAAGAAAGAAGAAAAGGTTGTTTGGCCGTTTGGCGAAGAAGAAAGAAGAAAGGTTGTTTGGCAGTTCGGATGTTTCAAAGAAGAAGGGCTGTTTGCGAAGAGCTGTCTATCAGTCGGTCTGTCTGCCAAGAGCTAGCAAGTGACAACGACCTCAAAAATCGTAATTATAGTTGTATCTATAAGACGAAGACAATGAAAATACGTCATCTGTGAGTTCGACTGGTTAATAATTGAATAGTTGAAACCCCTTTTTGCAAGCTGGGTAATGCGCCTACTGGTATTCTATACATGAAAAAAAAATCAACACCATGGACAATACTATTTCAATAGTGTTTTGTATCTACAATTGATTCAGGCGGACGTGTGTCAATTAGATTCGTCTTGACATTTGTTTTTGGTGACTGTCTATTAATTGAAATTGTCAATACTATTGATTTCGGCGGTTGCCCACTAATTGAAATTATTCAGGCAATTGTTTTCGGCGATCGTCTATGAATTGGAATTGTCCAGGCAATTGATTTCGAATACCATCTACTCGTTGGGATTATGTGAGCAATAGGTTTCGGGTGTTGTCTATGAGTTGGAATAGGTTTCGGGTGTTGTCTATGAATTGGAATTGTCCACACAATTGGGTGCGGAGACTGCCAATTAATCGGAAATAATCTACAAATTGATTTTGGGTTCTATCCAATAAATGGAATTGTCCTGACAATTGATTTCGGGTGTTGTGTGGAGGACAGGTTTTGGGAAGGTTCGTAGATTGGTCGTCGCACATGTACCCATGGAAGATACACCAGAAGTGTTATCATATCTGAGAATATTTCGGAGAACCGGGAGAACTCGGCGTCATAACCCGATCCTTCTTGAAGTCGAGACAGACCTTGTTTGTACGTCTGAACTTTACTCTCTCGATTTCTATCTTCTCCACGCTGCTAACCCAACGTGAAGGGCTCTCTACTTGCCCTAAATATTAGAAAGTAAAAGTGCAGCCCTCGGTAGCGGGTCAAAGCTACCACATCACTTGGGACCTTTGTGGCTCTACAAAAGTAGGGGCTCCATAGTGGCGACCTCGATTGGATTGATTCGACTCACGCTGAAAGCGAATACGTAATTTTTTAATTTTTAATTTTGAGGAGAGAGAGAGAGAAAACAGCATAATGGACTCGATTGAGTTCAGCATGACTGCTGCTCAACGGCGCAGCTTGAAGAAGAAGGAGAAGAAGAGGAAGAAACAAGCGGCCAAGGGTACGCCGGATGCTCAACCGCCGATGGTACACCATGCACCAAGTTCCGACGGCGTAAGCGAACCAAAAGAAAACGAAGAAGAGGACGAGGATCATGAGGAGACCTTCGAGCAAGCGGAAAACTCTTCGATTGCGGAGGACATCATAGCAGCAGCTGCTGCTGCTGGTGTCAAATCCACAAACAAACGACGACGAAAACGACTCAACATCTGACACATCACAAATATCTGGTCACCTCCCTGATGGGAATCTTCGCTGGGCGTACGTCCAGCTGGAGAAGTGCCTTGACCAGAAGGAGGAACCACCCGCCTGGCTTCTCCGCTTCGTGATGAAGGATGTGGACTCCACAGAGAAGCAAACGGGTGAGTGATTTTCACAATGCCGAGATCAACTCCGAGCTTACAGCAGTAAACCAACTGCCAGCGAACTCAACTCACTCATCGACTAACACCGCTGCAGACCCCTTCACTCAGTCAGCATCTGCTGCCTCTGCTGCCTCTGCTACCGACCGTCTGTCCTCTGCTAATCAACCACCTTCTGTTGATCGCTCGCTCCCCACTGATCAGGCTACTGGTACGAATGCTGAAAATCTGTCATACAATTCTCAATTTTCGAGCCAGCATGACAATGGTAGATACGAGAATGCACGCAATTTGGCTGATGACTTTCACACGTCAGGAACTGAAAGCAGCTCTACCTCACGAACCCAAAGCTCCATTCCAACCCCACTTGAACGAACGACCAATACTAGTGTAACCCCTAGCAGTTCGAACAACACGACGAGCGGAGCTCAACTTCAGGTATTCCCCGTAACTGCTGAAACTACTGCTGCACCCTCCACTGCTAAAATTTCTATTGCTGTACCCACGAGAAACCCTGTACACTTTGGCATGAAACAATCAGATCTCCCAAAAGATCTGGTTTCGACCGGAGCACAGACAGAAGATGTCGTGGAGACGCTAACTATCTTTCGGGCAAGAGTTAGGCTCAACTCCACTGATTCATCTTCTGAAGCAGTTGTAACGCAGCGTGCAATCAAGTACCTAGCTCTGTTAGTACGTGACGCCGCAGCAGACAGTTTGCAACAACTACAATCTAACAGTCTTGAACGGAGAACCGAAGCACAAATGGCAACGCTCCGTGCCAACGGATCGGATATGACTGTAAAAGCACCAGAGTCGTGGGAAGATTGGGTGAACGCATTTACTACCCTTTTCGCCCCAGCAAACCGCATGTCACTTCTAGCACGAGCATTTGCCACACTGAAACAAGAAGCCAAACAATCGGTAGACACCTACGCTCTGAAAGTGACTAAAGCCCGATCTCGTCTAATGGCGGAAGCACGTCGCTTGGCACCAGCTGGAATGTCCCCCTTTGAACACGCTTGGTCAGTTTTTACAACGGCGAGTTTTGATAATGGTCTTTTACCTCATCTCCGCCTTGAACTAGGCCAGGAAGATCCAGCTGTATCTTTCTAGGAATCTCGAGCGCGAGCTAAAAAACACGAAGCAAACAACTTACGCGGAGTAAAACCCACCCCCGATCCTATTCCCTATCCTACCCCTGTTGTTGCTCAAACTTCGGCGCTATCCACTACAGTATGACCAGAAAATGGCTGCTATGAAGACGACGATCGCAAGTCTGTCATCTTCAATGGATAACCTTAAGAGAGGACGCACTGCTGCTAGCACCCCTAATAGGGAACGCTCGTCGACCCCTGCTCGTCGTCAACAACAAAAGAAGACGCACACGAACAGCAACCGCAACAACAAACAGCAACAACCGCAACAACAGCAACGCCAACGACAACGCGTCTACTGCTGTAGTAGTTGATACGCCCTGCGATTACCCTAAATGCAAGTATCCCGACTCGCATACCAGGGAGAATTGTGGGTTGCGTGCGGCCCACATCAGGCACAGTTTTCAGAAATACTCTCGTTGATGGTGCCCGTCCCGGGTGCCCTTACCCGGCAGGAAAGAAAAAAACCACTGAGTCAGAAGAAGTGAGAGGTAGTTCAACTTATGTTGTAGACACACTCCACCCAGTAACTCAGACTGGTAGGTAAAGGATAACCATTGAGCGAGAAGTAGTGAGAGGTAGTTCAACTTATGTTGCAAACACACTCCACCCAGTAGCTCAGAATGGTAATCAGAGGGACAAGAGTGGCCATGACGAGCCCTCGAACTCTGAAGGGATATATAAGAAGAGAGTACGTTTTTTCAATAGCGAAAAGAATGTTCGTTTCTCTGATAATGTAAAGAAAGTGCGTTTCTCTGATAGCGTAAAGAGAGTACGTTTTTCTGATAGCGGAGCTGTTCAAGCTGTACAGGACCTGAGTATCAGGCCTGCTATTGTAGCAGTATCAAAGCACGCTAAGATTGCAGCAAAGAGATAATCTGTGTTAAGCGAAAGTAGCAAAGCAATGCGCAGACAATGTCGAAAGACACAGTCAGCGCTAACTTTAGCACTTCAAGCAGTACATGTGACCCGAGTAATTTATCAGATAAATGATTTATCACACAGAACAAAGTTCTGTGGTGCTGAGCACCCTGAACAATGCTTTGGTTCATTCAATGCATCGTCGTTAAGTGAGTATCAAAGTATCCAACTGCATTGAATGCCACCTCTTAAAGGGTACGTGTCCCCGCCAGAGTTAATAATCACCCAGTACTTGATCTAACGATCGATTCCGCTAGTGATAAACCATGTGTTGCCGCAGATTTTTTGCGTCAACACCCAACCTTGAAAAACACTGAAATGTTAGCAGTTCCGATGAATGCGATTAACCTTCGCAGCGCAGATGGATCGCACCTTGAAATCTTAGGGTGCGTTCGTTTCAATCTTACACTTGGAGATATTACTCTTCCTGTAGAAGCGCTCGTTTTGCCTAACCTAGGACCAGACAAGATGCTGCTTGATAACAGTACAATGGGAGCTTTTGGAGCCAGTTTAAACTGGAACACAGAAGAACTATCTTTTGCCAATTCTCGCATCAAAGTGAAAGCAACGCATCGCGCAAAAAATCCCACACACCCAACTCAATTAGCTCAATGCTCAGTAGTTGCAGTAGTGGAGAACAATGTAGAGTCGGTACCAGTATACCTAACCAAGAAATGCTGTATACCACCACAACGTGAAATGGCAGCACAAATAGCTAATCCGTCAAACCGCCGAGTATACCTTGAAGGGAACACTATTTTAGGATACATATCGAAGGTTAAGGCCGTCCCTGAATTTAATGTCAGCACACTTCAAAGTGATAACCAACCATCGGTGTCCATTCGAGAGAAACTCCGAGGTGCTTTGAAAAAAGCTTTTACATCAACAACATTTTCATCAGACCAATATTCACAAGTACTTGATCTATGTGCGAAGTATCGTGCGATTTTCTCGTTGTCTTCTAGTGAATTAGGGAAGTGCACTATCATGGAAGCGGATTTTCCGTTGCAACCTGGCACACCCCCAGTCGATAGAAACCCATACCGAACGAATCCACGCGCACAAGAAGTCATAGACAAATGCGTGAATCAAATGGAAAAAGGCGGAATAACAGAACAACGACCGAGTCCTTGGGGCTCGGCAGTTACAATCGTAGCTAAATCAGACGGTTCTCCACGATTTTGTGTAGACTATCGATTTACGATTAACAAGAGCTTAATCCGGAAATCTTGGCCTATGCCGGACATGGGAGCACACATTGTGCAGGCGCTAAATTTAGCACCGTTTTTTTGACGTACAAAGTGCATATCACCAAATTCCAGTAGCAGAAGCTGAACAAGATAAAACCGCTTTTGTGACACAGAGTGGAAAATGTGTTTTTAAAAGACTCCCTTTTGGGATCACAAACGCCCCTTTCCTGTTCTCACGAATGATGTCACTAGCCATTTCATATTTTGGTCCGAAAAGTGGTCTCTTAGTATATATGGACGACTGCATATGTTGTTCATCAACATGGGAAGGTCACTTAATCCTCTTGGAAAACACTCTCAAAGCGATACAAGCAGCAGGTCTCACCCTTAAACTACAAGCAGCAGGTCTCACCCAAAGAAGTTAAATACTTAGGTCATATACTATCATCAGATGGTATTCGAATTGGTGATGACCGCATCAAAGCTATCATTGATTTACCAAAACCCACTAGTTTCAAGCAATTGAGATCAGTGTTAGACATGGTAAACTTTGTACGGAAAATTATTCCCAATCTTGCAGCGATAATAGCTCCTTTGGTAGCTCTAACGAAAAAAGAAGCAATCAATGAAATTACTAAGCGTTGGGGTCCTGAGCATGACCAGGCATTTGCAAGAGTGAAACAATTACTCTCTCAAGCACCTGTCTTGCATTTTGTAGATTTTTCGAAAACCTTCGTCATACATGTCGATGCCAGTAATGCAGGAGCAGGAGCATTCTTAGCTCAGCAGAACGGTGACGACTTAAATATTATCACTTATTTCAGCCAACGATTCAACGATAGTCAACGCCATTACTCAGCCACACTCAAAGAATGCTACGCAGTAGTGTTAGCCATACAACATTGGCGTCCTTATTTATGGGGAAAACACTTTGAGTAACTGACCATGCGGCACTAAGATACTTGTACTCGATGCAAGATACATCAAACATGTTGACACGTTGGGCAATAGCTTTACAGTCATACGACTTCACAGTCAAACATAAACCGGGGAAATTACACGTCGTTCCTGACACATTATCACGGTTAATTGCCTTTGAACAACAAGAAGAAATGACTGAGCCGAAGTTAGCTCCGATATGTCGAAACGTTCCCGAAGATCCCACACTACAAACGGGAGTTCCCTATCAACCATGCCAAGTGTCCGCAGATAAACTCGACGAATTAAAACCCGTCCGAAGTGATCGCGAGTTATTCAATACCTCATCAGTGTTTATAAGCGCGACAAACTTGTTTGAATGGGTTGATCAGGAAAGATTGCGAGAAAACCAACGAGAAGAATACGGAGAGTATATCGACTACATACTTGACTCTAAGGCATACCTACCTGAAAAAGAAACGCTGACAACTATGTCGTATTACTCAGTACAAGACGGATTGTTGTTCAAGTCGTACTTACCAGGTCACCTTCACAAACGAAGCACGTTTCGTGATCAGCTATAGTACTACCCTATTGCCCTTGTTGGACTCGTGTTACATGCTTACCACGACCATGCTCTGTCAGGAGGACACCTTGCATTCCGACCTACACACGATAAAATCCGCCAGAAATACTGGTGGCCGACTATGAATCGCGACGTACATAAACGGTGCCAAGAATGTCAAGCATACCAACGTCGAAAAACAGCTCACAACAGACCTAAATTACCAACAGGCCATCTACCTGTAGAGCGACCGTTCCAAAGAATTTCTGTCGACTTAGTCAAATATAAATCAGAATCTGTATCGGCCGCCGGTGTCAAATGCAAAAGAGTCCTGTCTATGATGGATCACCTGACAAGGTTCACATTACTGACACCAATTCCAAACAAATCAGCTGACACAGTTGCAAAGGCCATTATTGATCGCATCATAAGCATTTTCGGTCCACCGGAAATTTTGGACTCAGATCAAGGGCCGGAGTTTGAAAATAAAATCATTTTCCAGTTACAAAGTACACTTGGATACAAGGAAACCCGGACGACACCCTATCGACCCCAGGGCGATAATTCTGTGTCTGAACGTATACATTCCACAATGCATGCAGTGTTAGCGATGCATAGTTCGACTGAACAAGATAACTGGGCTTCTCTCTTGCCATTTGTCCAACTGGCTCACAATACGTCTTTTAGTGCAACAATGCATGAAACACCGTTCTTTTTAATGTTCGGTAGACAAGCCAGATGGCCAGTTGACATAATACTCGGTATTCCTCACGTAGGAAGTACAGCAGATACTGAAGTGTTTGCACAAAATACCCGAGATAACTTACAAGAAGTCGAGACAGGTCTTGTTTGCTCGTCCGAACTTTACTCTCTCGATCTCTCTCTTCTCCACGCTGCTAACCCAACGTGGAGGGCTCTCTCCTTGCCCTAAATACTAGAAAGTAAAAGTGCAGCCCTCGGTAGCGGGTCAAAGCCACCACATCACTTGGGACCTTGGTGGCTCTACGAAAGTAGGGGCTCCATAGTTGTCCACTACCTGAAATGGTCAAACTGATTTCGGAAGCTGTCTATTAATTGGTTTTGTCTGAACATTTGATTCGGCTGCTGCTTATTAACTGAAATTGTCCGCACAATTGATTTCGAGCGCTGTCAACTGAATGGAATTGTTCAAACGGACTTCCCCGACTGGAAAGTAGTTGGAACTGCCCGTACAATTCAGGTCAGATGCCGCGCCAGACATTTATTGCTCGATAAATGTCATGGCCGTGTACCTACAGTAGTTATTGTATTATGACAGCCACTCCCCATTGAATTGACTCTACTCGTAATATGGTACAATAGAGGACCTTGCAAATGATTGCGTATTGAGGGAAGTTCTCGATCCTGTTGTAGAGGCAGTACTGGCGAGATGGTACTGTTGTGTACTGACCAAATCAAATGAAGTTCTACAAGTAGCTGCCAGCTTTCAAATAACAGAGCCCTCTTAAACTCGATAGTCATGATAATTCCGGCCGCACGCCCATGGTCTTACCTGGAGCCGGCAATTAAATTAAATTTGCGCGAAGCGCCAAAAACGAGGCAGCAAAGCGACCAGAGATTTTTTCGCCGATAGGCGATTTTTTTTTCGTATAGCGGTGGGTACAGGCTTCGTCTGTCCGCAACTAAAACAGTTGTGTTTTTGTTATACTGATTGCGAGAGCTGTCCTGACCGATTTCCACACCCTCGACATCTACAGAAGCGGACGATTGTAGGCTAACGCGTGGAACTTGTTTCGCTGGACAAATGGTCTCGAGTTGGTCACTGTTGGAGTGCTGCTATGGTCTTGGTGGTGTTTTGGGGGCGGGACTATTTCGTTTGTAGTTTGACTTCGTTTTCTGTGAACGCACACGGCCTACGGCATGTAACAGACAAACTCGCTTTCTCTATCTATCCACTGGTGGTACTGGCCGACAAGACGAGTACTACTGCCTTTGCGTCTGTTTACACTTGTCCACAACACAGATGCTGGGTACGTTTACCTTGATGTTCTTCATCTATTAGATACACTTCTTTCTTCTCGCCTTTCCTCTGGATGTTTTCAATAGGTCACAGGATGTTTTTCTGCAGCGACCGGTTCAGTTTGCCTATGATAATTCCACGAGCACTTACCTACCGTGAGTAAGCAGCTAGCCTGGCCGGGTGAAGTCAATAGCTATTAAGTACGTGCAGGTGGAAGAACGTGCCGAGCCATCCCAAAGTAGGGGTGCACCCGACGTTCCTGAGCCCTTCACGTTAGGAGGAACTCAATATCTCACCCGATACAATACTTGGAGGAAATTCGTTCGGGCCATCCGACCGGCCCTTGTATGCGCTAGTCCTGAAACGAATGTACGAGAGTTTTTTTCATCCTAACTGGTAGTTCCTTACTTAAGGAACTCAATTGGTCAGAAACCTTTCGCCCAAAAAGTGCAACCCCTACCGTGGGGTGACTCGCCCATGGGAAGCCATCACGGTGTTTAAAGGTGTGCACATCGTACCTTCTCTTGCACCTAAATGAGTAGGTTCTCAAACAAAACGTATTTCCATTACGCTCGTGAGTCCTCGTTGGGGGCAACACGCAGAAACAGTCTTCGTCGCTCACTGCTCCTACAGCCCCCCGAAATATATAAACCCAACAAGTTCTTCGCATATATCTCAAACGCATTTCGCTCTCAGAAGCTGTGCACCGCTTTTAAGTGTCGGATGTAGTTCGCAAGGACAGCATCTATATTTCTTGCGGAACAATCAAGACACGTGAACCATACGTTGATTAACAGTTTGCCCAACCCAAGAATACAACCACCCTACTAACATCAACTGAGTAAAAACGTCGCCTACCAGCGGTGGCAGAATCTATCCCTGAAGCATATTGATACAGTGCACATGCTGCACGCATCGTGTACCACTTCGCTTAATCTGAACAGTCTTATTCGGGCCGCCCGCACTCCAGGTGCGCCATCATCAAGGGCTTGAATTGCAGCCCGCCTGACACATTTCGTCTTGGGCGTATACACTCGCACTCCCCACTGAATTCCCAATTTTCGTTCGTCTCCTTCGGATGCTCAAAAGTCCCGGGAAAGCTGGTCGGGTGCACCGCACTTGATACACCTTCCACCATCGTGCTGCTGCCAAAAGTGAATATGATGGTCTTTCTATGCTCCTACTGCTATCTCATACCCCCCGGCAAACCCACGAAAGTCTGGATGGCATTGACGATAGCACAGCTGCCCTCTGCACCCCCCTGATCTCGGGCAGTTTGATGTTCTGCATACTATCTGCTCAAACTGAAGGTCATCAGTGATTCAAGCAAAGCCTTTGCCACGAGTAGTACTGCGGGGCCTCAACGAAAGCGCGGCAGTTGGTCTTGATGGGTGCACCTTTTGCGCAAGCAGCCCTTGGCGGTTCCCTGGTGTTAGTATGACCGTGATGCCTGCGTTACCATCCGTGAGACGTCGAACGTGGGAAGGACGTGTCATTTAGCCCAAATGCCGCAAGAAAACTACTGGAATTGTACAGGCCTTCACTCGAGCATCCGAACCTTTAAAACGCGAAAACGGGCTGGGTTTCACTTGCTGGTTTAACAGTACGCCTCGAGGTGGCCGGCCGTGTTGCTCAAACTGGGGACAACGACGTTGTTTACCGTTTCCATATCCGCGACGACATCGTTCTTCTTCAGTTCGCACCAGTGCAGCAATCCTCCGGCACGTGTGAACATAGCGACACCCGTCCCGTTCCAGTGTTATGTCTACATCGTCTTGGCGCCCACCCTACTGGACGAGGGGCTGTTCCACTACCGCGAAGGTTTATGTCAAAGGGTCGCTTCCGCGAAGTCTTCTGCACGGAATTTTGAAAAATAGTTATTCGCCAATCTTATAACATGCAAACAACTGCCGGCGCCGTGGCAAAGTAGGATACTGAATCGCATGGAAACCTCTAGGCGCATGCACACTCCGGCCGACGGCGGTGGCACGGGGAACAAGAATCACGATACATTTAACATGGCACTCAGTACAACAGAAACTACACCCATATCGCCGGTACTGCTGAAGCATAAACGGCACGGCCTGCCGTACCCTACCTACTGCTTTGGCACTGCACGAAAAGGTACAACGGTAGGCTTATAGCACACAGTAGTGGTGTACAGCGTCAGTCACCACGAACAAGTAGGTAGAGGTTGCGGTAAAATCAAACGGCTAATTTACCCTCAAATCTTGGTACAAGTGCGCAAAAACGGCGACGGAAATAAGTGCCCGTGACTACTACTTAGCCCCAGTGCTGCTCACTTGAACCGAGATTTCCTCTCTGTCCTCTCCATGGACAACGCCGGCGTTCGCGTTAACACCAATGGGCCCTTGCTCTCCGTCGCCGTTCGGGATTCAACCATCGTGCACGCCTGCCCCCCCCCCCTCGCCCCACCTCCGCACCTGCGACGACTAGTGTGGGTTCAGCGCTGAGAGCTACGGCACCGTGGAGTGGTTCACCCATGAAGTGCATCCGGCGGCGAGGCGAGAGTTCCTTCTGCCCCATCTCCGTTGCACGTAGCTCACTCGCCGCGCCGGGCAGGTGTAGTGTCCTTTCTTGTCCGGCAAGACGAGCACCTTCGCAGTTGGCGTTTTCACCACGGCCTGCGGTTCCAGACTCGTGTCTTGCCATGGGGTTGAGCGTACAACCCTTACCACCCTCACCCGGCGGGCCTGTTCTTGCGTCGACTCTCATGCACGACTATTGCTTACTACTGGTTGGTTTGTAGTCTTCCGTCAGCGAATTGACTCCCTCAGTATGCAACGCCTGTGTTGTTCCTCCTGCTCCCTTTCCGTCGTCGCCGCCGCTGCGAGGGCATCGCTTTCGGCTGCGTGCAAGACAATCGCACGACAAACACAACGTGTATGTTGCAAGTGTGCGACACCACTTTAGCATATCATATTTTATTATTTCATGTCAGGCTCTATTTCTTTTCATGTGAGACGGGGTGTGTCCTACGAGCTGCCGTGGCATGGGGTCCTTTTCAACGGGTTAGTCGGTGTTTCCCAACCGCAGTGTGATACCCGTTCCGCTGCATCCACCTCCGCTTGAAAATACAAGGCCATGAGATCGCACCCAGAGTCTTCTTTGCTTACATATAAAGAAAGTACAACAATAAAGTATCCAGGTGCCAAAGGAACGAACACTAGTACTGGCCGGTTCTACAGACGAAGCAAGATAACGTATGTAATACGATAAATACTCATGTCTGCAACGCGAGCATTGTGGCTTCCGTCCTACGTACTATTTGCCTTCGCGCGACGCGGAAACGTTTCGAAATGTGTCAACACGTTCTAGAACGTGGTGAGTTTGAGACAGAGGGCGACAGGACCGTTCCGGAAAGGATAGCATACGTCTGGTTTAGGATGAATCACTTTCCTCCTATATCAATCACTCTTTTTAAATAAAAACGAAATTGTGCTAGCTTCCTCTCGGTCGGATAGGGTGAACACATATTGGACGAAACGCCCAATGTTGTAAAGATCGACATCATGAAGACAATAATGTCCAGGACGAATACAATGTGTCCCAATTTTAAACAAACTCTTATAGCAAAGCGTTTGACATATGTACCTCACTACTACGAAGGTCGCCTATTCCCTAGGGGCCAACGACTATGTATCTCATGGCCCGAGGGATATTACGGTACCACTCACAATGTTCGAAGCGATGATAGGTCGTCGAAGATGTCGGCGGGCAGCACTTCAAGATTGTTGAGATTAAGGCGCCTGCGTCACCGTGGTGCAAAAGAACTTTGAATACGAAATAGATTTTCGAAGGTTCACGTTAGGATATGTGTGGCAGACGTTCCAATATATGGGTACGGCACACCGGCAGATTATTGACCACCACCGCCGTACCAGACGCGCACAGCCGCTAAAGTTGCGCCCCCGTGTGGTTTGGCCGATATAATCACACACCGGTTCCTCTGTCGCTGAAAAGAGATCCCGTCTGCAGTATAGATTCTGCGAATCACGTTTAATGTCGATCATGGTTGTAAAGGTGTGGTCTTCGCCCCCTAAAGCTACGGATGTTAAACCAGTCAAGATGAACTTGAAGCTAGACAATCAAACAACTTCTAATCACAAAACAGACTCAAGCGCCTCGTGAGACGTTTCGTCCAGAGATCGGCAACGCGATACGCGTTTTGCACGAGGCGTCCGCGTGCAGGTGCCAGACGTGTACTCCATTACACAGGCAGGGTAGCTATTTCGATGGTCTTAGCATTAACTAACGTGGTGAAGTCTTGCAGGAAACAAAACTCGTTGGATAAGGCCCATTTTCCGGTAGAGTATCGAGGGATGAGACAGCATCTTAGCCGTGTCGGAGACAAAAATCGACAACTAATCGTTCGCAATCTGTGGTCTCCCTCACAACGAATACCTTGCGAATCGGTGGCATCCGTAAAGATTGTACATGTGCATGCCAGGTGATGACAGACATCGTTGATCGCGTCACCGACATTATCTTGAGAGCGTCCATGCCTTCGAAGAGGTCCGTTGGCAGCGTCGCAATGTTATTGGATCCAAGACGCTTATTCAACCGTCGATATGGAGAATAACCGGGCACCGGCGTGTAAGCGAAAAAGCGGGCGGTACCAGGGGCAGACCCGTGCGACGATCAAGGTTGAATGTTTTGCTCGAAGTATTTCTGGCTGAGGGGGCTTTTACCTCGTGAAACGCACAACGAAGTCAAGTTGGTTTCTCCGACAACACGTCAAGAAGCCCGCAGATTCTACAGACAAAATATCAAGGGAACGACCGGCGGGGGACATGATGCAAAGCCGGGTACATTTCATTTGGATGGACGATGCCGCGTTACCTCCTTCCTGGCATCGTTTGACATCTACATACGAGTGTCGTCGTCGTACCGAGTCTCCAAGACACTGGGAATACAAGCTTGCTCGTTTAGAAACCCGCGACTCGACTATCATCGTATGCTCAAGGGCAAATGTAATGCACTATTAATACCACGCCTCTCGACTTGAAATCTCGTGTGTTTCAGTCCGCAACGGTCGAACGGGCCAACGAATCACTCACAGCTCTATCAGAGATCCGGCTATGTCGTTGAATATATCCGCTGGAAGAATGATGAGCTCGTTGTTCTCTACATCTCTGCGTGGTCGCACGTGGTAAGCCAGGCATGCGTAAGTCGCCGCTTGCACACTTCAACGTTTCTTCAGGAGTTTGACGCATGTTCAACGAGTCTGACACGTGTCCGCCAAGCAAATGTAAACTTTGGCCGAGGCCAAAGACAAGCCCGG
This sequence comes from Macrocystis pyrifera, assembly GCA_031763025.1. Classification (NCBI taxonomy): domain Eukaryota; class Phaeophyceae; order Laminariales; family Laminariaceae; genus Macrocystis; species Macrocystis pyrifera. Next base: position 7,344,011 of record JASSKH010000019.1, read on the forward strand.
CACGAGTGATCGTTTCTAATGTTTCGATGGCGGAGGAATTTTGGATATTAACAATACAGTGATAAAAGTATATGAAATCAAACCCCACAAGAGACTATGGAGACGGCGAAGAGGTGTTGTATAAATCATTGTTGTTGTGTCTTCATATCAGACTTGGCACATAAACATGAGGCTTGACTCCACCGCCAATATTCATTTAGCGCAGAGGGCATCCGAGCCTAAACCTAGAACTATTTAGTGAATACAGATAAGCGGACTGTACGGTCAGAATTCCAATCGAACGCCCGGTTAATCAAAAGGGCGGGGTGGTGGCATGCGAAATGGACGAACGTCCCTTGAAGACACTCAATCCACGTAATCGACATGATAAAATCATCCGAAACCTGGCAATTTTGCTTTGGATAGTGTCATGCAAGATATGCAACAAGACGTTTCACTCACAAGTATTCCAACGATGGGGTGCCCTTGAAGGTCCCTACATCCAGGGTGGTCAAGGCATTACTCGAGAGTGACCTAGTCAACGTCCGTCCAGGCGAAAAAAATACTAGATCAGCAAGTTCCACGCTTGTGCGTTTGTCCTCAAGGGCACTGTTATGATCAAGAGAACACACCCCGTGGGAACGGGTTGGGTGAGACGTTCATTCAAACGCAATGAACTAAAACGGTGGCATTTTGTTTGGGTGATGAAGCATGACAAGTAACAGCAGCGACGGGGTTTCTAGGAAGCGTTTTTTATCAGACATTAAACTGGGGAACTTCTCCAGGCAACACACGTCTCTAGTTCGCGTTGAATAGCATGTGTCATGCGCGCGGTAAAAACCTCGATCATGGTTCTAACTCGAGCGCCCTAACGACCCCCCCTGAATGTTGGCGTTTCCTATGATATGTGGAGACAGCCTTATGTCCATTCCCGAGTGTAAAGCAAACAGAGTACATAAAACATGCTTCATGGCTCAATGTGATAAATAACTGACGCACGCCACGATAGGAGTAGCACCGTTTGGGCGACAACAACTGTTGCTGACGGGGTTTCTCAACTGGGAACATACTCGACATCGTCTTGAGTTGGCAATACGAAACAATGAAGCCCAAGTCCATGGCATTATTGGTCTGGTCAAGCGGACGCTTCTCTTTTGATCCGTTTCGAATTGTATTTTGAGGTTCTCAAGTAAGGACGTTCAAGGAAGGTTGGGTGTATCCATGTCCTAGCATGCTTCGGCTCCACGGCGGTGGATATCGTAAAGCCAAACCGCACATACGTTAGGTTAAAGTATCAAGCAAGAGGCTCTGGGCCGATGAACGAAAGGCTCTTAAATGCGACCTCGGTACCGTAGTTGCCTTCGTTTGTTACCTCCATCGACCGACCTCTTAATTGCACTCGGAAACGTCGTCTTTATACACTGATTGATGCTGCATTCTGTCGCGTGGATACTCATATCACAAACTGTTTGGAGGGCTCCTTGCTAAAGGAGATATTCACTTCGTCTTAAGACCGACCTCGAGACAAACACTAGGCCAAGTTCGATTCAAACACCCATTGCCCAAGAATCTAGCAATTGCTTCTATATGACGCACATCGCATCGAAGGTTACAATGCTTTAGTAGCCCCTCCGTTCGAGGAATACAGTAAGCGAGAGATGTTTGTGCTAGAACGTGCAGGCCAACTGTGTCGCAGCTGTGAAAAAACAATTTCAAGTAAATGTGCAGTTCGCTTGATCATCTCGGTTGTTCATCGCACTCACAACCATGTTGGAGATGCCAAGTCGTTCATGACATCGGTCGAAAAGAAGTATATATCGTTGTCTTCACATTGCCTGGTTGGTCAAGGGGACGTAGTGGGCGACGAAAATAGGTTGAACGATATTGTTATAGAGAGTGGTCAGGTCGACCCCAGAGGTAGCTTGACCGTTGTTGTTCGTGATCACAAGTGAAAATTGTGTGGTTATTTTATCCGCAGGTCCACCGCCCCCCCTCCAACAGACACACTCCGGAGTGATGTTGACATTGTGCGTATGCTTACCGCTTCAAGGAAGACGGCAGCCCGCAAATAACTTGACTAGTCGTATCACCATGGCGATTTCGTGTGAAAGCAACACCTGGGAGTGACGATCAAGTCTACGTGACAACCAACCGCTATGCGAAAACTCTGGTCTACGTCAGCACCAACGTGACGGTGTTTGTGCTATTTCTCAGCAGAGGTAGACCGTGCTCGTCCAGCTTGAAGCATATTTTGAGGCACATGGAGAAACTGTGAAACATACATCGTTTGGGAGAGTGTCGATACTTTCATTGCTCAGTCGGCAGCATCTCAGCTGTCACTCACAGTTGGCGTAAAGACGTCAGATCATCGAAGGCCCAGCTGGGAGGCCCTCCAAACGATTAATGTTCAGATTCCTAGAACGATTTATGGCGACGGCAGCGGCGACGGCAGCGACGCGATCGACAGGGAAAGGCTAGGGGGATCAGATGAAGACGTCGGGCTACAGCCACGGTCGTAGAACATGTTTTCAACAGCTCGTGAGACAGTTTTTCTACCAGAGGATCATGTCAGTGTAGACATGTTTCGTGCTAGGGCTCACTTACAGTGTGGTGAGAGACGTCAGCCCATCCAAAGCACCGGGTGTCAAGGTCTCTATCAGGTTGTTTTCGATATCCCTGAAGAAAGGTGCCACAACAACAGCAGCAACGACAGCAACGAAGTCGTAGAGGGGGTGGTCATTCAGAAGGTACTTGGCATACAGTATTGGCAAACGTCTTGGTTGTTACGGCTTGACTGGAAGCGTTTATCAGGACGCAACCTCCGCAAAGTAGATTTTGGTATTGTTCCACGAAGCGCGAAAAACGTGTCATACAAATACCATATGGATAGGTATTGCACGTACATTTGCCGAGAGCGTAGTCTTGACACCTAATGAGAATAACCCTTTGAAATCGGCAACATATATAGAAATCGAAGGAGTTTTGTTGCGCACATTTAACGACCACCGCTTTTACGGGGCTTACCTTAAACGAAAATAGTATTGCCACACCTATCACGAACACCTTAACACTGCCGCGCCCACAGTAATTCCATGGATGTAGCACCTGTGAAGGCTCTAGCCCGCAGGGAGGTTTGGGGGCTGTCTCAGATAGCTATATGTTCTCGTCGCGGAGGAGGAGAGCAAAAAGACGGTAGCGTGCTTTTTGATGAGTCAAGTAAGACAGTAAGTGCACTAGTCGTAGGGACGACATGTCTACCGGACATCAGCCAAATAGCACGACATACCTTACCCAGCATACGGTGTCTCGCCTGAATTCTAAATCGGTCCAACCCGTCGAAATTCTCAAGAAGAGATAAGGTTAGTCCAGTTACTTCACACGTCAAATCGTCGCCGATATTAAGTGTTTTACTATACTGCGAAATAGTATTTACTTTCTTTGCACCCAGGACACGTATAGTTAGCAAATCAGTCGAGCATCCGAATGGAACAACCCTTAACACGTACGGAATTTGCAAGGGAGTAAAAAATCCGCCACTACTATGCGCCGTAGGATACACTGGGAAAGTATGACGTGATACGTGAAAATCAAGTTGAATCCCAATATGACACCCACACCCAAATAAACAGGAAGACGACGACGGCAGCCACTAATATAGCCCTCTTTTGTAACGAGTGAGTACGTATTGCATCACAGGGCGGTCATTCGTTTGACGCTGCAATCCGCTGATGCGTTGGAAATTAACGTTATGTTTCAGAGACTTGTTTCAGTTGTGTACACATGCACAGTTGCTCTATACGCCCCGCCAAGTCATTGGCACACGCTTGTTTAATTCGCCAGGTAGGTGCTCGCTCTTGTTTTGCTTCCAGTTCGGTTTTAGGGCGTTCAAAGTTTATGGCGAAAGCAAAGAAATCAATCCGTTTACAGTTTGGCGAGGGCTCTTCGAACAACGTGGGCAAACATTCATGATGCTTCTCCAAACCACGGCGTTAAGTTCGCACCCCTTGTGCGGTAAGAGTGTGAAATATTTCGCGTTGCGTTAGATGTAAGTTCGGTGTTGTGCTGTCGATATTAGTTGTAGTTTGAGTAATCGATCCGGGGTCGAGCTAGCGCGTCCTTGAGTGTGGGGACCGGGGTTCGTTTCGGAGCAAGCAATGGCGAGTTTTCCGTAGGTACCTCATTTTCATGCCAAGAATCACAGGTGGTTCCCACGAACTAAGGAAAAAATACACATCCTGGATTCCTTCAGTTCTACACAACCATGCTTATAGTTATGGTGATGGTGGCGGTCGTGCGTCTTTGCCTTGAAAAGCCGCCCTGCTCATCGCTCACTGGAACATATATCAGGAGTAAACATGTACGGAAAAAAATGCTTAAACATAGATAAGTTTGATGGATTCATAACGGCCCGAGAGGCCAACGTAGAGGAAATTTTATTGTCGGAATACGCCGCAGGCGCCAGATATACCGCTGCAGGGCACCTGTGTACGCTCGAAAACTCAGAACGCCCCCCGGAGCTGTCGGCCAGGAAAAGTACGTTTACAGTTTCTACTTGAAAAGATATTTTCATCTCACAGTCTGTGTCGCTGACTGATATGGGACCAGAAACCAGAAACACAACAGGATTTCGTCATTATCATGGTGTCGAAACCCAAACAGCCGATTGGAGATACTATTTGATATGCCGCATCAGGAAAAAGCTGCGCTTTCAACATGCAACACGTACCACGGTCGATGATTCCTCGCCTCACCGGGCACGAGATGGTGTCAAACCTTCTAGGCGGTATGACCGACTTTTTGAGAGTGCTCGCTACCAAGTTTAAGGGTCGTTGATGCTGTGTGACCAGAGGTCTCGCTCGAGACATGAGAGCCTGACCCATTTCTGGCCGAGTGTTTTTCAACCTAACTGGGTCCCATGTTTGAAAAAGCGCTCCGGCAAGAATGACCCTCATTGCCTCCTGAAACAAAACGGCCAGAAATGGGTCAGGCTCTCACGTGTCGAGCACCAATATGGCCACACGGCATCGACGACCCTCAAACATGGTAGCGAGCACTCTCAGAGCAGTAGATCATACGGTCTCGACGGTTTGACGCCATCTCGTGCCCTGGGAGGTGAGGAATCATCAGCGGCGGCAAGTGTTGTGTGTTGAAAGCGCAGATTATTATTTTTGCGCAATGATAGGAAATAGCCCATGTCTACCGACGGCACCACGTTGGGGCTTCTATACGATAAAGGGAAATCCTGTTCATGTTCCCGGTTAGGTTTCCCATACGATTCTGCCTGACCACATAATTAGTAGATCTCTGGGCGGGTGGGTGGCAACGTCGATCAATTGTCTGGGCCCACTGCTGCTGCGAACTCTCGTTGCCGCAGCGGCCGTCTAAGAACAAGCAGCTCTGGTGACTAGACGCTTTCGACTGACGTCTGATCTCGCCTCATCTCACGATTCTGCCTAACTTACTCAAATTCCGAAAAACCTCCACAAGCTCCACCTCCCTACGGCAAGTTACATTTTGTTATGGCTCAAGAATTCTGGATTAATTTTTTCACGTCGAGACTACCCTTATCGTGAAAATTCAGTCAAAACCCAAATATGATACGAACGATAATTCACACCGTCAGAAGCCCCGTTATTGTCCCCCTTTCAACCTGTTATGGAAACCCTCCTACGTTCCATGGATCAGGCTATCCCGAACTCTGATGGCCCCGCTTCAATTTCTGCGAGGCTGTCCAACACTCACCTCAAATGGCCAGCCTGACCACTCCAAACGTCTTTCCATGCTATCACCGTTATTCCACGTTTTAGCGAGTGCAACAGAAACGGAGCTGGCTCCTTATCCTGCCTCCCTCACTTACGTCATAAACGCCCGAGACTTCCGCCATCCTGCGCGCTGGATTTGCAACTCCGAGATTTCTTGGGACGCAAGCTGGGTGCTCCCCCCCGATTCTTCCCGAGTGCAGTGCGAGCTGCATGGGGTCTCTACCGTTGCTACCTACCATGAGTCTCAGCGCTGCGACCGCTTCCGTCCTAGTGAACACTTTCCACCCGACCGTGGTGCTCCTAACGGTCAACGGCGCTTCCGCTGGTGGCAAGGGGTACACGTCAAGCAGTTCGAGCAGAGTTTCGAATGCCCCCATCGACGCCCCCCCCGGACATGTTCTCCTTACCGAGGCGTGTGCGCGTGATATCGTACCCTGCTTTTTTTTTATTGGTCGCACTTCGACGCCAAAAACTTTACCTGCGCTACTGTGGCGATCGCTCTGTTCTCAAACGCCACCTGCACTCCCGTGTGAAAGAAATAAATGCATTTCCGCGTCAGACAAAACTCGGGATGAACCTTCCTGTTTGCGTACGCCCATTACTCTGACGCTCAGCACAAAAGGAAAGATGACACGGCTAGTCATAACAACCTCACGTAACCCCCGTCTGCCATGCTCACGACTGTTGGTCGCCCTTGCACAAGCATTGCCCACGTCAGGGGCAGTCTCACTTGTTTTTTCTGTTGAGACATACCGTGCGCCCTGTTTATCCCCTTCCCCACTGCGACTATCATGCTATGAGAGAAGGGTAGCTCCCAGCCTGCGAACATCTTGGGGAAAAAGTTAATGGCCACCAGGTACCCTCTGACGGTCGATTGCTAGTTATTATGCCCGAAACAGCGGGACGTCATGAATTCGAGCAGTTTCATCAGCGTTGCATTGGGAACGTCAACAGTCTGCAACCACGGCCCTTTACCCTGTGCTTGTCTTTCTTTCACCTAGGTGTTCCCTTCGCTAAGCAATTTTTCTGAGTACTCTTCGCGACTGAACCAAGCGCGAGCGTTTTCGACCAACTCGCCACCTCCCCCCTCTTTCCTCCGTTGTTGTCCCCTGCACCTGTGAGGCGCGTGCGTGTGCGATATGCACGCCACGCGTTAAGGGAGACATGCATTATAAAAAGCGCGAGAGTCAACCGAGTTCTTCTGCGTCGTGCATCATGAGGTGCCATAGAATGTCGTCGGGTTTGGTGAGGGTGTTCGTTGTCTGGAGCACAACATCGAAAATCCCCAAACCCCGCTGACCAATGGGTTGTTCGTACCACTCGCTGGGGTGGGTTAGCTCCCTGACCTTGTCTGCCAGTATATCTCTAGTCCACCGTAATATCCTATCAGGTAAAGTGTTCTGCACGCCCGAAATATATGTTGCAGTGCGGTTTCAACCTCCAGCGACTTCAAGGCGCCCCAGCATCCTCATGAGTAGCAATTTTGTCTGTTGCCCCACCGCTTCGATACGCCCATGATACGGCAGACATGTTGTCTCCTCGCATCAAGATCGGGTCCCCTGCCGCTTCCGGCCGGTCTCCTACGAATTGTAGCATGATCCACGCAGTTACAACCATTCCCAGTAATTCTAACAGGTTGTTAGTGATGGTACAGGTGTCCTGTAGATCAGGTGTCTCTTTAAGTTCGGCAGTCAACTCTATCGTATCTCCAAATACCCTGCTTCTCAGCTCAGAAACCTCCCACCGCCTCGACACTCGCGTCAGACAGGGTAGTGCCCTTTGGCGGGTCGTTTTTTTGCCGTGTAACAGGGCGCGCTAAGCGCCCCTCCTTCTAGTAGAAGCTCGTGATCTATCGCCCTCTTCCTAAACAAGTGATATTCGTGAAACTCTCTGCCAAGATCTACCATGCGCTTTTGATTTTTGTTGGCGCTTGAATCGTGTTATCCGGTCAGTCGCAACAACACCCATACGAAATACCTGCCCGCTCGCACCACGTACGTGAGGTTCCACAGCTTCACGGCAATGCTGAGAAATTCCCTCGCGGTCGCTCTCTTTTTGCTCAAGGGCCACTGCTCCAGCAACAACCTTTTTATATCGTCAGCTTTTTCGCGCGGGAACGAAATTCTCATTGTGTGCGAGTTGATAGTGAACCCTAAGGCGTCAATCGTGGAGTCCCAGTCCGCACTCTTTTTTCGGGGCTAAGATGGGCGTTACTCATTCCTCCCCCGGACCAAATAAACGCACGTGATCCGAGGCAAGAGAGGCTCATACGATCAGGGCGGACTTGTCGTCGTCTGAATGTTGAACCTTGATTAAGAAGTAGTCGTTTACATACACGGTTGTGAAAAATGGATCAGAGATCTGTGCGCTCTGATTTTGGCGCCTGGGAGAATCGGCATGGGTGTGGCTTTTTCGCATCGATCTACCACCTTAACGTGGAACATCATGTTTTTTCTTCCCTCTAGTAGCTGGCTCGACTTGAGTGTGGTGTAGCAGTGCACCTGTTCGGCCGCGGCCGATATGACCCCCCAGAAACCCGGCGATCCCGACCACCCGAACGTTAAACGAAAGTCAATCACAACCAGATCTCCTACTGTGTAGCAAAAATTGTGAGCTTGGTCTGGGCCTACCCGCACGTTCCTGAAGGCATAAGACACGTCGGCCTTACTCATCAGTATTCTCTCTACTGGGAACAGTTTTTCTCAGTGTCACGAGTTCGTCCAGCAGTTGGGGCAGAGCGTGTGCGCACAGGCATTGGGGGACAGTGTCAGGGTCGGCGTCGCCGTTGACAGGGTCGGTGTCGCCGTTGAGTCCATCTGTCTCCCCTCGACTCTGTACATCGAACGATAAATCATTCATGATTCTAACGACTGTAGTGCGTCACTACGGCCGCCAACGGGGACACTCGTAGATTAAGGATTTCGTGCGCAGTTGACTGTTGTATCACTCAGCATTTTTGATGTCGTACCTCTTCGCTAATTTTCTTCCAGACTGCTGGCAAATGCTCGTTGACAGTGGGGTGGTTTCCGTACTGCCATGCACGCTCTAGATCTACACCCGTCCCTGCTGCGTTCACCGGTACCCCTCCTGTGACTATCGCGACTAGCTCGTCGACTGCTCCGTACCCTTTCAAGTCTCCAAAGTATCGTTATATTTGTACGGGGTCTATCGGTTGTGCAACCAGAGATCCTCCTATTGCTCGAGCTACGTCTCTCACGACGCCTCGTGTATCTCGCAACATGGTTGTGCTAATGTTGGTGAGCGTATACAGCCGTTCTTCTCTTTCTAGGGCGTCAATACCGTTTTTTTCAGAGTTTTTCTCTTTCTGCGTGTCATTGTTGTACCATGCTGTCTGATCGTTTCCGACTGCGTGACCCCCCACTAGGAAGCCGTGATCGTGCTGACCCGCTACTCTCCAGCACGTCGGCCGAAACGAGCGTGGGTCCATCTGACTGCTGCAAAGGTGGCTGGACGTACCCTTGTCCTCTCTGCCAAACTATGTTTGTCGTCTGTGCTGCTGTGTGGATTTCTGTGTACTGAACGGGTGGACGGCCCTTCTGATTTGAGCCTTCTGCGGTATCGACACTGTACCCATTCGCGTGAAAGTTGGGTATTCTGGCACTCTGCGGAACTTGATCTGTGCTGTAGTGTGAGCTTTCCGCGTCGCCGCTACTGTCTCGGTTTCGACAGGAAGGGGGTACTCTGGCCCTCTGTTCACACACCAAGCCTGCCGTACTGAACCCTCCTCAACCTCGGTACTGTCCCGATTCGCAAAGAAGTGGGGTAATCTGGCCCTCTGTTCAGACTGAATATCCCTTTTATCAAGTACTCTTTTCTTCTGGATGATCGCTGGTGTATGCACGTTGCGAGGCTGGCAATTTGAATTATGAGGTCGTATGTCTTGCTGTATTTGCACATGCGAAAGGACCATGCTGTCTGAGCTGAAAGCATCATCACTCTGCCAAACTATGTGCGTCGTCTGTTATTGTGGATATTGTGGTATACCCTGGCACAGTAGCTGAGAGGCTGTGTCGTCGAAGTAAATCGCGGTGATGACACGTCTGAGAGTGTAGCCTGGAAGAAGAGAGTCCTTCCACAGTGTGAAGAAGATGTAGAGATATTGTAGCACTGGCGCTTAGATGGTCAACACACACATATATAAACCACAGAGTATGCAGGAGCCTAGATGATGGCTGCTTCCTAGAGATGACCAGGACAGCTATTAATACGATCCACACGAGAGAGACACGAGAGAGTGATGTACTTTGCTACCAAGCAGAATATTTTACGGAAGTAGTTCCTCCGCATATGAATACGTTACATTCGAACAGGCACATACATATGAAATCTCCGATATTATACAAGAGCAGTGCTACTGAACATTGACTCATACTGGCTATGTGCTAACATTTCCATAACACTCCCCCTCAATGAAAGTTGCTCTGAATTGTACCAAATTAATGATCATCAAATCAAGCGAGTATTCGTTACATGTGTAAGTTAAATCGTTTCATGTTTAATACGTGCTACAATACATTCATGCTCTTGTAAAAGAAGTACTTGCTATAGTTTCTTGCACAAATCAAATTTCTAAAAAATTAATCTTACATCGCTCGTTCAACCAGTGATGGTGTGAGACCGAGTGCCGACTACTGAAAATGTAAGCTGATTCACACAAACAGAACAGATAAAAAAAACAAACACACACAAACCCGTAACACAACTATTTGAACTTGTTGTTGATGAAGTCGTTCATTTTGTTGACGATGCCTAGTAGATGTTAGAAGCGGTGCTTGTTGAGGTGCTTTGTACCGATGTCAGCAGGGTTGCTCTTCGTCGAGATGAAGTGGATGGAGATCCTTCCTTCCGACACTAGTTCTCGGATATAAAAGAAGCGACGGGCGATGTGCTTCGTCCTTGAACTGAAGAAGCGATTTCCCAGCGCGTGTAGCGTTGCAGTGTTGTCGCAGTAGAGCGGCACTTGCACAAACTCCTTTCCGAACCCAAGCTCAGTCAGCATATTCGAACAAATTACTGCTTCCTTCATAGCTAGCGCCGATGCAACCAGCTCCGCCTATATGGTCGACATGACAGTCAGATCGTGTAGTCCCGACTTGAAGCTCATCGGTGCGTTTCCTAGCATCATCAGGTACCAAGAGGTAGACTTTCCGTTGTCAGAGTTGTTGGCCCAGTTGGAATCCGACAAGGTTGTAAGCTTGAAGCCTCCCTTCTTGTACGTGATCTTGAAATCGGTGGTGCCGGCCAGACAACGAAGAGTATGCTTTGCTGCCACCAAGTGCGTCTTGCTGGGTTTCGTCATTGGGCGAGCCAGCTGGCCCGTAGCATATATTATGTCGTAACGGAGCCCTTGAGCAATGTACATCAGGCACCCCACGATGCCCTGATAACGTCTCGTCTCATCTTCGTTCAGTAGTGTATCCTCGGGCTGGTTGTTGGAAATTTCCGGACCATAACCAGGCGTGCTGGTTGGTTTACAGTCCGACATCCGGAACCTTTCGAGGATAGACTTACTGTAGGCTTCTTGGGGAATGGTCAATGTCCCTTCTCACGGTTCCTTTTCATTTCCATTCTCGACACAAGCGATACCTCGCCCATGCCAACCATCTTGAAACGTTGTTTCAACTTCCTCTTAACCATCGAGATGACGTTCGAGTCGTTGCCGGCTACCAGAAGGTCATCACCATAGAGCGTCAAGATGATCTGAATACCGTCGTGGTTGTACAGGTAGACGCAAGTGTCAGACTTAAGCGGAACGAAACCAATTTCAACAAGGAGGTGTGAAGCCAATTCCCGGGGCTTTGGGCTGGCCCGTAGAGGCTCGTCTATAGCTGCATTACTAGATCACCTCCATCCTTGTTCTTGACCTCGAAGCCAGGTGTCTGTTCGACGAACACTTTCTCCCTATAGAAATGCAGTGGACACGTCCATGTGGTCCAAATTCAGGTTAAACTCCACGGCTACGCACGCAACCAGCCGAACGCTCTGTAGTCTGCACACCGGAGCGAAGGTACTGCCGCAGTCAAGTCCAGTACTTGGTTCCAGCCTTGAGTCACTAGACGTCCCTTGTATTATCCGTCTGCCTTACGCTTGAATACTCACTCGGACTTACTCCGCTTCCTCCCAGGGGGAACTGCCGTACGCGGGACGAGCTTGTAGACTTTTCGTTCGTTAAAACTCGTTATCTCGCGTTCAGCAGCTGCATTCCATTGCGCACCATCCGGCATGGCCCGTGCTTTTTGGATCGTCCGTGGAACACCCGGTTGAGATGTCCCCACAGCATACGCATGTTCCGTGAAACCGAAGGAGCCGTCCCTATGGGCGACATGAGAAAACTCCCCTTTTGCGGTGAATGCGTATGGGATACGACGGAGCTCGCGAACGGTCTTGGCATTAGGGATGTTCGTAGTCGAATTGGTGACAGCACGTGTCGACATGGAACCTCGTCCACCACGGGAACCACACCCACCTGCCGAGCCGCTAGACGTGATGCCTCCCCGCGCAGATCTACCACGCGAAGAGTCACCGCGCGCATTTCGGCTACCACGAGACGAACCACGCCCACGTACAGAGCCATCTCGCGTTGCAGTGACAGACGGAGCAGGACCAGAAGGCGATGAACCAAGCGGCGTCGCAGGACTTGGACTTGGTGACGTACCAGGAGGAGACGCACATCTGCCCAGCTCAGGGGGACGTACTCCTCCAGGCGATGGCGGGTTATCACCCTCAGGTGTACCACCGGAAATTCAAGGCCCACCGTCAGCAGGAAGAGATCCAGCAGGACTCAACCCAAGGTCACGAGTAGTTGTTTCACGAACTCGCTCGAGGAGCTCAGTCACAGGCGGATCCCCACTGGTATGATGAGGACAGAGCTAATCATCTGAAGGATTGAAAGTATGCTTTCGCACGTCTCTCACCATGTCGTCGGTCGTCGTACGTGAACTCCCCGTCGTCGAAACCATCCGCATCCGACGAAGGCACTGCGGAAGGAGTCTCAATAAATACGATGTTTCGAATCTCCCGTACACGTCTCGTCTCAGATTTGTAGACCCTGTACGACCTACTGTCCATGCTGTATCCGACAAGCCGTCCTTCCCAAGCACGATGCTCCATCTTCTTGGTGTAGGTCTCGATGTGCACGAACGCCCTAGACCCAATCACCAGAAGGTGCCCAAGGTAGGCATCTTTGCCGTAGAGCGCCTTGTACGGTGTCCCGATTTGCAGGGCTGTGTGAGGAGCCCGGTTGCTTAGATAAACAGCTGTTTGCATTAGCTCCCCCTAATAGAAGTTCGGTAGAGTCGAGCCAGCGAGCAGGCTGCGTACGATGTTCACGATCGTTCGGCTCGCACGCTCGTTCGCACCGATCTGCTGAGGGGTGTTCGGAGAGGCGAACTCCAGCTTGATGCCGACGTCTTGACAGTACTGACGGAATTCCGCACTCGCTAGTTCCGTACCTTGATCCCCGCGGAGGTAGTGGATGCGCTCGCCAGTAGGAATCACAGTCCCTTTGTTGAACACCGCAAGGGAGTCCACGGAACAGGTCTTGTCCTTTATGAGAGTGATCTCCTTCCACTTGGTCTGCTGGTCAACGCACTTGGTGGCGTACTTGAAACCTCCCAACGCTGAAGGCGTAAAGGTGTCAAGGGTGTCTACTGAAACATGATGGAAAGGGCGTAAAACGCCATATGAAGCTTGCTTAGGATGAGGTTCTTGTGTGCTCTTACCGAGCGGGCAGGCACCACAATCCTTAACGTCACCGGTGTAGTCGACGCTGCTGTCGGGCGCCTTCTTCAGGACGTCCAAGATCTTGCTGTTAATATGCCCCATGCGTCGGTGCCAGAGATCAGCGGACTCCACTTTTAGGGCAAGCCCGTCAGGGTTGTCCCCGGGGACCATCTGGCCCCCAGCGGCACCCCCAAGATTCACCTCGATGGAGCACACAGTATTTCATGTTGTGTCGTCCACCCCGAGGGTCTGCATCGGGATAACTACACCCCCCGACTCCAACCTGGGGTTGGTCGGATGAAACAACGTTGCCACCCCCTTCAATATCGCTGCGGTCACGGAGATAAGGTTGGTGCCCAGCCCTGGTACAATAACGACGCGAAAGGAAACTTGCCAGTCATTCCCATTGTCGTCTGTGACGGCGCCGACGATCGTTCCCGTAGTATCGCCTTCAAGGAGATGATGGCCGGCGGCGACTATCGTAACTGGGACCCGAAGGTCTTCGATATCGTGCATGTGGGGCCCCACTCCTGGTGTAAGCTCAGGGTATATGTGGTTGTCGGTCGCTCCACTGTCCACCACCATACGGAGGAATGTTCCGTCGGAGCGGAAAGGAGCTGACGGCAACCCTGCAGGAGTCGCCATGAACGCACCAAAGAACCCTGACGGCATGTGATGGTCCTGCGTAGGTGACTACGGTTTGGCAGCAGACGCCGCCGGGAGTTGCTGGGGAACGGCAGGCGACGAGGCGGCCTCTGCCAAGGAAGCACCGAATGCGCTAAAGGAGAATCGAAACGTAGTCGGCTCGGACTGGGCCGGTTGTGCCACAGTTGGAGACGAGTTCGTCATGTGCGCGCCCCCGATGTTGGCGAAGTTGTCTGCTGACTGCAGCAGTGCCAGATTCGCGGCCAAACCTTGGAGCTCATTTTCCTTATGCTCTCGCCGCTCCTGTTGTTTATGACACTCAGCATCGCTGTGCGTCTTTGTTTCGTGGTAGGAGCACCACTTCGGCTGATTACTCCCCTCACTACCACCGCTTTGCTGGGCTTCCTCCCCTTTGGCTTCCCTTGCTTTGATGGTGACTTCTTGGCTGGTTGGGGGCAGTCGCGCTGGAAGTGCCCGTATGCCTTACACCGGTGGCACTGCTCGGTGCCCGACGCAACCGCCATCGCGGGCCCCCGGCCGGAGACCACATCCCCCGACGCGCTGCGCGACTGCTGGTCTACATCAAAGCGGTTCGCCGTCTCCTGGAGGCGGTCCACAGAAGTAAACTCATCCCGGTAGTGCATGTCCTGGATGAATTTAAGCTCTGGGGCCTTGTTCAGGCCCGACAGCAATATGTCTAGGTATACCGCGTCAGAGACTTCCTCCCCCAGCACCTTGAGGCGAAGTTTGTGATCCCAACCCTTCGTGAAGAAGTCTATGGGATCACCGCCAGCAAGGTGTCTCAGGTTGAAAAGCTCGGTGTGACACGCACGACGAGCTTCCTGAGTTTGAGCGTCGAAACGCTTTCCAAGCCGCTGCCTTATCCCCCATAGCACAGGCCTCTGTCCCTTCGTGAGTACTAACGGTTAGCTGTGCTGACCCGGATGTCACGAAGAAGAAGAGGGAGTATTAGGCTACCGTTAGCCTCGTCCCACGCGGCCACAGTGTCCTCGTTCAGTGCGGTTGCCGATGGGCGCTCCTTCCCGTCGAGGACGGGATGAAGCTCTAGCGCGTGGAGAATGATTGCTTGTCGAAGCTTGGTCTTCCATTCGCGAAAACCCGAATGTCCCGAGCATTTCCCAATGGAGTCCAGCATGCGGTGGACCCCGGAGCCCGGTTGTTCCGCCATAGCTGCAGCCAGGGTAACACGAAGGTCCGTAGCTTACGACCCACGTCCGGTGGAGACAATCCTGCCTCCGTCCGGAACACTGCGCTCCTTCCGAGCACAGTTATAACCTACTTCAGATGGCTCGACTGCGGTGTTGCGGCGACAGAGGTTCCAACCTCTGGCCTCGTCCTGCAGGCACACGGGTCAGATGTGCTGCTCAGACTTGCTACGGGTCTTTCAGCGTAGACTTGTGGCTGCTGCACGGATGCAAACAGGCCTGGTCAGATCCTCAGCCTACACACGTACCCCATCAAAACAACCAGCACGCGGAAGATTTCTTGGACAGACCTACCTCGCGTATACTACGCGCAGGTAAAATCACGTGAGTCGATCACGTGTGAGTAGCTGTAGCAGCGGAACGGCTACCAGCTGTCAGTCGTATCCTCAACCCACACACGCTACCAAGCCAGTAACTCGGCACGTGGAAGATGTCTTGGACAGACTACGCCCGGCGAAAATACCACGCGCAGGCGATTTCGGTAGACAGTTAAAGACACACAGGGCACCGTGGAGGCACTCCGCTCGTATAGAACCAACAACCCACACAACCCTATTCGCCAACCGAAGTCAACGCCTAGAAATTATGCTCCCTAATGCATTACACAAACAGTTGCGTACCCCAAGTGCAGCCGAGAGCCCAGGTGATCAGTCTGGGCCCAATACCCAAGAGGGTTGACTCATTACGGCCTCCAGCAGAAAGCTGGCTCTTGCAGCAGTAGCTCCCCGCGGAAAATATCCTCTGGAAGACGTGTGTGCTCCACAGCACTCGACGACAGCAAACGTTGCAGTCGCTGCAGGCCTTCACTCAGACAGACTGTCGGGGCTCGTAAACCTATTATGGATATTGTGATATACCCTGGCACAGTGGCTGAGAGGCTGTGTCGTCGACGTTAGACGAGGTGAGGACACGTTTAAGAGTGTAGCCTGGACGAAGAGAGTCCTTCCTTCCACAGCGTGAAGAAGATGTAGAGATATTGTAACACTGGCGTTTAGATGGCAAACACACAGATATATAAACCACAGAGTATGCAGGAGCCGAGACGATGGCTGCTTCCTAGAGATGACCAGGACAGCTACGATCCACACGAGAGAGACACGAGAGAGTGATATACTTACATGTAGCAACCAAGCTGCATTGGGGATTTCTGTGTACTAAACGGGTGGACGGCTCTTCTGATTTGAACCTCCTGCGGTATCGACTCTGTGTCGATTCGCATGAAAGTGGGGTAATCTGGCCCTCTGCTCTACTTGATCTGTGTTGTAGTGTGAGCTTTCCGCGTCCCCGATATTCTCTCGGTTTCAGTCGGAAGGGGGTAATCTGGCCCTCTGCGCACAAGAAGCCTGCTGTACTGAACCTTCCGCAACCTCGGTACTGTCCCTATTCGCAACGAAGTGGGGTAGTCTGGCCCTCTGTCCAGGCTGAATGTCCCTTCTATCAAGTACCCCCTTCTTCTGGATGATCGCTGGTGTATACACGTCCCGAGGCTCGAAATCTGATTCACAAGGTGATACGTCTTTCTGTATTTGCACATGCTAAGGAACCATGCTGTCGGTGCTGAAAGTATAATCAGCTCTACCTCCTGCGTACGCTGACCATAGGGGTCCCCGTGGATGCATGACGCGGCAGGGAGCGGAGGGAGGGGGGGGGGATGGTTCTCGCAAGGCTGGGCGGAACGATTTTTGCTGACAATAGGGATCCACGTGCATGGGTGTGTCTGACATGCGAGTGTGGATGGGTGTGTCGGACATGCGAGGGTGGATGGGACGAGTGGTCTGTCTTGCTGCTGCACTGTGCTCCGACGGAAATCACATTATCTCCTGGCCGTACGATCTCTTGCAGGGGTGCTGCCTCTAACGATCTGCCGCCTGATTCACTATTTTTTGTTTCTCGGTACCTGATTCATATCGTGAAACGGGGCCGGCGACACCGACCTTGAGGTATGCGTCTTGCGGCGCTGGCAGAGGCTGACCTCCCATGGCCCCGTCAGCCCACGGGGCCACCAGGGCCTTCGCGATAGCGCCCCCGGGAGGTTGGTCAACCAGCTGAAGATGTTGCTGCTGCTGCTGCTGCTGCTGCTGCTGATGTTCCTGCTGCGGCGGATGGGCCTAGATGTTTTCAAGATGTGTATTCCGCGCCCCGATCGCGTGGTTGCTCGTCAACAACTGCTGCAGCACAGCCATCATGGCAGGATCGGCTGTTGCTGCGGGAAGGCCCGGGCCGATGCCCGCGGCTCCGCCTTGGCCGTTGCCTCGATCTGGTGCTCCGGGGCTAGGCAAGCCAGCTCCTTCCCCTTTTTCACCCCCCATGTCCAGAGATGTTGCTGATACTCGTTGTTGGCGCGCTGCAGAAAGAAACTTTGACCATGGCTCAAACCACCTCGCCGCTACGAGTATATAACGGCTCTTCGAGGGGTGTGAAAGTCGATCAATTGTCTGGGCCCATCACTTCTACTAACTCTCGTTGCCACTGCGGCCGTCTAAGACCAAGCAGCTCTGGTGGCAATAGACGCTTTCGACTGACGTCTGATCTCGCCTCATCTCGCGATTCTGCCGAACTTCTTGGGAATTCCAAAACGCCTCCTTTCCACCTCCCTACGGGAAAATACTTATCTGTGACCGGATCTTTTTTATGCTATACCTGGTACTATTTTAGGTGATCATATTTATAATTATGTTGGAAGTTTCGGGGTATTTCGTTCCACATTATGTCAAAACTGATCAGAACTGCCTGTGGTCTGCTGTTTATTGAAAAATGTGTTCCTCCTTGATTTATCGATATTATTTATTTGAACAAAAAATTAAAGTTTTTTTTTTCGCGGCCTTTTCCAACCACATTTCAGAAAGTGATTGAAAACGCTTTTGTACGAGACCTCGGCGGCATTATACAATTTAGTATGGGTTAAAGACTTGGCTCGTGACAGGTCACGACGATACGTGTTTATATAGTCAAGCTTGTACACAGCTGGGACACAGCACTCGTGATCGGCCACCACGGAGAGGGAGGCCTGGGCATCAGTACCTTGGTCACCATGACGTGTGTTGCGGCCGCCTAACTGCAGTTAGCTACTCTACCTGTAGGCAAAACAACTTTGGGGACGAAAGGGACGAGACAACAGCAGCATCAAAACAATCTACGAAACACGTTTATTTTCTCACTACCACCGCCGCAAGCAGCTCATGCTCCGTGAGACCGGGAGCTCCCAGCTGGTCCAGAGACTACTAGTAGTTGGTGGTAATGAGCCGCGACCTCAGTAGTAATACCTGCAGCAGTCATACCTGCGATGCATCATGCGGGGCGGATACGGATTTATTCTGAACTTATATTATGCTGAACCAACACGAACGGACATCTACCTATATACCACGCCGTCGTTGGTGAATCTCAATATCGTGAATGTTCTTATTCCGGGGGTCCATAGTTAATAGGACCTATGGCATATACATAAAAACCTATCTATTTACCTTTTTTTACTATTAATAACAATAATTGGTCCTATTTACTATGGTCCCCCGTACTAGGGTCTTCTGCTCTAGATATGTGAAAAACGCAACAGCAGTACGCACACACCTGTAACAAATACTGGATTTTGTCGTGTGTATCTTGGTTTCCACCTCGAAATCCGGCATAATAATTTGAAGACGAAAATCTGCACT
The DNA here is from genome assembly GCA_031763025.1 of Macrocystis pyrifera. Lineage (NCBI taxonomy): Eukaryota > Phaeophyceae > Laminariales > Laminariaceae > Macrocystis > Macrocystis pyrifera. The sequence continues at coordinate 7,363,022 of JASSKH010000019.1, forward strand.
GCTGTGACCGCATAACTTGTATCTCGCATTGAAGAATCGGCTCGGACACTGGTTGTGCTGGGTGTCGACGGGTAGAAGGAACGGGGTATGCTGTGAAGAACTCACACCTGACATGTTTGTCCAACAGCAGTGTTTTCTTGTTGAAATTCAGTATAGTTTGAAGACGAAAAACCTGCATCTTGTAAATTGCTGTCCAACAGAAAGAGCATTCTCATAGCAGGTGCCACCACTACTTGTACTTATCTTCGAAATCTACAGCAGCAGTTCTTCTCCAGAAGCAAAACAGCAACAGCAGTAGTAGCAGTAGGACACACGAGGGCAGGGTCAGCGTCGCTGTACGCTTGGCTTGTCAATCTAACCCATGAACCCTTTGTAAACGTACTCGATTTTGTCCTGTGTTGGTTCCGAACTCGAAATTCGGCAAAAATTGAAGACGAAAAAACAGCACCTGACATGCTCTGTCCAAGAGAGAGAACTTCTCGTAGCAGGAAGCAGGTGTGCCACCGCTACTGCAGATGTACGACATCTACAGCAGAGCTTCTCCAGCAGCAAAACAGCAGCAGCAGTAGCCGTAAGACACATAAGGCCAGGGTCGGTGTCGCTGTACGCTCGGCTTGTGTTCGAACCCTTCGTACATGTGTTTCGTTGTTCCGTACTCATAATTTGTAGACGAAAATTTACAACCTGACTGACGTGTGTCCTACAGAGCTTCTAGCAGCAAGTGCCACCACTATTAATACTACCGCTGTACAACAACTACAGCTGAACTTCTCCTGCTTCTCCGTGCCCTCATCAGTACGAGGGCGGGACTGACAATACCACCTGCAGCATGACTCGGGGACGTGGCCTGAACGCTCGTCTCTGTGGACAGGCATAGTCTGCCTATGAGTAATACTCGTAGAGTTGGGTTTCGGTAGGTCTTCTACCAGCAAGCGCCACCACTATTACTACTTACTGCTGTATAACACAACTAACTACAGTAGATCTTCTCCCGCTTCTCCGTTCCCTCATCAGTAGGAGGGTGGGCCTGACAATACCACCTGCGGCATGTCTCGGTGACATGGCCGGAACGTTCGTTGCTGTGGACAGATACAGTCTGCCTACGAGTAGAGCTGGGTTTCGTTCGGTAGAAATAAAAATAAAAAATCGTTCTAAAATATTTTACTGTTGTTGGTTCTGCGTTTTTTCAACATGGCCCAGCACAAACATGTGCCGATACACACGTTGCCGCACCTAGCTAGACCAACTGTGAACGACATACCACTACACGAGCACGAGAAGGTTTCGTTTGAGTGCGTGCGTGCTATGGCCTCTGCCAGATGATATCAGCAAGAGGGCTTCCAGCGAGGGACTCCACCAGTCTCGCTGGCCTCGCACTCAGTAAGTCTTGTTCTTAGAGCTTGTATTATCACGGAGTGATCCTCATCGGACCACGAGCCAGGTGGCTAGGGGACATCACACAGGATCCCCGCCACTGCTCCACTCACACATGCGATTACACTGAAACCTCCACGGCTTGGTATCTTTTGGCTACAGCACCCCCAAAGCGAGTTCACTCGACACGAACGAGCTTGACAAAACCAAAAAACCAAGACGAAATCGCATGCGGCAAATCACAAATCAATGCTGAACTCTGAAGCAATTTTAATCTTGAGCGCACGGGTCATCCGTAATTTGCGCAATTCCTTCACGACGAATTCAGGCGCAGCAGAATAAATCGACCGCAAAGACTCCCACGTGCGCTCCTCTGCTTCGAAACCATCCCAATCGACCAAGACAATCACCTCGTTGGCATCATCTTCGGCCACATGCACCAAAGCATTCATGCGGCATTCACCCTGCGCAAAGGAATGTTGGAAAACATCCTTCAGATCAGCGGTGACGTTCAACGTCGTATCCGCATAAAATCGTAAACGAGCCACGTGAGCTTGATGCACCTTCCCAGAAACGATGTTCTGAACTGAGTACACATGATCATGATCAGCTGCTACCACACGCCACGGACCAGTCCATGTGGACAACAATTTCGGTGTGACACCCTGCCGACGAACACGAGCATACAACACGAAATCACCAACCGCAAATTTTGGCAACACCACCTGGCCCTGAGCCTGTTTACGTTTGTTGTCGCGAGACACGGCAACAGCTGCGCGAATATCGGCGCAAAATCTCTCCTGCTCTGCAACGACTTCACGGACGTTCGCACGCAACAAGTCAGCATTCATCACGTCAACATTCCACCTGCCATCAGACTCAGAAACGAGCGCCGAGAAATCGGTACGCGGAGCACGCCCAAACATCACGCTGTACGGAGTGCTTCGGTAACGTTCACGAAACGAAGTGTTCAAGGCCCACTGAGCGGCCGGCAAAACATCAACCCACTCCGAAACCTGACGACGCTGTTCTGACAGAATGGAACGCAGAGCACGTACCACCTCTTTTACCATGCGTTCACACGTACCGTTCGACCACGGCGTGTAAGCGACAGCAAAACGATGTTCGATGTGCAACGCGTCGCTCAACAAAGCAAGCACCCTGTTCTTGAAATGCGTGGCGGTATCACTCACCCACACACGCGGCACCCCCAAAGTCTTACACCAGGCTAGCAAATGCTTCGCTGTGACCTCGGCTGTACAAGCCTCGGCCGGTTCCAACGCCACGTAGTTGGACAAATCATCCATGATGACCAAAACATATCGGAAACCATCCTCATCAGGCAGGCCATCGCTACCTTCGGGCCCGCTGTGGCCAACATACAAAAAATCAAAGTGCACCACTTCTCCCGGAGCGGTACCATGCACCGTGTCTCCGTAGGGACGAGGAATGAGTGCACCTGCACGCGTGTCTACACAGTGCAAACACTGGCGAACGAATTCGCGAACCTGAGAATCCATGTGAGGCCAAACACAATATTCCTTCAGGCGAAACAAAGTCGGCGCCACACCACGGTGACCAGCCGAGCGCATGTGCGCGCACACCATCAAACGAGTTTGAAGAGCAAGATCATCCGGCGGAATCCACAAGACGTCACGCACCCCAACACGCACACGAAACAAACCATCATCGGCCAAGGTAGCTTGACCGAAGGTTGTCGAAAATTCATGAACACCAACGCCGATACGAGCGACAGACCTTTGTTGCGAGGCACGAATCACATCCAATGCGGGAAGCGAATCGTCAGCATTACATGGGCTGTGCACGGCAACCGAACGAACAGGCACCGTAGGAACTTTGACCCAACGAGACAACAGATCCCCCCAACAGTTTCGATCGCCAGGGATGTGTTCGATTGCATAGCGGTATTGTCCTAAAACACCCTTCCAATTCTCTAGGCGTTGTGCCATGGTCTTTGTGACCGTCGTGACACACTTCTCCGGATTGAAAATGTACTGCAAGTTTCGATGATCAGTAAAGATATGAACACCACCCCAAAGCAGGTATTCGAGCCTCCGGAACGTATTAACGATCGCAAAACCTTCTTTGTCGACAGTCGCCCAGCGCAACTGCGAACCTGTGAACGAACCACTCAGAAATCCGAGAGGCTCGTGAGACATGCTTTCCAACGCCAATCCACTGCGAAATTCGTGTTCAGGCACTTGGGTGAGAAAACTACCCCAATGGAAATCAGAAGCGTCAGGAAACATCAAAACAACGCACCCGGGACGAGGATGATGAAGCGGCACTGCTTGCGCCACCAAACCCCGTGCGGCATTCCACGCCCGCACCCGATCCTCCGTCCACGCGGTATCCTTGATGACACGATTGCGCGCCACTCGCTTAGTCCGACGTGTAGCCCCAACAAGGAGCTCCTCCAAAAAATCACGTAACGGTGCTACCGTTTCCGCTAAACGTGGTAACGATGTACGCAACCAGTTGACAGCCTGCAAGAATTGCATTAGTTCTCCAGCGTTTTCGGGACGACGCATTTCACTTAAACCTTGCACTCGAGCGGGGTCATGGGACACGACACCATTGGAATACACCTTACCACACCAGACCAGTTCACGAGAGAAGAAGGTACACTTGTGGGCGGCGACAAACAGTCCAACATTCTCCAGGCGTTCAAGAATGTCATCAAGCAGCTGCAGAAGAGCTTCTTCGGTGTCTGCGAAAAAGAAAACGTCATCGACCCAAACTTTGCAATCCAAACCACGCAACACTTCAGTCATGACACCTTGGAAATAAGAAGTCGCATTCAAAACACCTTGGGGAACACGGGTAGGCGTGAACAAACCGTCGCTTGTCGCCATGGTGAAGACGTCTTGCGCCTCCGGAGCCAAAGGCATCTGCCAGTACCCTTGAAGTAGGTCCAGCTTGCCGAAGAAACGCGCCCCCAGCAGATCTCCCATGTCTTCATGGTTGGGCATGACGCCCGGGGACTTCTCCACCTGTGCGTTCACCGCCGAGTAGTCGCTCACCAAACGGAAAGAGTCCTTCTTGGGCACCGCCATCGCCGGACTCGCCCACACCGCCTGGATGTTGTGGTAGACAAAGCCAAAAAACACCAAAGCAGCAATGCACTTCGAGAGCCAGTCCCTTTTCGTCGGTTCGTACCGACGTGGCGTTGCCTTGACAGGCTTCGCCTGTTGCTTCAGCTGCACTCGCATCGGCTCCACTTGCGCTGGCGGATCACCACACAGCGCACGGCGAAAAGCACCCACGCGACGAGCCAAAATTTCGCGCAAACGGGTTGCTCCGCCGACGCTTAATCCACTCTGCTCTGCCTGCTGCACGCTGTCCTCCAACGCCCGTTCTCGGGCCGTCCGCTCCTCCTCCGGATCCATGAACATGTCTGGCCCCCGGTCGACCAAATGTTCCACCGCCTTGTCCTCCGGAGCATCCACCGTAGCCTCGGTCTGAAAAGCACGCACGGAAACCGTCACTCTGCGCGCCGCAAGGTAACTCGGAGTCTCCACACCGGTCGATACCGGCACTGCGCGAGGGCGAAGCTTCTCCAGAGCTTCACGGTAGACGTCGATGCCAAGAGCTTTCATGGTAGCCATGCCAAACAGAACGACGTTATCTGTACCAGGCATGACCGCGAAAGTGATGGGCTCCAATTTCACCGCTCCCCACGGCGTCCGTACACTCACGGCAATCGGCACCGTTTTGTGCGTGACCATCACTGAAACACCCGTAGCGGTTTTCGCCTGCTGCGGGCCATTTTCGAACGGAATTTGCAGATCGGCGCCGCCGAAATGCGAAGACAGCTGCTGAAGTAAGCCGACACCGATGGACGTGAGCGCCGACCCCGAATCAAGGATCACACGCGCCATCAGCGAACCAACCGACCCTGGCAAAGAGAGAGATCAGCGCGTAAACACTCAGCGCTGCGATCGACAGGCACTTCACCTGCCGTTGAACTCTGGTCGGTACCAAGAGTCACCTGACGCCATGGCTGCCCTCCTACAGCCGGCGCCGAAGAAATAGAATCGGCGGTCCACCCCGACCAAGACGTCGAATATACAGACGGTTCCGGCGCTACCGCCCCTGCAGCAGCACCAGACACTGACTCCGCCCGCTCGGTGGATGGCGAAGTTCTCGCTCCAGCAGCACCCACCGATGTTCCAGCTCCTCCAACGTATACAGCTCGGCCGGCAACAGACGAACCAGATCCCGACCCAGCGGCTCCTGCCGCTGGCGCACCAGAAGTTGAAGAAGCAACAGCAGAAGTTCCACCGCCCGCTGTCAATTGATTGCCACCACGGCCACCGCGCCCGCGTCCATGGTTGAATCTGCCCCGGCCGCCATTGCGGCCCCCGCGATACCCTGACGACCCGCGCCCACCACTGCTGGGAGCTGTGCCGCCACCGCGAGCTTTTGGGCAATCAGAAACATAATGGTTGGGATCACCACACTCGAAACAGACGCGAACAAACGACTTTTTCGCGGACTGCTGCTGTTTCGGTTTCTGCTGCTGTTGGCGTCGCGGTTCAGCTGCCCCTGCAGCATCTTTCCGACCATACGCCTCGATGAATTTCCACTGTTCTGCAGCAGAAAAAATTTGGTCCATGACCAATGCCGGGTCCTTCTTCCACCCTGCAGCGTACGTTAGCTGACCTTTTACGTACTTTTTGAACTCGGACGGCCATAAGCCATCCACCAACGCCATGCTCACAAATTCCGCCGGTCCGGGCAACCACGAACGGTCCTGCGCGCGGTACATGGCATGCACCGCGTGATTCTCCGCAAAATACTTTTCCATAGCGGAGTTTACCATCATCGCGCGGTCTTTGACGGATGTTTCACCGCCCTGCTTTTCATCGCGCCTCATTGAGAGAACGCGACGCAAGTCCGCTGCCGCCCGCGAGGTGTCAAATCTGTTGCTGGTGGTTGTGTAACCAGCGTGCTGCCTAACAGCGTCCAACAACTCCGAGGCGGTCATCGTAGTCTGATGCTTGTAAAATCCCTCAAAACACCGATGAATGTAATTGGGGATAAGCTGGCCCATGCTCACTTTGGAGTGCTGAACCACCCCCTGAGCGTTGGCGAGCTGCAGCCGTTCCTCATAATCGAGGTACGCTGCGTAAAAAACACGAGAGGCCTGCTCGGTCCACACCTCTCCGTATTTCGGTGGAGTCAGAGACTCCCCTACCACCAGCGGCGTGCTTGCCGTGTGCGCCATAATCCACAGCAGTCCACCTGGACTCTACTGTAATAACGGAGAAACTGCCGCCTGACCTGTGCGTCCTCCAGCTCCCGGAGCGTCCTCCCCTGCTGTGCGCTTCAAGCCGTTTCGATCCGTCCAACGGGCCAACTGCCTTCCCAGCTGTGACCCAATACTCCGCAGCCGAAAACTCCTCCAACAGAAGTTCCGCGAATATCTAGATATTATGGCCTCTGCCAGATGATATCAGCAAGAGGGCTTCCAGCGAGGGACTCCACCAGTCTCGCTGGCCTCGCACTCAGTAAGTCTTGTTCTTAGAGCTTGTATTATCACGGAGTGATCCTCATCGGACCACGAGCCAGGTGGCTAGGGGACATCACACAGGATCCCCGGCCACTGCTCCACTCACACATGCGATTACACTGAAACCTCCACGGCTTGGTATCTTTTGGCTACAGTGCACAGAACCCGGCGGGACTGGAATTGGTGCGGTGTGCGTAGAGCGCGGTGGTCAAACATGGCCCATAAAAATGTTGAATCACACACACCCACACACACATACAGAAAAAAACTCAAAACAAGGCACCCTACCCTCGTATCCGAGCCGTTATGAAGAGGATTTTTTTTTCCCAGAAAAAAAGGCTCACACTTCGCGCTTCGTTCGCCTCATTAATAATAGGAAATCCCTTACACTTACGCAGTTCCCCAGGAGGTTCCACATTCCGTTGCTTCCTTCGAGGAGGTGGTGGGGAACGTTGATCGCCCAACCCGGCGTGATTGACTCGTTCGTGTCGTGGAGCAGTCGAAATATCAGTTCTGTTCAGTTTTTTTTTTTTTGCCTACCAGGTATGAAATAAAACAATAATTAATTACGATAATATTAGTGAGATGGCACACCGAATAACGATGTGGTGGGAATTGTTGCCGGTGAAAAGCCAGACTTGCTTTTCCTTTTTAATCACAAAGTATGGCATATAAGATCAGGGCCATGAATTATAACGGACACCGGTTGTACTGATGAAGTTTGATAGAAACTACTATTAACAATAGTTACTTATATTCAAGGCTTAACACAGTAACTGAGAATCGTGACGGGACGGGACAGGACAGTTTTTTATTGTTTGGCGGGAAAAAAATTGACGACGGGACGGGACGGGACGGTAAAATTACGAGAAAAACAGTCGGCGGGACGGGACAGCGGGTGCATATTTTCTCGACGGGACGGGACGGTAACAGTTCGGTAACAGTTCAACGTTTTTTTTTTTTTCACGGCGGGACAGGACGGTAAATATTTTTTCCCTCGGCGGGACGGGACGGTATATATTTTTTTTCTTCGGCGGGACGGGACGGTAAATATTTTTTTCCTCGGCGGAACGGGACGGTATTTTTTTTTTCCTCGGCGGGACGGGACGGTAAATATTTTTTTCCTCGGCGGGACGGGACGGTAAATACTTTTTTCCTCGGCGGGATGGAACGATACCTGCAGTTTTTCGTGAACGGACGGGACGGTATAAGAAAAACTCGACGTGGCGGGAGTTATTTTCATTAAAACACCTATCCTATGTATTCCAGAACAACCGGGGAAAAAAAAAAAAACTGAACTTCCTTCACATTTCCACTATACAACAGTATACTCGCACATTAAATCGGCACGACGAACGCACACCACGAAGTACACGCCACGCTTTGGGCTGAGAAATACCACATATCATGATTCTACCGAAATAACCTCCCCAGCCGAAGCATTCTGGGGTCGTCCCGAGGCAGGTAAGTTCGTGACCACCGTGCACTTGACGTTTTTCTTCCCGACCGGCGGCTCAAACCCCGAGAAGTATTGCCACACAGGCGACGTCTTCTGATTCCTTCCCACCCCTGCCCCAAGCACTGTCGCGGTCCCAGCTGATGGCTGTTCTGATGTTTGTGCTTGCGGTGTGTCGCTGGTGGATGTGGAGGTGGAGGTGGTGAGTGATGGAGGTGGTGGCGGCGGTGGTGATGCTAGTGCCGCTGCTGGTTGATCGACCACCGCCGTGAGATAGGCATCCATGGCGTCCGTGCCGGCCACACCAGTATTGGTTGCCGTGAGTTGAGGGGTCTGTGTTTGTGTGCGTGGCAACTGGTGGCGAATACAGGTGTTGCGCGTGGAAATATTAAATATGAAGATTCATGAGAAAACAAAAACAAAAATTGAAAAAAACAAAAAAATATACCAGATATCAACTAAATTTTATAATTCGCAAGTTTGTAGTTACGGATTTTTCAAAATTCGTACTTCGTGATTTGTGATTATTACTTTCAGTAAATTATGTAAATGAAAATACATCAACACCAGCACCACAGCTTCTGCCACAAAATAGAAGATGAAACTAATTCCTAATTTCATATTTGCGAAACTCGAAATTTCGTAATTTCGTAATTCCGTGGTGGGCATGTGAACGGGAGCAGACGACCACCAGTGTATCTTGGACATGAAGAGGCAAGATGTGTCGGCGAGAAGGGACTATTCTGTATGTGGCAGCGGTGTAGGTTTTTTCGGCGGGACGGGACGGTATATTTACGGAGTCATGGCGGGACGGGACGGTAAAATTACGGAGTCACGGCGGGACTGTACGGTATTCTTACGGTGTCACGGCGCGACCGGACGGTAAATTTACGGAGTCACGGCGGGACGGGACGGTAATTTTCAACGGGAGAGATTTTCTCGGCGGGACGGGACGGTAATTGACGGCGGTCATGGAATTTGTCGGCGGGACGGGACAGCGGTACGATTTTGACGGCGGTTTTACCGTCCCGTCCCGCCGTTACCGCCGTTACCGTCCCGCCGAAATTACCGTGGTAAGCCTTGCTTATATTGGTATTCATTATCCTGTTTCCCCGTTGTGGTCGAGGAGGCGTGTTTCCAATAAAACGCGGCAAACAAACGATATACATAAAACCCCCATGCTCTCAGAACTCTCTGGTGGCCAGGAAAGTGGGAATCAAGATAATACGTCAATCTCTGTGAGTAACTATTAATTCATGCGTCTATAGTTTGACCTGCATTACAAGGAGTAATTGGGGCGGCCCCATACCGCCATTTGTTATCCGGTAATCTGCCCATACAACGGTATACCATCAAACATGGCGTCATCGTAGACACGTAGACCTAGATCGCGTGTACCTGCTCTCTTCCAAGAGCCAAGGCTGCGATAGCTTCGGCGAGTGTTGTTGCCGGTTGCTCTCGCTGTTTTCTTCTCTCTTTCACTTTTCCCTGATTTTGTTGTTTTTTTCACTCTCCTTGTTTGAGTCTTTCAGATAGTTTCCACCGGCTCTGCCAACCGCCTGTGCTGATCCCTTCCCACCCACCCACGAGTCTCCTGTTAATTTGAAGACACAGACAGGCACACGACCTTCTAAGTTACCAAGAGAAACCTTTTAATTTACGTAAGAACTCAGAGCCAAACACAAAATATCAAAAAAAAAAAAAAAATACCCCGAGCCTGCATCGATTTTTCACGAGTGCGTACAGGCTTGAACCACAACACGCTCCCCAATACTTTTTTTTTTTTTTTTTTTTTTTTTTTTTTTTTTTTTCATCATCACTTTTACTTTCCAGCCCACTCGTAGGAGGTTTTACCCTCTCGACGATCTTCTGGACAAGCCGTGGTCACAGGTGTCGTCCCTTTTCCCCCCCGGTACGTGCCTTTATTTTTTATCGCGCATAGGGTTCAGCATTCCCACTGCTCGTCGATTTTCATCGAATGTACAGCTAACTCACGCTCTCGCGCTTTCCGCTAATCAATTTTATGCAAGAAAAAGTCCCTATGAGCATGCACTCGGTGAGACTCGAACTCACGAAATTGATCTTGATAGGCTCGCGGACCACCTACCAAGCCACCGGGGACGCCGGCTGCTACTACGCGGCAGAGATATAGTCACCCACCAGGTATTACTTACGAAGTATGTACGTATGGTGAACTAGCATAAGAAGAGTGCGTGTGATCGTTCACCCCTTCTTTCTGCCACACAACGTGAGCAGACATCGTGGCAAGAGAACGCACAAACATCAACAAGTACATCTTCACAACATGTAAAGAAGCAGCCGCGCGTGAGTGGCGCAAGAAGTAAAGACGCAGAGCAGATAGCAACGTGAAAGCGGTATCTCTTTCAGTCGGGCCCTAGGTCGATGGTGTGGATTTCCTTGGCGCACTCACTCTTGTGGGATTTGCTTTATGATTGACGCACTTATTGTGTTGCCAACTTGTTGAGTCGAGCTACCGGAAACGTTTACGCACGTGCGTTCCAATCGTCCCTATGATACCAAACGAATAGAATATGTAGATTGGCGTCCCCGGTGGCTTGGTAGGAGGTCCCCGAGCTATCGAGATCAATATCGTGGGTTCAAGTCCAACCGAGTGCATGCTCGCAGGGACTTTTTCTTCCATATCATATATACATGTATCTATTGCATATCATGATGATATAAAATTGATAAGCGGAAAGCGCGAGAGCGTGGGTTAGCTGCATTCGATGAAAATCGACGAAGAGAGGGAATGATGAACCGTATGCGAGACAAAAATTAAAAGCACGTACCCGGGGGGAGAAGATACGACACCTGTGACCACGGCTTGTCCAGAAGATCGCTGAGGATTAAACATCCTACGAGCTAGGCTGGAAAGTAAAAGCGAAGGCTAAAAAAAAAAACGAAAATGTAGTCGAGATATTGCCAGTCTATCATTATACGGCCACAAGCATGATGCACGTGATGGAATTAGTTTCCCCGTTAGGACTTCCTTTTGCGCGACGGTGTGTTCTTTGTAGTTCAGCATCATCCCTGCCTCGTATATGAAACATACGAGTATATATCATATTGTCGTCCGTGTAAGACCGTGTATACCACCCCGTACGTCGTCTACCACACCCCCCGAGTATACAACTACCGTGATAGTAATAATGATACACGAGGTACCTTGTATATCCCAAAACAAGGTACGCGACTCGATTTACCACCGGGATAACTTGTACCAGGTAGACCGCAACCCATGGGGTGTCATGCTTTACAAAATCAGTATAACGCACAGAATGTACAACCTGTTGGGAATTTCCATGAGTTTTTTTTTTTTTTTTTTTTTTTTTTGAGATAGGCAAGAATGATGTGCGAACGTATTACAGCATAATACGGAGACCGGTAGAATGGAGGTGATACGTGCGAAGGACTGGCGAACGTCGGACCTTCGCTATACACTTAGCTACGGGCAACGTCGTCGCAAGCATCCCTGATAAAAATATTCCTCTCCAGGTTTCGTGAAGGAGCCTGTCCCGTGACCACACACACACTTGAATTTGAGTGGTTTCGTAACGATGACTTGTTGTGAGAAATAAAACAACGACAACAACAGAGTATCAACAGCGAAAATATCCTGGAATACACCAGCAAAAACTCCGAAAACGCAAAACTAGTATATATACGAGGTGTATACCATGTATATCAAGTATATACGATTTACACACGCATATTATTTCGCATTTTATTGTTTGTTCCACAGCAGCAGTACTTCAAGAGGTTTCATTGTCTCAGTCGATGACCTTGTACAGCACGATATCTCTAGGATAAGGAATCAGAACGGACACTGCTTGTGCTGATGAAACTGGTCAGAAATAACTATTAATAATAAATACCAGTAATCGGCGGTAATGAGGCGCGACGGCGCCACCTCAGTAATACCTGCAGTAGTCATGTCTGCGATGCATCATGCTGGGCGATTACGGATTATTCTGTTTTGTGCTGAACCAACACGAACGAACCTTTACCTACGACGTCGTTGGCGGATCTCAATATCGTAAATGTTCTTGGCCTCTTCTCTGCTCTTGATGGTATGAAAAACACCGCAGTACGCACACTTGTACGAAATACTGGATTTTGTCGTGTGTATCCTGGTTTCCACCTCGAAATCCGGCATAATAATTTGAAGACGAAAAATCTGCACTGCCGTGACCGCATAACTTGTATGCGTGGTGTATCGCCGAGGGATTCAAGAATCGGCACGAACACTGGTTGTGCTGGATGTCGACGGGTAGAAAGAATAAGAACACACACAACTGACATGATTTTTCCAACACAGCATTTTCTGGTTGAAATTCAGCATAGAATTTGAGGACGAAAAACCTGCGTCTGAAAACGTGTTGTCCAACAGAAAGAGCTTCTATCTCGTAGCAGGTGCCAACACACTGCGTACTACGATATCTACAGCAGCAGTGTTTCTCCGGCAAAAAAACAGCAGCAGCAGTAGGAGTAGGACGCACGAGGCCAGGGTCAGCGTCGCGGTACGCTCGGCTTGTCAATCTGAACCTTGAACCCTTTGTACACGTACCCGATTTTGTCCTGTGTTGGTTCCGAACTCTCAATTCGACATAATTTGCAGACGAAAAATCTGCACCCGACATGCTCTGTCCAAGCCAGAGAACTTCTCGTAGCAGGTAGCAGGTGCCACCGCTACTACTGATGTACGACATCTACAGCAGAGCTTCTACAGCAGCGAAACAGCAGCAGCAATAGCAGCAGGACACACGAGGCCAGGGCCAGCGTCGCTAAACGTTCGGCTTGTCAATCTAACCCTTGAACCCTTTGTAAACGTGCTTTGTCCTGTGTTGGTTCCGAACTCGAAATCCGGCATAATTTTGAAAACGAAAATCTGTACATTGTTGTCTTTTTTCGAGACAATCCGTGGCATGCCGTGGCACCACCTGCGGCAAAACCTTCCACGGACCTCCACGGCACACCATGGGACCCTAACCCTAACCCTAACGCTAACCGGAACCCTAACCTAGGTGCCGTGGACATTGGGGTGCGTGGGGGTTGCCATTACATGCCGTGGGGTTGCCAGGGTGTGCCGTGGCGGTTACCGCGGGGGTTGCCATGGTACTACCCATGGCATACCCGGCACCCCCCATGGCGTGCCATGGAGTCTTTTGCCACACCATGGGATGCCGTGGTGATGCCATGGTATGCCATGGGCGGTACCATGGTAACGCCACGGTATGCCCACGACAAGGTCAAATAGTGTAGAACCCTGAAAATCTGCACCCGACATGCTCTGTCCAAGAGAGAGAACTTCTCGTAGCATGTAGCAGGTGCCACCGATACTATTAATACTGATGTACGACATCTACTGCAGAGCGTCTCCAGCACCAAAACAGCAGCAGCAGTAGCAGCAGGACGAGGCCATGGTCAGCGTCGCTTTACGCTCGGCTGGTGTGTGAACCCTTCGTACATGTGTTTCCTGGTTCCGCACTCATAATTTGAAGACGAAAAATCCACAACCTGACGGGTGTCCAACAGAGCTTCTAGTACGGGGGTCCATAGTTAATTTTTTTTTTTTTTTTTTTTTTTTTTAATCATCACTTTTACTTTTCCAGCCCACTCGTAGGAGGTTTTACCCTCGACGATCTTCTGGACAAGCCGTGGTCACAAGTGTCGTCCCTTTTCCCCCCCGGTACGTGCCTTTAGTTTTTATCGCGCATAGGGTTCAGCATTCCCACTGCTCGTCGATTTTCATCGAATGTACAGCTAACTCACGCTTTCGCGCTTTCCGCTAATCAATTTTATGCAAGAAAAGTCCCTATGAGCATGCACTCGGTGCGACTCGAACTCACGAAATTGATCTTGATAGGCTCGCGGACCACCTACCAAGCCACCGGGGTGTTAATAGGACCTATGGAATAGACAAAAACCCATATATTTACCTATTTTTCCTCACAAAATTTGGTCCCGTTAACTATGGACCCGCGTAATAGCAGTGCCACCACTACTATGCTGTTCAACAACTACAGCAGATAGATATATCTTCTCCTGCTTCTCCGTCTCCTCATTAGTAGGAGGGTGGACCTGACAAGACCACCTGCAGCATGTCTCGGGGACATGGCTCGAACGCTCGTTGCTGTGAACAGGCACAGTCTGCCAACGAGTACTCTCGTAGAGCTGGGTTTCGTTTGTTAGAATAGGTAGCAAACTCAAAAAGCTAAAACCGTTTACATTATTTTAAGGTTGTCTGTTCTGTGTTTTTTCAACATGTGCCAGCACAAACATGTGCCTACACACGTTGCCGCACCTAGCTCGACCAACTGTGAACGACTTGCCACCGCACCAGCACGAGAAGGTTTCGTTTGTGTGTGTGCGCTCAAAGAGCCCGCCGGGGCTGGATTTGGTGTCGTGTGCGTTGAGCGGAATTGGTGCCGTGTGTGTTGAGCGCGGTGGTCGAACGTGGCCCAAAAATCGTTGAATCACACACACCCACACACACAACACCCACACACAGGACGCACACAAACACAGAGAAACTCAAGGCAAGGCCCCCTACCCTCGTATTTGTAGAAAAAAAAGCAAAAAAAGGCTCGCACTGCGCGCTTCGCAATCCTCATTCTTCTTATTAAATACCTGGTACCTGGTATTAGTATTTCCTCCAATCTGAAACACACACGCCGTTCAAAGTTGGGAAGAGAAAACCTTTACCTGCTCCTTAATTTAAGAACTTAGATCGAAATACAAAATACCCCGAAAAAATATCCCGAACCTGTTGCGATTTTTCACGAGTGCGTACAGACTTCAACCACAAAACTACGTGGCAGAGATTATCACCTACTACTTAGAAGGCATGTATGTATGGTTCAGGACAGCTTGTCCGCATTTTCCCCAGCACCAGGTACACCTTCCTCGGAGTGGAGGTAGATGTTCCGAAATCCAAGACACCGGCAAACACCCTGTCTCTACGCGCAGGTTTCTCAAGAGCTTTTATTTCTCTTAACCTCTGTATCCTAGAGAAACTTATATTTTTTTTCTTGTTGCTTTTTCTCTTTCGATTTGTTCTTTGTTTTTGATTTTTTTTCCTTGTTTTGTTTCGTTTCTCGCCATCATGGAATGTGCACGTCGTGCCTGTCGTATCCGGTATGATAACATGGCATTGCATTGCCCACTGTGCTTACTGCATACGATGCAACGTACGTAGTATCTGTGCTATGGAGTAGCTTTGTGACCACAGAACTTGTATAGACTACGTCGTATCTCTTCTAGGATTGAACAATCGGCACGGACACGGAGTGTGCTGGACATCGACGGGTAGAAAGAACGGTTTGATGTGAAGAACACACAGACAGATAAACCTAAAACTCTTCATTCGTTTCTCCGGACCGGGGAACTCAATTACCATCGAATATGTCAGCGGATTTGGACACCTCTGAACTTTTTCTCGCGACTGATTTGTTTTTGTTTATCAGAAAGTGAAATTTGATTGAAATTTCAAAAATAGCTGGATGTAGACGGTTCATCTCATTCGATATATTAAGGACAACTATATAGCCCCATGATTTTTCAAACGAGTGCGGCAAACGATTCCTTTCATCAATCCCCACACCACGTGGAGAGTTTGTTGATATGCGAAAAACGATACGTGTCGAAATATACAGTCGTAAAATTGTTTCCGAGCGACCTCATACGGTCCAACATGGGTCAACATACTTAAAATAGTGTTTTTTTTTCTTTTTTTTTTTCATCACTTTTACTTTCCAGCCCACTCGTAGGAGGTTTTACCCTCGACGATCTTCTGGACAAGCGGTACTTGCCTTTATTTTTTGTCGCGCATAGGGTTCAGCATTCCCACTACTCGTCGATTTTCATCGAATGTAGCTAACTCACGCTCTCGCGCTTTCCGCTTATCAATTGTTTATGCAAGAAAAAGTCCCTACGAGCATGCACTCGGTGAGATTTGAACCCACGAAATTGATCTTGATAGGCACGCGGACCACCTACCAAGCCACCTATATACGATACACTAGCTACTGAAAAAATATGTACGATACCACACACGCGCGCGCACAGCAGTGCTCTGTTGGGGCCACACACGAATACAGCAGAGGTAAGGTTAGGGGGGGGGCGATTACACTGCTGCTGACGACAAGAAGGCAGCAGAGGCGATAGCTGCAGCTGCTCAAGAATGCCTGACTTTTCCGTCCTTCATAGCACTCAGGTGTTCAGCAAGTGGAAGGAAGAGCCGAAAAAGACGGCGGCTAGGCAGGAGGCAGAAGAGCGTACATCTATCTGTGATCATTGGGGAGGGGGGACAGGGCGTTACATGCATTTGCGATGACTGGGTGAATTGCGATGACTGGGTGAATCACTTCGTGAAAAAATCGTTTTGGTCTGTCGAATGGCAATTAGTTGCTGTGACTGGGTGTGGATTTGGCATGTAGAGAGACCATGAGGTCCTCCTATGGCTGGTTCTGGATTCGGCCTGAATGCAAAAGTAACGTACGAATACTACTGTCGGTATGTTGTTCGAGTAAGACCTGCCCCTGGTAGACACCAATGACTGAAATATCGGCCACGTGTTGTGGTTGTAGTTGTTGTTGTTGTTGTTGTTGTTTTTCTACACATTCGTCGCGTCGCGCCTCAGCAACTACTGCGAGACCGAGGAATTACTCCCGGAGGAACAGTGCGGCTTCCGCCCCGCACGATCAACGATTGATATTTTGTTCGTCGTGCGCCGGTTGCAAGAGCTTGGAAGACAGAGGAAAATCCTCCTGTACTTGTGCTTTATCGATCTGCAGAAAGCGTACGACTCTGTCGACCGAGAGCTGTTATGGGAAGTACTCACACGTTTTGGCGTACCAACCAAGATGCTGAGAATTATCCGTAATTTCCACGATGGCATGCGGGCTCGCGTGCGTACGGATGACGGCGAGCACTCGGAATGGTTTGATGTCACGCAGGGGCTGCGGCAAGGCTGTGTGCTGTCACCGTTACTGTTCAACGTATTTTTCGCTGCTGCGTTGCACGTCGTACTAGTACGCTTTAGCCATGACGAAGCAATCGTGAGGGATTTGGTCCAACTTAGTGATGCTGGAGTAGTCGGGACGGAGGAGCAGGAGCCGTTGGCGTACGTGCGAAGGGCTGTATGGGGCATGTTGTACGCCGATGACGCAGGGGTTGTCTCGAAGTCGGCTGAAGGGCTCGCGAAAATGATGACAGTCATCGTGACTGTCTTCGAAGCAGCAGGCCTTACGGTGTCGGAAAAGAAGACAGAGACTATGCTTCTACAAACGCCAGACCAGAAAACCCTCGCACCACCGCTCGTTATCGAAGCAGCAGGCCAGAGGTATAAGCAGACGGCCCAGTTCTTGTACCTAGGCGGTGTTATCCACGAAAATGCTGACCTCTCGCTCGAAATCGACCGACGGATCCGTCTCATGCGAGCATGCCTCAAACGGCTCGGCCCGGAGCTGTATGATAGGACGACCGACCGCCCCCCTTAGCCTGAAAGTCCGTATGCTGAAGGCCGAGGTGATTGAGACCCTGCTCTACGGGTGTGTGACGTGGACCCTCAGAGCGGAACACTTTGCCAAGCTTCGAACGGCTCACCACCAAGTCCTGTTGCGAGTCATTGGCTTCCAACGCCGACTTCGTACTGACCATGCCACCCTCTCGTACGCGAAGGCCCTCAAGATGACACGTTGCGAGAGCATCGAAACGACCATCCGCAAACGGCGTCTCTTCTTGGCGGGGGGGGTGGCACGGCAAAGCAAGGATCGATTACCCAGCCGGGTGATGTTCGGGACGATTGCTGGTGGGGAGAACCCGAGACCTGGCGGACAGGTTAAGACTTGGCATAGATGCGTAGTCGAAGACCTTAGGGAGTTCCGCGCCACCGAAGGGTCAACGGAACTTGCTCCCTTGGTGTTTGGAGTTGAGACCGCACTGTGGCCCACTGCTGCAAAAAAGGCGGGGAAGTGGTACCGGGGGATCCTGGAAGCAGCCGAACGGTTCATGGTGAGGTGGCACGAGGCTGAGGCTGAGCTGAGCAGGCAGCGCCGCGCATCCGCCGTGGGTGGTGTCCAAGGGAATGGGGGGAGGAGGGGCAACAAGAGGAAAAGCAGAAAACCTGACCAAGGGAATGCGGAGAAAGGGGGGAAGAGGAGTAGCAGGGAAACTGCAGTGGACGAAAGTAGGAAGGAGATGGCAGATAGGGTAGCCAGGTACCGGGCAGACTAAGAAGTAGAACATGCCTATACTACTCGTACCACCAACTGGTGCAGCTGGTTCGAACGTGGTCTTCCTTTGTCTTCCTGTTGTTTTTGTTTATTTTTATTATCATTTTATTGTCTTCTTTGCGGTGACCCTATGTGATTTTCATTTCTCTTCCTTTGTCCGATTGATAAGCCTTATTGAAGGAGTCGTGTGGCGTGGGTGGATGACGAGCCTGCTCTGCTTGTTTCGTACTGTCTGACGCCGAGGGGCCGGGCATAGTTGACGAACGCTGGACGATGGTGGCAGACAGGGTAGCAAGGTACCAGGCGGGCCAGCAGGGAGACCCTGGCTGTGCTACTCGTACCATAAACTGCTGCCGCTACCTGGAGCATGCCTTGTGCTTTGTTTGGTTTGACTGTTATTTTTACGTTCGTTCTTAGTCTTACTCTGTTGACTAGTGGTGTTTTCTTCTTTTTCTTTTTTTTTTTTTCCAGCTCGTTCTTTTCAAGTGTCTGCCACGTCCCCTACGTGGGGGTACGATCGTTTGTTGCTATACTGAAGTATATACATATACCAGGTATATTTTAGTTTCTTTTTTTGTTTTGTTTCTTTTCTCTTTCGAATTGTCTTTGTTTTTGTTTTTGTTTTTTTCTCTTTGTTTCGTTTTTGTTTCTCTAGGTCATGGAATGTGTATGTCGTGCCTGTCGTACGCAGTATGATGACATGGCATTGCATTACATACGTGGCAACGTAGTATCTCTGTGGCGTAGCTTGGTGACCACAGAACTTGTATCTCTCTAGGTTTGAAGAATCGGCATGGACACTGGTTGTGCTGGATGTCGACGCGTAGAAAGAACGGTTTAATATGAAGAAAACAACAACAACAACAACAGCAACACATTAAACCGTTCTTTCTACCCGTCGACGTCCAGCACACACAGTATAGTGTCCGTGCCGATTCTTCAAGTCCTAGAGAGATACAAGTTCTGTGGTCACAAAGCTACGCCACAGAGAGACTACGTTGCCACGTATGCAATGCAATGACATGTCATGATACTGCATACGACAGGCACGACATACACATTCCATGACATGGAGAAACAAAACGAAGAAAGAAAAAAATAAAATAAAACAAAGACAACAGGAAAGAGAAAAAGAAACACGACAAAAATATACGAAACAAACCATCGTGCCCCCCCCGCAGGGGATGTGGCAGACACTTGAAAAGAACGTGCTGGAAACAAAAGGAAAAAGAAGAAAAACACCACTAACTAGTCGTCGTCAACAGAGAGTAAGAACCATGGGAAAACAACAGGCAAACTAAATGTTGATTGTACTCAGATACACGACATATAAGATCCATGGAGATTGGGGAGTTCCACGTTGCCCCCGAGGAAGGAGTCGAGGGAGAGAGCGAAGATGGGCGCAGGGGGAGGAGTCGGTATCATCATCTGTTCGGGATGCGGTGCCCCAAGAGAAGGGATCGAGGCGCCACCGGCAAGGACTTACGTCCGCACCAGGCACGTTTGGCTTTGTTGATTGACTGCTGTGGTGATTTTCGTTTTTAAATTGATTATGTATCGATTTGAGAGTAGGAGAGAATCTGCGAACATTGGAAATTCAGATTTATTTGAGAACACTGGAAATGAAATGAGATGAACAGACGTATACGTATACGTATACGTATAGCTTCCCTCACTGAGGTTTTTCTGTAGACGCACTGCTGTAGGACTATGACGTCTGTCTGTTTTATGGTTGACTGGCCGAGGGCTCTGGTTGAGCATCGACACGAGTACAGCAGGAAGAGGTGTATGTGATGAAACCCTTGTGCCCAACTACAGCATAACGTCTGTTTGCGGCATTTCACATATTTACATATTTGTATGCGGGTATCTCGTTTTTGAGTTGTTGGGTTAGTGTGTAGCACGACCCGCGCCACTTGTTACGTGCTAAAGGCAAGATATTTATTTGCGGACGGAGTAATATACTATTCGAGTACAGCAGCAGCAGAAGTAGTATGGTAATGTGAGCTGAGACGAAAACGGTTTACTTGGCACCGCTGTATATGTTTATCAAGTATGTACTGCAGCATATATACGAAGTGGTCGAGGAATACATGGGTTTGATGTGGGACCATATATTCTCGTTGCCAAGTAGCTGTTTATTTGCAGTAGCATTTGAGAACTTAACTAAACCAAAGAGGAGTTGGCAAGCAGTGCATGTGCAGACCTAATCGCTCGAATGCACGTCCCATCCCTTCTGTATGCCGGGCCAATGCTGCGGAGGCGACGTTAGATTTCACCCAGGAGGAATAGCTGGATGACCCGAGCTGCGGTGACGCCATGAGACCGAACGGTGAGGCAGCCGCGGCGGAGGCAACAGCAGTAGTGTTCGGGGCATCGGGGTGATTCTTACTGAAATGTGGTTGCCTTTGAATCTGGATGAATATTTTCATTGCTTGTATTTTGGAGTTGTTTTTCTGGTCGATTTGGAGTCCGCGAGAGTTATTGGAGTTTTCGAGTAGGTTCAATATCAAATAAAATTCAAGTGAAGGAATGTATGCTATCTCGCATTACCGTCGCGATCTGTGTATCTATGGCGGCAGTAGGGGACAAAGGGGAGACCCTTGTCCGGGGGAACGGGGTTCCTTGCGGTCTCTGGCATTTATTTTCTTGGCCTAATTTTTATTTTTGATGAGTAGGACTACTATGTGATATTTTATATGATTTGCATTAATTCCTCATCAAATAGAGGGAGATTTTTTGGACAAGGTTGAAGAGAGACTATGAAGCGCCTGGGGGCGTGTGCGGTCCATAGTAAATGTTTTCTGATTTGGAAGGTTTGGGTAGTATTTCGTAAATTGAGAGTTTGATTTTTTTTGGTTCTTGAAAACTTGTGCTTTTGTTCAAAGTCAGTACTGACTGAGTGGTCTAGCAGGTAGTGCTTTATAATTCCCTAGGGTGGGTCGGGAGTTGAAGTCTCGTCGAATTCGTAAGTTGATCTTTTCGAGCATGCGCGCTGGAGACAATACGAATGATTATGATAGTGTGCTCTTAGACACCAGTAGCGTTTGGCGAAGGGAGGGCCCCGGAGATCACTGTACTAAGTCGACGAGATTCCACTGAACATCTTTTGACCAATCCCGCGGAAAATGCCGTTTTACCTGACTGAATCCGAGAAGAATGCCGTTTTACCTGGCATTGGATTTCGAGAGTTTTATTTGTTTGCAACAGAGAGGCTGGGGATTTGAGCATTTGAATACTGATTTGAGGATTTGAGTGTTGATTCAAGAATTTGATTTTTGAGTTACAGATTGGATTTTTGACTTTCTGAGTTTGATTCGAGTTGTTATTTTTATTGAGATGTATCAGCCCTGCGATGTGGTACATTTTCATGTACATAGTTGAGGGGAGTATTGATCATGCACAGGAACAGGGGGGATATGAGTGCGGTCGTGTATATTGAGTAGGGGGGATGTTTATTGTACTCAGATACACGACATATAAGATCCTTGGTAGATTGGGGAGTTCCACGCTGGAAAGGGATTCCGGCAGTAGGGTATTGGGATATCGGGGAAATGTGTGCCCACCAATGCCACTCGTCAGGTGGAGCCCTATACTGCATGTGAGGCGAGTCAACTCTACAGCGAGGATGTAATATAAGAGGAGTTTCCGTGTCATGTCTGGAGTCAGCCACGCGTTCCCGTGCCAGCTGCGCCTATACCTTTAGAGATCAATCAACACCTTTAGAGATCAATCAACACTAAAGCACAAAGCATCCTGCAGGTAGCGGCAGCAGTTTCTGGTACGAGTAGCACAGCCGGGATCCCCCTGCTAGTCCGCCTGGTACCTTTTGCTACCCTGTCTGCCGCCTCCGTCCAGAGTTTGTCAACTATGCCCGGCCCCTCGGCGTCAGACTTTACGAATGAAGCAAAACAGGCTGGTCATCCACTCAGGCCACACGACTTTTTGAATAAGTCTTATCAATCGGAGAAAAGAAGACAAAGAAATAAAATGAAAAGCACATAGGTGTGATAGAGTACCTTAGACCAACCATCAGTAGGGGCCGTTAAATTGTTCCAGTCGGGTCGTACCCCGTTCATCATTTGATATCTGTAGATACGCAGGCTATTATTGTTCCATTCGGGTCGTACCCTGTGTACCATTTGATATGTCGGTACGCAGGTTAGTATATCTGTAGACACGCAGACTGGTATATCTGTAGAATCTGACATGCAGGTTAGTAGGTTGTACTATTGAACCCGAGAATAACGCATGCACCCTTACGGGGTGTTGTACTATTGAAGTTTAGAGTATCGTATGTTCCCTTATGGGTTATTGTACTATTGAAGCTTAGAGTAACGCATGCACCCTTACGGGGTGTTGTATTACTGAAGTTTAGAGTAACGCCATGCACCCTTACGGGGTGTTGTATTATTGGAGTTGAGGGCAACGCATCCACCCTTACGGGGCGTTGTACTATTGAAGTTGAGGGCAACGCATGCACTTTTACGGGACGTTGCACTATTGAAGTGAGGGTGACGCATGCACCCTTGCCAGCAGAATATAGCCGATTGAAGCCAGAGTATTCTCCTGGCTTCAAAAAGCATGTGCTCCCCCCCCCCCCCCCCCCCTCTCTCCTCACTCTTCTCACTTGCCCCTTTTGAGCAAGCCTCGCACCAATAAAACAAGAGAACTCCAAAATGAACTAGGTCTGAGTTTGACCAAGCTCAGACACCTGTGTCGCACTTCTTCTGTGGATCATCATCCCGTGGAACCCTTACTGCTTTCCCACTCTCACATCACATGGGGTCATGTCACAACATAGGATTGTATGAGGTCCCCTAGCAATCTGGGAGAAGGGATATTTAGGTTGGTAGGCTGTTCAGGTGCTTTGGTTCCTGTTGGGATCAAGGTACGGACGAAGACCCAATCCAACCCCTGACTCTAACCCTAACGTTAACCCTAACCCTACCCAAGTACGTCTCATCACATGTCCCTGTCGTACTCGTTTTGAAATTCGCGTATATATATTTTAAAAGTCTACGCCTTGTCGTACATATTATATTTGTGGTGTAGTGTAACCGAACGGTCCGTCCACCCCTTAGCAGCGCTCTCGCCTTGTGAGTAATGACATCCTGTGTCATTGAATATTTTGGTCGGGGCCTGCGCGGACCCGGTGGCGCCAAATACTGTAGCAGCGCCCTTGTATTACCACGTAGTGTAGACAAGGTTCCCCTCCGAGACGTGCGTTAAGGAGGTGACGCAACAACGCACAAAAAGCTCCCAATCATCTGACTGAAAAAGAAAAGAGTGTACGACACGTATCATAACTCGTACAATAGAAATATTTTTTTTTTTTTTCCGGGTCGAAATTGAAGCACATGTTTACTGCTGTAGACACTTTAGGTCCGAATGAATAGATGGAATAGATTGATCAAATATGCGAAGGCATATGCTAAAAAAGAAAGAATGCACAATTACCGGCAAACGCGATTGAAAAGAAAATATATGGCTTCATGTTGAACTCGAGTGTTTTGACTGTCACGTGGTCTGCAGCACACCTAAAGAAAAAAGGGACAGCATATCTTGTTTCCGAGGCGCATTACGTAAGAAGGTTTGTCATCTATGTGCCCCACAAACTCATTTCGAGAGGAATGGACGCTGGACCACGGCATATCGTAGAACTGTTCATATTAAGGTGTTGAAACACAAGGTGGCTTGCGCACTTCTCGGTCATTCTTCCGTTCAGAACATGCACCGGTCCGAATTGTGTTTGGCCCAACAAACAACACCTAGTAGTAGCACGTGTACTGCGGTTGGATGAAGCTTACCTTTTTTTCGGTGAAGACAAAAACCATTGAGCACCACACACGGCATCCACACCTAACACATAACACATATAGCGCGCGCTCCCAAACTTGGATAATAATACACTCCAAACATATGCTCCTGCGCAGGTAAGGCACACATAACACGCTCCCAAACTTGGATATTAATACACTCCAAACATCCCCTGCGCAGGGAAGGCACCGGTGTGGCGAGTCGTACACTTTCAAAGGAGTACATAAGGCACGTAGGTCGCTGAATCCCGCCCAAAGCACCAACAGTTAAAGGACAAATGTTGGGACAAATAAAACGGGCAAATGGACAAACCCAAACAGAAGCAACATTCGCCGGGGCTCGCAACTACGAAATCAACACCAACGATTCACCCAACCTATAACACATATATATTCGAACCGGAGGCTGTTTCCTAATTTTTTATATTTTCTAGAACCAGTTATCGCTACACCCGTGGCGCATGCACGTGTGGCACACGGCCCACGCCAGGCGCGGTGTCTAATCATGTGCTTGGACGATAGTGTGTACACCTAAATAGTCCTTCCACAGGGAACACAGAGTTGTGACGAGCCGTGACGTTGGTTAAGAGACGTATGAGCAAAGCACACAAAAAAAGAACAGAACAAGAAAATGCAGAGTATGGCTACAGAAAACACCCCACGAAACGTCTTATCCACCGAAAAATATATCTAAAAGCGCACGTCATGTGCAGTGATCGCCCTCGAATCTTCATCACATAGCTGTGTCCGGATGGCGGTCCCGTGTCGTATTCCTTGGCGTCTGTACGAACGTTGGCCGAACGAAGAGGTAGTATTGGAAAACACGAAGATTGTACGAATAATCGTAGACCTAGGGTACCACCTACTAGGTGCCTGGAAGGCGTGTTTAACCGCTTTTGTTTTAACGCCGCTTTTGGCGTTCCTGTGCAATGGGCGACAGTCGGCATGAGCAATATATCGATATTTCGAGGGAAGTTCAAGCTTCAATGGATTTTACTGAAAAAATCATCAAAGTCGCCTGGGCATGCATATAAGTAGTAGAAACTTTGATGGGAAGGACGGAACACTCCAAGGTTGTAGAAGAACGTTGCATGGAACACGTGCTCTGGATTGGTTGTGTGGGAACTTCTTTGAGCTTCCAAGATTTCCGAGATTGTACCGGTTGATTTTAGTTTGCTTCCACGGGTTCTGCTCACGGCGGTCACCACTACGACCACTCGTATTACCGACTAGAACCGTTACCCTGACCTCAAGGACAGGACTGCTAAGTCTTCGTGCTTCAGAAACCTCTCGTTCGCTGTTTTAGGGATTAGTTGACCCGAATGTGCAGGCACATCACGAGGGCCCCTGCAACAACTACACATAGATGCGTTCAAAACAAGCACACACACCGACAGGTCTTGACGTGCAACCGATATTCCAATATCCGCGGAGGCTTCCATTTACTTCATTTGGAGACTTCTAAGATATATTAATCGAGGCTTGCACGGTTTTCCATCCAGAAACATTCTTACAGCGGCAACAGTTTTCACGTCGCTACAGCCCAGCCCATATTTCGCCCAGAACGTTCAATCCTCGAAAACAGCTTTCGCGTATGATCACCGCCATCATTTCCAAGGCATTGCCGGTTGACAAATAGTACCACCAGAACAAGAACACCGATGCCTAACCGATATAGGCAGTTGTTGTGGGCTTGGCCAATATAAACACCTTGAACACATTGCGGCAACGCTGCTTGAAATGCACGTAACGTTGTTCTGTGAAATTTTGAATGGCTTCGGGAGGGGTTGAAAACAGCAGTTGTTCAGGCACACTTTGTTGGCGACGATCGGAATGACTCTGTCGCGTTATTATCGGAAACTCACTGTAATTATTTGAATGATACGGCGTACGAAATACTCATTATTATTTACGTTACCTGTCGCATTCACTGGTTACCGGTATATTACTGTGTAGCCGGTTTTTACTGTTTTGCTCTGGTAAACAAAAAACCGAGCACACGACTGCTGGTCGTCGCCGTTTGTGTAATCGAAGCGAGCCTCCAGGAATTGTAGGTCAATCTATGCCTGTCTAAATGGTCGTTTGCCGTTTTCCTGTGGCCCTCGCTATAATTTTATTTACAGCTGTCGCGAAGACTACATTCTGGAGTATGCGGATCTCCAGGATACTAGGATCACTATTTGTGTTGGTGATCCCCACCGATGGTGAGCACTGTTGAATTGTATGTATCATCCAAGTACGTTCTGGAGTTGTTTCGGGAAGGCGTCCATCGTCTAAATGTATGGGTTAGGAATCTGTCACGTCGAACGTTCTACCATGTGGTTTTGTCCGGACAAGTCTTCCTTGTCTCTCCGTGAGGGCCCGTCTTATGGCCCATCTTAACGGGGGACGCTAAATTCCGCTTTTTGAACATCAATTTTGTATTTCGATGAATTGTATTTGATTTCGAAAAAAACATATTTGTGTCCTATCGGGAATCGGCGTAATACTCGTCAAACAAGTATAAAAAATCGAAACAACCTGGAATAACGCACAGCGTCTCACAGCGCCCAAATGACAAACAGCGACGATCGTAGACGAGAGCGAAGGTTTGCGTTGTCACGTGCGCGCCGCAGCCAGCCTCTTTTTCTTTTTGGTGGCGAAGGGTAGGAAGAATGACTCTCAGAGTGTCTTAGGTGGGCGGAGGGAACCCTCAAGCGAAATGCGCGAAACAGCAACGGAGACGCAGCTACCGAGGTCTCGAGCGTATCCGTTCTTATTTTGCTCATTTGCTCGGTTTTCGTGATGGTTGGCCGATCGAGCAGGCCGAAATATTGGGCTTGCGGCCACCATATTTGTCTTTGAGGCGCCAGCGCCGGGGTATTATGTCCTATGGTCTGTGGGCGGGCGCGGCTATAGCTCCGATTGCCTCTCGTTGAGGTTCGCGTTTCGTCGCCTCGATCGTGGTCAATCGCCCCAGACTCCACCGGGGGTGTTGACCCAGCATGAACATGCTACATCAAGGCTGATCAACTCCCAAATTTCAATCTGATATTAAAACAATCACACGTAAACAATCCACAAAGACGTTTCACTTCAATTGATTTCTTTTATTTGCCTCGAGAATGCCTGGTTGGTGGTTAACTCTTCGCCCTATCAGATGCAAACTTAATCGGAAAAAATAAGTAAGATCACACTGAATAAAATCAATGTCATCGATAAGATGGCCCCTTAACGAGGGAACTTTTTCATGGTAATCTAATAGGAGAAAATAATTTCTATTTGATTTGAATATAATTTCGTGAAAAATATGCCTTTGGGTCTTATTGAAGAATATCTTGTTTGAAAAAAGTCGAACAACGCACAAGGGCCAACGAACACCCTAGGGCAACCAACGAGGTGAGCGAAAGCCCGCGTCCTCCCCGGGCGCCGCCTTCATCGGACGATCGTTTCGGCCGGCACCGTCGAAGAGGCTATCGCTCTTGGGACGTCTTGGGTGGCTGGCGCAGCCCCGAAGCCCCACGCAGGCAGCAGCGACAGGGATACAGCGATCGAACTTCTGAGCGAAGTCGTGACCGAGTCGGTGCTCATGTCGTTTGCGAGGTAAAGAACCATGAAAAACTGGGTTATCGACGGCGTTGTGATTTTTTTAGGCGCCGCGAAAGGTCTACTCTGTGCTAGGGGCCGTCGGACTTCGCGCTGCGTCTGCTCCGGTGGCCCTGTCTCTCGGGAAAGGTGGATCTCAGCTGCGAAGCAGTCGATGACACGGCTTAAGTTTGCGTGGTTCGCTTCGGGTTCAGGAACAAACCACGTCGAGTCGGGCAAACTCCACAAATTGAATACCACGAAGAACACAAGAAGTATCAAGAAGACGTCTTGTCGTTTTTTGTTTTTTTGTTTTTTTTTTGTTCCAACCAAAAGTCAAAATGCCTGCTTGGTGATTCATTCTTGCGATCAATCAGATGCAAATCGAATCAAACAAAAAATATATTGGCGGATTATCTTTCAAAACGTTTCTTTATAAGATGGGCCCTAAGATAACCTCAGTGTCACCATGTCCCTGCGTGGGCACCGGGGCTGTACATCTTATCCCACGTGTTATCAACCAGGCTCCAGACAACGGGATAATTCGGTCAAGTCGTATCGTCTTCTCTGATATTGGCAAGCAGTAATTTTTGACATTCGATGCTCCCTTCTCCGCCGTTTTCTCTACAGGTCTGAACCCGTGCCTTTCGGATGTCCAATGCGTTTTTGGATCAACGTCCATGTAAGTAGTAGTTTTGACTGGTGCTACACTATGGGGGCTATGCCCATTTCCGCTATCACATTTAAGCCTCAACAACGAGAGGTTTCGTAACTCGCTCAAAGGTGGCCTTCACTTTTTCTGTTGGCGCCGCTTAACTAACAGCTCCATGGTGGTACATATCGCGAAACCAAAATATATACAAGCTTCAGACTGTAAATAAAGAGGGTTGCCACTCGGCCAAGTGGCTCTGAGCGGCTGAATAGGCATTCCCCTAACGGTTCTCCCCATCGTAGCCCCATGATAAACGCCCGCATAGCGCAGCTGGTGTCATGCCTACTAAGGTACTACCGCGCTTTCAATCTTCATCTTACTTCAGCACAAAAAATATTTTCCCAGTACAAATGCCAACTAACAACCAAGTATCGGCTACATGTTCGACATGTTCGAGCGCACCATGAACCTGGAGTGTCTGCGCGTCGTTCTTTCGCACAGTATATCGGTAGAATCTCGCGTGATATATCGGGCTTGATTTGATTTCGGTGGATCTACACGGTGGGTATTTCGAGTGCGAGAACATGTGTTGTGGGTGTGTCTCGACATGCTTTCCGCCCGATCATTAGTGCCTGGTGTTTGATGCATTCTATAGGCAAATCTACCGCTACTTCAGTGAGTATACCTGCAGACGTCATCTGCACAACCGATAAGTAGTGAAACCTCGTTTTAGATAAGAGATTGCTTGTCTATCTTTCCTCCTCTTGGGTTGCTACCACGAGCTGTATTGCAGGATAACCCACCTTCCGCTCTCGTGGCGAACACGATCATCTTGTCTATCTTCTGCCACGTCTTCGTGTATTCTCCCCGATGCGGGTTCAACCTTGACCACACTCAGTATCTCTCATGCTCGAAGATATGCCGTTTCCAAACAAGGCCTCCTCGTATGATTCGATTTCATTGCCCCGCCACAACTCACGCATCTATTGACCTAGAGCTAGGCAACCAACACTTGTGCCACGCGAATTTTCTGACAACTCGCGCCTGATATATATCTGTTGACGAAGACACACTTGCATTTGTTAACATTGCGTACGAGGAGTATTGAATAATCGAACCGACTCGTTGAGACAAGCGCTCTGCCTATGAAAATGTTGTGTTGTTTGCCTTTCAAGGTTATCATAGACATTCCTCCCAATGCCGCCCTCCAACGAATTCCATCTAAACCGGCGGACACTTCTCGCTTTGAAGGAACTTCGATGGCTGTGAATTTAGGAACGCAGACTTCCCTGATATCGCGTCGTGCTTCGACAACATAGGACGCAGCAACATCGAGGCCTTGTGAGTATCGATTCAACAGACAGTGATCGAAGCCCGTCTTGAACTACTGGAAAACGAGTTCCGAACTTATTACAAGTTTCGTCTTTCCGCAACGCACGTGCCTTTGAGTAACTGTTAAGCATTCTGCGTCCTTCTGTACTCCAAGTGTCGTAAGCGTTCGCTAAAGCCACATCACACATCACACATCGCATAAATTCCCCGAAAACCAACGAGGGCCAAACTGCGTAGAATGTGTCGCTGCTGACTTCAAGACAGAGTCAACCCTGACTAGGCCGTGTGCTTGGCGTAAGGATATCGTAGTCACTCCATAATAGATAAAACATTTATCGTGCGATCGTACAGATATAGGACGAGTAGAGATACACATCATGCAATCGTGTTTTTTGTTTCATCGCTTTTGCTTTCCAGCTTAACTCGTAGGAGGTTTTGACCTCAGCGATCTTCTGCTCGACAAGCCGTAGTCATACGTGTCTTCCCTTATCCCCCCTGTCACGTGCCTTCATTTTTTGTCGCGCATAGGGTTCAGCATTCCCACTGCTCGTCGAATTTCATCGAATATAGCTAACTCACGCTCTCGCGCTTTCCGCTGATCAATTGTTATGCAAGAAAGGGTCCCTACGAGCATGCACTCGGTCAGACTTGAACCGACTAAATTGATCTGAGTAGGCACGCGCACCGCCTACTAAGCGACCGGGGACGCCGGCTTCTACAAACCACGCCGGAGAGAAGTTGTCATCGCCCGCGTAGGGATATCTGCACTCCTCTCAATGACGTTGATTCCTCTTACTGAAACGGACGTTGCGCTTAAACAGGAACTTTCGCAAGAACGCGCTCAGAACCCTTCCGGTCGATTTCTTTGACGGCTTTCAGGCGCTAGTGAACTTGTGAGTGATGCATAAGCCGAAATCGTGTTTAATTGCACGATTTCTGTGCTTTGCACCAGTGCTGAGACACTGTGTTGTGATGGTTTGGGTTTAACGGGTTTGTTGGGGTTTCGCTGGCTTTATTTCGTTTCTTTCCAAAAGGAACAATAGGAGGTAGGAAGAAAAAAGACAAACCATACGAACTCCGACTATGTTTTCATGTCTTTGGGCCCACAAGACGAGCATACGTCTGCAGGATAACATGACGCTCACTGCCACGAAGATCGGCATCTGCTTCCTGGACCGTCTTCTGTTGCTGTTAAGGTTGTTGTTTGCGGCTAATTTCTTTACTTTGTAGGGGTGCACATCTGGGGTGTTTGCTTTAGGTTGATATTCCTTGGTTGGCACATTGTGTCCGCTGGTACTCTACGACCTGCAGTGCTTGTGCACGATTTCCACGCTTAGTACAATACACGTAGTGTTGTGGTTCCGTTTTTTCCAGGGCCTTTCCCAAGATTAAACCCGCGGACCGTGTAATGCCAGTGAATCAACTACAACAAAGTGACGAATAAGGAGTAAGAAAGCGAACACCACGGCGAATTGAATGATAGTGTTGTTATTTTTGTGACTAGGTAGGAAGCGCGGTATGACGACGGGATTTTTTCCACGGGATTTCAAAAATAAAAACAACACCGTCCTTCGATTCGCTGTGATTCTGTCTTTCTTTGGGTTCCTAGTAATTCTTTACTCCTCCTTCGTCAATCCGTTGTGGTTGATTCCCCGCGATTCGACGGTCCACGGGAATACTCCCGGGGAAGGCCCTGTTACTTTCGAAGGCGAGTCTAGCTTGATATTCTCGTCACTGAGAATTTAACAAAACGAGTTGTTCCTTCGAAATATGGAGACACGCATATTATCCGTGATGTTTCGATGTAGGAGCCGCTCCATACACCAATTCATCTTGGGACACAAGTCAATGGTTTGTGCGATCATTTGTTTCAACGGAGTACGCCTCAATGATCCCCCCTCAAAGTACGCCTACCTGTTCGTTTGGTCTTCTGTCGTGTCTCGTACTGTACACGTGTGAAGAACCCCCGTATACCACATATGCGTTGCGTTATCTACGTCAATGTGTGAGACGTTGCCCCCCTTGCTACGGTGCCACAGAACTCTGACTGACAGCACTCTCAACCTGGCGGCCGGAATGTTCAACGGCGTTTCGTCTGTGGAAATACTGTGAGCGAGACAGTGCTACGTTGACCAATACAAAGACTGCCATGCCGTGGGGGTTTTACTTTTCAACTCATTTTTCCTGGCTCTACACTGCTTTGTCTGTCGGAGTATGACTCCGAGAGGGTGATGACACCGAACGAGTGGCAATTGTGCGTCAAGGGCTGTTTTCCGTGGTCTTGTGATTCGAGCGGGGTGTTCCGACTTTTGTTGATAAAATGTTTTTAAAAGCTGCAACATCAATGTTCTATGGCTGGGAAAGGGTACCAACTCGCTTCGGGAATCGAGCCTCCAAGACTACGACGTTGCTGCGGCGACTGCTGGCGTGGTAGCATAGTTCTTGAGTTGTATGGACGGGAAGCAAGGAGAGTGCCCGCCACGTAGTATGTCCTATGAGTCGACGTCTCTACGGAACATGTGGTTGAGGTCTGAGGTGGTTCCAGTAGAGTGCCAACGGCGTCAGCAAGTATGTCCATTAATTTGTCTCCTACCTTCGTGCATTGAAAAAATCGTTACCTCATGCACGAACAGGGCTTACCGTAGGTGATACATTGAGTCTGTGATGTGCAGTGAGGGAAACACAACTAAAGTTGGTAACTACGTGAGAGACACACTGTGGGTGCAATATGCGTATCACGTCGACCTGCTCGTCACGGATTACTCTCGCGGTGTCGGAAAAGCTTTAAATGGTAAAGGTGTTATTGGGGCGTGTAGCCTACTCTATCTATGCGAGCGGCTCGATAGAAACTGGCCCAAGCGGATTGTGGCAATCTTGTTGCACGACTGGGGCAGTACACCAACGCCCTTCTCTCTGTCCTCCGTGTCTACGAACCCGCTGCTGCCTTTGCTGCTGGTGCCGTGCGATATCCCGTTAGGCACTTGGACGAAAACCGACTCGACTCACTGCCGGATGGCTTTTTGGATGGTTTGACTTCTCTACGCGAGCTGTAAGTAGACCCGTAGATAGCGCCGGTCGAGAAATGTCAACACCGACAAAATGTCCTACAAAGGTATCTCTTGTACCACCTGACTGAAATACGGCATTGACATGCACCAACACGGGCTGCCGTGTTTGTCACGGATATCCCGTGTTACACAGCTAGGGAATGTTAGTCACGTGCGTACACACGCCAGAGACTGGGTTTTAGCATTCGTATGATGTCTAATTGATCGTCATTCTAAGCTCCAGCCTTCGCGTAGGCTCATATGATATGGCGTACAGTAGTTAGAACCTTGAACGTTATCAGACAGCTTCCAGAGGTTGTCTAGGTACACACGTCGCTCTTGTCCATGATATCCGTATTGTGGCCATAGAGCGCGATGGCTTTGCATCGCACTGTCTCCTGTTCCTTGGGGTGTACGTGCCATGGACATTGCTTGTGAGTAAAACAGGTTTACTAGTGGTAAGAGATGGTACACGACTGTATCTCACAGCCCGTACTGTAGTACGACTGTTATATTGTACGGTTGCCTCGTATATCGTGGCACACATAGTGTGAATATTAATGTTCGAATACAACGACACAGTAGCTTGATATTGCTTGCACGTGCTGCACTTGAAGAGTTCGTACATGCGACAGCTTCGAAGCTGGCGACCACAATTGTTGGCAGTGGTGCTTGGAAGTATTTGTAGGAGAACCGGAAATGTTGTCCATCTCAGAACGGGTAATTTAACGAAATCCTTGAAACACAAAAAGACGCCTGATTTGTAGCCTTGTAAACTCTAAGGCAATGTGTGTCGTTTATCGCCCATACCGCTCGTTCTTCTGGAGTACAATAGTCACCTACGAAAACCTACATCACCGTGCAATGATTTTCCACCCCTGCCACGATGACATAGGAATCTGATGGAAAACGATCTGACAACCCTCCAAGCCGGAGCCTTCAACAATGCTACGTCTTTGGAAGTCCTGTGAGTGGCGTAGCGTCATTGAACTGTTTATCGTAACTCTGGTAATACTTGCAAGCTGTACGGATGATGTTAAGCCAATGTTTGTTTTTGGTTTTCTTAGGTGAGACACAGACTTTGATTTTCTCTTTTGACAGTCGCCCTATACCCAGACAGCACTGCGGTAGTACTGCTGTAGTAGTGGACGTGCGGTAATGGCGACTACACGACTGGTTTCCGTGGCCTACTGAATATAAATATATGTCTTCCATCTAACAAAGGGGGACCGAGGATATTTCCACGGGGTTTGCTGACAGCAACTCGCCGCCGTGCTACTTCAATCGTGCTGCATAACCGCCAACGCCCCTCGACACAACATCTCCTTTCTACGACCTTGTGCTGCCGGTTCTGCTGGCGTGGTGATGAACTGCTTCAGAGACTTGTCGGACAACCGTATCGAGTCCCTGCCAGATGGTGTGTTCAACGAGTTGACGTCTCTACGCGAGCTGTGAGTGAACCCTGACATGGCGTTATATATTATGTAGCATATAGCAGGACATACAGTATGAACCTAGGGTAAATGTCGTAACCTTTAGTGGTGATTGGTGGGTGGTGGACTGTATTTGATACGGTTTTCGCTTGGGCATTTTCTAGTTCGTGGTCGCGAGAAGACAGACTCCAGTACGTACATATACAGTGGTATTGTTCGAGTAACACCGGGAATAAACAAGCAGTCGAAAACAATAGTTGCTGAGGAGATAAGACAACGGCAGCAGCACCACAGCAGCAACACATGAACCGCGTGCCGCAGCAGTTGCTGCAGCCTCTCGGTGTGTCTTCGAGGACATTCTGCACAGAAACAGCTGCAGCCCTCAAAGGAAGGCAAGTGAACAAAATCATGCTCCTTGCCGTAAGTGTTGCATTCGATCAGTCAGCAGCAGCAATATCTGCGGTGGCAAAAGCGGTGACTTAGTTAGAAGATACGGCCCAGAAGAAGCAGAAACGGCATATAGAAGCCAGGTCACGAATTACATGTTCGAGGCGTAATTCTGGACTGGAACATTACTGGACTAACAGGCAGAGCATATTGCGTCCCTCTTTTGTGAAGCGATTAAATCACAACCCGTCCCCACCAACCTATAGCAAGCCAACATCCAATCATCTTAATCGACCCTCCTTACGCACACGACATTGAGCATCATGTATGAATCGCGCGCACATGCGTCCCCTAGCAATAGCGCTATTGTCGAACAAGATGTTTCTCATACTAACAGCAGAAACACAACAGAACCAGCAGCACCAGCACCAGCGAAGACAACACTCGCCATCACCACCGACTACAACAACACAACACGGGGCCGGGGAGGTGGCGTCGGTGACAGTGGCGACAATATCCCGCTGAGGTTGTAGCGGAGGCAGCAGCCCTTACATTCGCCAACATTAGCTTTCCGGTTCGTTTCTAACACATTTCATAGAGGTATTGAATTTCGTTACCACGGGGGCTTCAGACCTTCCTTACAGCGGTCTTCGTTTATTTTGGTGCTGTCTAATAGCTACAGTCGCAGTATAGTGTTATTGCACCACTGGGAGCGATAAAAACCCATCGGTAGAAAAGAGCTTTCCATACACATGGAAACTTAAATGCAAGACACGAAAGACTATCTAAGAGAGGCAAACACCTAAAAGCAAGTAGGAAACCCTCAAGTCTGGGAAACGCCCGATCCCCCCTCCCCGAGTGTTCAGCAAACATTCGTTGAGAGAGCACATTACCCCCCGTTCGCTGAGGTTGGCGATTGCAACTACTCTTTCGCCAGCGGCGTGAGGTAGCAATGGTACGATCAGACGGCCGAGGAAGGTTCGGTGTCGCTCGGGAGAGACTGAGTCTCCCTGCGGCATGACGAAGGCCTTTAAATAGCTGTTAAGGGTCGTTTATATATCGTCACCACGGCAGGACTCCAATCATTGAGGATGCGCCGACGTACATACGAGGCACTCGAAGTATCTACGTATATATTTATCGATTCCATTGTGCGTTCAGTTATTTGCACCGGCAGAGAACACGCAGAAACAATATTGGTAGTATGCCTCTCTGATCGCCTGTTTTTTTCTTCCCTCTCGTTCTATATGTGTCCTCTACGTACGACGATCCCACTGTCCGACGATTTTCCGCCTCTACCACGATGCAACAGGACTCTCGCCGACAACTTACTAATCCCGACGTCTGGAATGTTCAACGGTGTTTCATCCGTTGAAGTGCTGTAAGCGAGGGCATTCTACGTTAGCAAAAACCTGGTATATTGTTTAGAGTTGTAGCGGAGGATATTGGGCAACGCTCTTGACCAGGGTCTTCAGGTGTTCACCCTGTTGAAGTATAGATTACAGTAGCTCACGTTGCCGAATGCATGACAACTATTGATCAGGGATGGGTTTACTTGGTCGTTTTGTTTGAGCGAGTCGGGTTTGGTCTGTCGTTCTTTGAGAAACTCTTCGAGACGAGCTCCAACAGTCATGCCGTATTAGCGTGGCAGGACAACTGCAACCATCTTAAAACGAATATTGATACTCTACTCGGTTTCTGCCGTTCTTTCTAGCGTGCTAATATTCTGCTTGAGAGATATCGACGGGAACCGAAGAGAGTGCCTCGCTGGTACATTCCTTCATGTTGTGACGTAACTCCGCAGAGTGTGTGTAAGGTTTAGACGGCAGCAGTAGTGCAAACAGTATTTACAATCAGCGCAAAGACTTTGCTTCTATCTTCGCGTGCCCTATACGTATAGTCACCATAATGGCTCGCACGAACGGGGCTACCATACTTGAAAGGTAAAATCCCCAGGCTTTGAAGTAGGGCGAAATATAAATTAAAACGACTAGGTGCCTACGCGACAGGTAAAGTTGTACCACGATTCTGACGTAGACTTCGTTGTCACACTTCGTTCCTAAGCTTACGCCAGACCTTAATATGTTGCTTACGTCACTGTGGTAGGTAAAACCTTGTCAACATGCGCAAACGGTCTTGCGTGAGAAAACATGTTCAAGCGAGCTATGAATATATTGTCCTATGAACAAGGCAGCACATTATCGCCTTTCAAATTTACACCCCTATCTCCAACTCCGTTACTTTCGATGGCGCTGGGATCGTGGGAAATACAACTCTCAGGGTTTTGCACGGAAACCGAATTGAGTCCCTGCCGGATGGTGCTTTCGAGGGTTTGACGTCTCTACGCGAACTGTGAGTGAGCGTTCGTAGTCGCCAGTGAAGACATATTGTAAAACCTGCACGAACAGAGGCTGCCGTGATCGCGACTGATATCCCGCATCGTAGGGCAAGACGAGAATGGTCAAGTAGGTTCTCATGAGAGACCTGGGGCTCCTGCATGGCCACGGGATAGGAAGCCTACCTGGTTGTCACACCTATGTAGGTATTGCCTTTGTATAGATCATACGATGGCCGCTACTTTAGCACGTTCGTCCTTGACAATCATGAGCAAGTTCTCTGTTGAAGTCGTCGGAATACTTACCACGCTCTTGTCAACAATATGCCGATTTTGCCATATCTTGTCGTGTTTTTGGAGAGTGAATGTTCCGCATCGTACGTCGTCTGCTCTTTGGGGTGCACATTGCATGGATATTTCCTGTGACATATATTTTACTTACATGTGGTACGGGATGGTACACGACGATATCGGACGGCCCTTAGTTTTGTTGCACTAGCTTCTTATATACGCATGGTGTGATGCCTTTCAAAAATTCAACGAGACGCTAGCCCCAGGTCGCCAGCACATGCTATAGTTGATGAAATGTCCGTACCACGTCCAGGTATGTGAGTACTAGCGCCGCCAGTTATTATACGACGCATGCGACACTTGCTTGACGCCAGTACTTGTCATCGAATTCGGTGCGATAGTACTAGCGATTTTTCGCACACACGGAGGAAACGTCGAGTTTTCTTTCACTATCATATCCTCGTCCGGCTACAGGTCGTGTATTTTGTCTCTTTGTGCACACTTGGTTTCTATGCCTCTCGTGAGTTTTTCTGCGTCTTCAATCTTCGTACGAAATAATCCCAAGCTGTCTGACAATTTGCCGGTACTGCATCGACACTGCAGGGATCTCTCTGCCAACTTTCTTAGCCTGGCGGCCGGAACGTTCAGCGGTGCAGCATCTTTGGAAGTGCTGTAAGCGAGGAGATATTATACTGACAAAGACTGTTTGGCAGAATGACGGGGAGGCATAAATGGTCCCTGTTTCCACACGGCGCGCAATATCATTATTCTGCCTAAGTACAACTCGTAGTTGGTCGCGGTTTGAGGACGTGGGGATGGTACATCAAGGGCTTTTGTTTTTTTCGAGCTGACCGTTCTACGTTGGCCTCTCTCTGATCCACAATCTAAAACAATCTGGTAACCACCAGATATTCTACTGGGAAGGGGGATACAAATGTGCTTGTTGAAAAGACTGCTAGAGTGTTGAACCACTGTTACGCAGATATCGGCGGTAACTAGGTAGAAGTCAAGGCAGTTGGTGTTGTCGATGGTTTTGTGACATTTCGGCAAACTGTTCGCGAGCCCTGAAATGGCCCTAGAGTAGAGCAATGACATAACCAAACGATCACGCCTACACAGATCTTGACTTGCTCGAGCAGGGTTTGCCGTAGGTGAGAGGTATAGACTCTGCGACGTTCAGCAGTAGGGTAAGGTAAAACTGAAATCGCGCAAGACCGAGGGCTCTAGCATTGTCGTCTTATCAACATGCTGTTTTCAACTTAAATAGCTCGTGTGATTTCTTCAAAGTTGGATTGACTGCACACATGACTAAGCGAGCTGTTACCATCGTCTGGTATGCCTCAGCAACTACTAAACCCCTGCATGTATGTCCCCCTTCTCTACCACTCCGTTGCTGCCGTCGACTCGTTTCCGGGGATGCATTGGCTTAGAGATCTGACCAACAACCGAATCGATTCCCTGCCGGATGGTGTCTTCAATGGTTTGACGTCCCTACGTGAACTGTAAGTGAGCCGTAAGATGGTGCCAGTAGAGCAATGACATCACTGACAATACGTCCGACGAAACCCCCCTCATCTATAGTGTCGCCGAAGTGTTATTTGATCCGTATGAGTAGGAGTTGTCGTGGCCAATAGGGGAAAGCCCCGTTGTACCGTATGCAAACAAGCATCCCGTGGGTGCCTACGCGAGAGCAAAGGTTATGGCGCGGGTATCATGTGGACTTGCTCAACACGCCCAATGGATAAGTTGGCACCTCAAGTGTTATCAACGTTGTTGGCACGGTCTATCTTGTCAATGTGATCTTCGCATACGGTCGCCCGAGAAAGAAGCGCATGAGGGACGGGACAACAACGTCTTGTGACTTGCGTAGGGTACCAACATCCCCCCTCTCCACGTCTCCGTTGCCGTCCGTACTCCTGGGGCGGTGTGAAACCTCTTTAGATATTTGCCCAGCAACCAAATCCAGTCCCTGCCCGATGATGTCATGGATGGGTTGACGTCTCTACGCGAACTGTGAGTGAATCCTTGGATATCACGAGCGCTTAAATGAAAGCGTTGATAATATGAAAGATGAAATGCCCCGGGCTCCATTCCACTAATATTTGTCTATCTGTACGAACAGATGCTGCCGTGGTTGAGAGTGTCGCTCACGTCGTACCGTAGGAAACGCTTCGTGTAAAAGGTAACCATGAGGCATGTTAGACTCCCCGATCCCGACGGGTTATGATACTGACCGGGTCGTCACTCTCAGCGCTAGCCTCCGCAGAAGCTCATTTGGTAATTGCGTGTTCCTACGTTTAACCCCGTCTAACACGAACCGGTCGTATCTCGAAACCATCGAGGCGCACACGACGCACTCGTCAATGACATGACCCCTTACTGTGCTAAGAGAGAACGAGGGATCTTACGTTGTACTCAGTCTAGTAATCCAGAGTCCGTACGTGTCATAAATATTCGTTGTTAAAATGCTTGGTGTGCGAGTTGTAGAATATGGTATACAACGGTATCCTGCGGCCCGTAGTACGTTGTTTTTGTAATTGCATATTTATTGAGGTTCGGATTGCGTGGTTTTTGGTCGTCATCCTTCGGAACTGTTGCGTGAACTTGCTACGTTTGGAAAGGTCCACGTTGCTGCCTCAACGTATGGGGACATAGTGGTTGAATGTGGTTCTTGAATGCAAGGCATACGGATATATTCTACAATAAAATGGGGCGGTTTCAACGGATTGCTTGCTCAAACCAGAGTACAGATGGGATTTGTTTCTGAAACAAATACGTTTGTTTAATTGTCTGGTTTATGCTGTGTCCCGCTCTATAGACGCGTCGTCCATACCTCACGTTCTATTCTAAAGTATTCACCTACGAAACATTACGTCGCCGTCCGACGATTTTCCGCCTCTGCCACAATGCGACAGAAATCTGGCCGATAACGACCTAAGAGTCCTGCAGGCTGGAACCTTCAATGGTGCTAGGTCCTTGGAAGTACTGTGAGCATGGCGGTCCTTGAGCTGTGTATCGTAAATCAGGCAATACTATGCATGCTCTAGGGTTGAGGCTACGAACGTCATCGAAGTACTTCGTGGGAAGTTTATTCGGTAGGACTTATATACGGTGTTGGTAACCGTACGACCGCAGTAGTGGACGTGGGGACACAGGGAGTGTAGGACGGACTTCTGTCGGCTTCTTATAGCGTTCTGACGACCAATCTATTGACTACAACCAATGACCGACGGCCAGGACGCGTGCTACCGTACAAATATCACTGTGTAGCCGAGACATATTTGGCTGACCGAGTTCCTCGACCATTGCAACTGTTCCTGTAAGTACCTGGTATCTCATTTTGCGTTGCACAAAATTATTCGTTCGAACCTAAGTCATGAGACGGTTGATCGTGTTGAGCGTGATGTTTCGGTGAGGTATGGAGCTGCTTAAGTGACAAGCCATAGTCTAGGTGCTGCGTCCATCGTAGCACGCGTCCTCGGTGTCTTACGTAGGGCGTCTCCTGAAACGCTGTCGACCGGGCTGTTCATGTCGTGTTTTTCGACGACCAACATCGTTCGTGAGAACCCTCCCTCTCTCAGCGACTACTCTTCTGCTACCGTTTCTGCGCGGGGGTGATCATCCACTACAGACGTTTGGGCGACAACCGAATCGAGTTCTTGCCAGATGGTTTCTTCGACGGTTTGACGTCCCTGCTCGAACTGTGAGTGAGTCGTGAGTCGTCAATCGAGAACGTACGTCATCAACAACGAGCCTCACGATGTTTTGTTGCATATCTGTGACCGAAGTGGGTATGAGTCTGCACGCAAAGAGACGACAGTAATTCAAGGGTATAGTTTGCGTGTTACATGTACAAAGGGTAAAGTTAGGAGTTGCTCGAGGTAAAGACGGGTTTGTCGGTGCCAACATGCGTTCATGTTGACATGTTCGTCTTACTCACATCTTATCTTCTCGTAAGATGACAAGATAAAGCCATTATTGGTCGTTAAATCAGGCAATCAAGGGGAACGGGTACCTGTCGGCAATGTCGGTACACACGACGTGATAATCCCTACCATTCAGAACAAACTGTATGTTTTCGCTGTGAGAGGGTCAGTGGTTTGCTTCCGAATCCTTCTCTTTCTTGCGGCGTTCGTGCGGCGGATGCTTGATATAGGACTTGTTTTGTTTAGAGGGGTACGAGATTGCGGCGGACGCTTTCACACGGGTCGTACCTACTGCGGTATGCGTGGTGTTGGTTTTTGTTGTTTTCCAACCGGACCCTACAGTAGGTCGATTACTCACCACCTCTTCGACTTGGTTGAGATACCCCACTCCTTCGACCTATTGGATAACAGGCCAATTTCAGTAAAACCTATAAAAGGAGGCACCTGTAGAAGCGCACGGCCTCCAGACGCGGCCCGATGGTACGAGCTGACTCACTGCCCAGCAGATTACACGTCGGCGTTTGTGTCGACATTGTCTGCCCGTTTTGTCGTCTTGTGCTCGTTTGGTCGTCTAGTCTTTGCGGTGAATTCCTCTCGCGATCGTCCGACGTGTTTTAATAATAACGACATTCGTGGAATCACCTAATCTGCTACTATGCGACAGGGCTCTGGATGGCACCGAAATATCGCTTGTGGCTGGCAGCTTCGATGGTGCTACGTCGGTGCTATTACTGTAAGTTAAATAATATATACTACGTTGGCAAGCTGAATGTGTAGCAATTAATTTGCCTGTAAAATGTGTGATGCTTTTCCAACTCGTATGTTTTTACTCTTCCGACTCATGACCCACATTCGATAACGAAATTGAACGAGCCAACGTCAGCAG
This sequence comes from Macrocystis pyrifera, assembly GCA_031763025.1. Taxonomy (NCBI): domain Eukaryota; class Phaeophyceae; order Laminariales; family Laminariaceae; genus Macrocystis; species Macrocystis pyrifera. The sequence goes on from JASSKH010000019.1 coordinate 7,405,316, forward strand.
TTCTTGGTTTGACGTTTTCCGAGAAATAATGTTGAACGAGGTTATATCAATAAGTTCCAGTGCTTGGTGGGATAGTATACCAGCACTCTTCACTAAACGCACCCGTTCAACTACTCTGCTGCTGCCAATACTGCTGACGTGCAAATGTACTGCGTCAGAGATTTGCACGGGAACTTTTACGACTCCCTGCCAGCTGGTGTCTTCAACGGTTTGACTTCTCTGACCACACTGTGAGTCAGCGCTGAGCGAGAACAAGGAGAACAATGACACCGTCCACACTCAACTCAAACAGTTTCATTCTTTTTATCATCACTTTTACTTTCCAACCCAACTCGTAGGAGCCTTCCACTCTAATAGGACCGGAAAGTCGTTCGGCATATTTATGCAAGAGCCACCGTTGTCAAGACGTGACCGACGCTCAGAGTAGAAGGGAAATTCACCATCTTATGTCGTGCTCGCGCGGGGACCAGAGTGGGAGTGGGGTTATCGTGTCGGCTTTCTCGTCAATCTCAGTTGTTGCTTTTACCACAATCATTCTCGCCACGATTCAGTTTGCTTCGACGTCGGCCCTCGCCGCCCACGCTGGCTCGAGATCGACGCGGCGCAAGAATTCAGAGAGTCATGTTTTATGACTTGGGCAGTACGCTAACGCCCTGCTATACCGCTCCCCTCCCCTCACTCGTCTACAACCCCGTCACTGCCGTCGCTGCTGGCGTGGTGGTTATCTGCTTCAGGGACCTGACGGACAATCGCCTCGAGTCTCTTCCGGATGGTCTTTTCATCGGTTTAGCTTCCTTGCGCGAACTGTGAGTGAGCCCTGAGATGGCGTAAGTAGAGTAATTACATCATAAACTTTCGCCCCGGCGAAACGTCTCGTGTCGCCGTGTGATCAACGTACTGTGTTGGTGTCCATGAACATGGTCTGACGTGGTTCAGGAAAGTAACCCAACTCGATTCACGTGCTACCACAAGGCAGACATGATCGTGCGGGTCCTAAAAATGGGGTATGCGATGTTAGCATGGCTACGGGTTATGAGGCCAATCGTGTCGTGTCACGCATCTTGGTTTTCACCAAAGCACACGTCTTGATATCGTGTTTGCTACGTTGCCACCTTTCAATACCGAACAACGGTGCCTTTTGAAGAAGCCCGAATACACACGACGTTGCGCCCCGTGTTTTTTTCGTCTTGTACTAAGTTGTTATGCCGAGAGAGGGTCTGTGATTTACGTCTTCACGTCGTACTTGCCCCCTTTCTTGGCGTGTACGCGAGATGGACATACGTTGCAATACGACCTGACATCTAGGTGTCAGTGGATGGCGTACGACGGTATCTCACGGCCCGCTGTACAATTGTACCATTTTCTGGACTATTGCGGTACATGTTATGCTATCTTTGATTGTCTTTCAACAAGATGTTGGTCTTATCTTTCGTACACGACGTAGATTTAATTCGCTTGTGCGTTCGAACATGTCAACACAGCTATTATACGAGACGCTTCGGTGTATGGGATACTCTTAGGAAATGAAATATATCAGACCTCCTTCGATGGTTTGATTTTTCCCTACGCACGAGCACTCGTTTAAATATGTTTGTCAATACATGCTCGTTTCTTTGTCTGGTATATGTTGTTTCCCGCTATGACTATGTTTACGGTAATGGTTTTCTTACCCTGCCGAAGTACATCTTTAACTGACAGTGACACGCTTTCTTGCAATTTGTCTTTCCCCTGCCACGACACCAACTTTAGAACTCTCGACGACAATCGTCTAACCACCCTGCAAGCCGGAGACTTCAACGGTGCTACATCCCTGGAAGTTCTGTAAGCGCGGCAGACTCACTAAAATTTATCATGTATATGAAAATGCTGTCAACCGTGTATGGTTCGTGTGAAGATATCTTGTAGGCGTTACAAATTTCAGGCGTTTAAATTGCGGTTGCTTTTCCCTGGAGTTTTTATTCATTCCAACAGTTTCGTGAATCTTAGAGCTAGCACCGTAACGATCACTACGCACGACGCGCGTGGTTTTACGCGCAATGTTTCTTTTTCCCATGGTCATTATGTTGTACTCTTCATCCAAAATACGGGCCAGCATTTGGCCGTGAGAGATTTCATTACAAACCGTCTAAAACAAAGGGTGAGGCGGCAGTGCTGTATAACCGCGGGGGTTCGACAACGGCCTTTCACCGACCTCCTCCTCTACGACTCTGTGGCTGCCGTCTCTGCCGGCGTGATGCCCAACCGCTTCAGAAACCTGAGAGAGAACGTACTCGTTCACCTGGCAGCGGATGCCTTCGAAGGTTGTACGTCTCTACTGCACCTGTGAGTGGGCACCGAGATAGTGCCGTTAGAACAATGGCTTGTTTGATATTGAGGAAACACGTTTCGTTTTGGTCGCCACGTGATCGATCTATATATTTCATCTCCCCTAACAGAGGCATCGTTGTTGAGCTACATATTTCACGTTGTACAGTAAGGCAACTATCACCTGGTGGGTGCTCACAAGACGTGTAGGCCTTTTTGTAGCCGAGGATTACAGTGTCAGCTTGGTGGTCACGAGCAAGTCGTTCTTTCGTACAACCTCACATGCTAATGATGTGGTTGGCGCGTTTAACTTATCATGAACGAAACGTGTTATCTCTAGAGGCGGTCCGGGCACACACAAAGTTCTGGCCCATATTGTCTAGGTCGTGTCCCTCTTGTGGCTGCGCCGAGATATAATATTGAAATTTGTATTGGTCGCGCACCGTCTCCATAAACATACGAATATAAGACTTACATGGTACTGAGTAGTATATGTTTTGGTGCCCGGTACCTTCGCATGGTGTATGCTCTTGACTCATTAGAGAGAACGCGCCACTGGTCTAGAAAAAGCTGAACGCTGCACTCTTTCTTCTGCAAGAAGCCGCTGGGACTTTCTGCCCGAATGCCATATAGTGTATGTGGTATTATGATGACCCACATTAACAGCGGAAATCGGTAGCAAAGCCGGCGTTTGTCTTGAACACCTAGATCCGACTAATCACAGATCGAAAAAAGCGAACTACACTTAGAAATCTCCGGACGAAGAAACCACGTTTTTCCTTTGTATCTCACAACACAGATTCCAGGCACGCAAGGGCTGGCCTGCGTATAGGTTCACGCAAGCATTAGAGTACGTTACTGCGTGCGACCAGTCTCAAGTCGGACTTGGCCCCCAAGTAGGGGCAAAACAACACCGACTTACATCCGAGGCAACGCTAAATATTTCACACTCTTGCCGCACAAGGGGTGCGAACTTAACGCAGTGGTTTGGAGAAGCATCATGAATGTTTGCCCACGTTGTTCGAAGAGCCCTCGCCAAACTGTAAACGGATTGATTTCTTTGCTTTCGCCATAAACTTTGAACGCCCTAAAACCGAACTGAAGCAAAACAAGAGCGAGCACCTGCCTGCCGAATTAAACAAGCGTTTGCCAATGACTTGGTCGGGGCGTATAGAGCAACTGTGCATGTGTACACAAGTGAAACAAGTCTCTGAAACATAACGTTAATTTCCGACGCATCAGCAGATTGCAGCGTCAAACGAATGACCGCCCTGTGAAGCAGTACGTACTCACTCGTTACAAAAGAGGGCTATATTAGTGGCTGCCGTCGTCGTCCTCCTGTTTGTTTGGGTGTCGGTACCATATTGTGAAGCTACCTGATTTTCAAGCACCACGTCATACTTTTCCACTGTATCCCACGGCACATAGTAGTGGCGTATTTTTTGTCCCTTTCGTATTCCGTACGTGTTTGGGGTTGTTCTAGTCGGATGCTCGACTGGTTTGCTACCTGTATGTGTCTTGGGTGCGAAGAAAGCAAAATACTATTTCGCAGTATAGTAACACGTAATATCCGCGACGCTTGGAGATGTAAGGTAACTGTCGTAACGATATCTTTTCTTGAGAATTTCGACGGGTCGGACCGATTCAGAATTCAGGCGACACCGCATGCTGGGTAAGGTATATCGTGTTGTTTGGCTGATGTCCGGTAGACATGTCGTCCCTACGACTAGTCCACTTGCTGCCTTATTTGACCGATCTAAAAGCACGCTACCGTCTTACTGCTCTCCTCCTCCGCGGCGAGACCATACATCTATCCGAGACAGCCCCCTAACCTCCCTGCAGACTAGAGCCTTCACCGGTACTACATCCATGGAATTACTGTGGGCGCGGCAGTGTTAAGGTGTTCGTGATATGTGTGGCAATACTATATTCGTTTAAGGTAAGCCCCGCATTGCGGTGGTCGTTCAATGTGCACAACAAAATTCCTTTGATTTTTATATATGTTGCCGATTTCAAAGGGTTATTCTCAGTAGGTATCAATACTACACGCTCGGCAATTGTACGGGCAATACATATCCATATGCTATTTTAATTATACTGTTTTCGCGCTTCGTGGAACGATACTTGTACCGGAAGCTATTTTTCGGGGGTTGCGTCCTGATAAACGCTTCCAGTCAAGCCGTAACAATCAAATCATATGCCAATCACAGTATGCCAAGTACCTTCTGAATACCCACACCCCCTCCATGACTTCGTTGCTGCCATTGCTGCTGTCGTCGCGGCACCTTGCTTCAGGGATATCGAAAACAACCTGATAGAGAACTTGACACCTGGTGCTTTGGATGGGCTGACGTCTCTCACCACACTGTAAGTGAGCCCCAGCACGACACACGTCTACACTGACATGGTCCTCTGGTAGAAAAACTGTCTCACGAGCGGTTGCAATCATGTTTTACGACCGTGGCTGTAGCCCGACGTCTTCATCTGACCCCCCTAGCTTTTCCTTTCGACCGCGTCGCTGCCGTCGCCGCTGTCGTCGCCATAAATCGTTCTAGGAATCTGAACTCTAATCGTTTGGAGGGCCTTCCAGCTGGTACCCTTGATGGTCTGACGTCTTTACGCCAACTGTGAGTGACAGCTGAGATGCTGCCGATTGAGCAATGAAAGCATCGACACTCTGCCACACGATGTATGTTTCACAGTTTCTCCATGTGCCTTAAAATATTCTTCAAGCTGGACGAGCAGGGTCTACCTCTGCTGAGAAATAACACAAGCACCGTCACGTTGGTGCTGACGCGAGTACCAGAGTTTTCGCATGGCGGTTGGCTATCACGTAGACTTGATCATCACTCTCAGGTGTTGCTTTCACACGAAATCACCATGGCGATACGACTAGTCAAGTTATTTGCGGACTGCCGTCTTCCTTGAAGCGGTAAGCATACGCACAATGTCAACATCACTCCGGAGTGTGTCTGTTGGAGGGGGGGCAGTGGACCTGCTGATAAAATAACACCACAATTTTCACTTGTAGTCACGAGGAACAACGGTCAAGCTACCTCTGGGGTCGACCTGACCACTCTCTAAAACAATATCGTTCAACCTATTTTCGTCGCCCACCACGTCCCCTTGACCAACCAGGCAATGTGAAGACAACGATATATACTTCTTTTCGACCGATGTCATGGACGACTTGGCATCTCTAACATGGTTGTGAGTGCGATGAACAACCGACATGGTCAAGCGGACTGCACATTTACTTGAACTTGTTTTCATCACAGCTGCGACACAGTTGGCCTGCACGTTCCAGCACAACCATCTCTCGCTTACTGTACTTCTCGAACGGAAGAGCTACTAAAGCATTGTAGCCTTCGATCTGATGTTCGTCATATCGAAGCAATTGCTAGATTCTTGCGCAATGGGTGTTTGAATCGGACTTGGCCTACTGTTTTGTCTCGAAGTCGGTCTCTAGACGAAGTAAATATCTCCTTTAGCAAGGAGCCCTCCAAACAGTTTGTAATCGGAGTAGTCACGCGGTAAAATGCACCATCAATCAGTACATATAGACGACGTTTCAGAATGCAATTAAGAGGTCGGTCGATGGAGTTAAAAAATGAAGGCTACTACGATACCGAGGTCGCATTTGAGAGTCTTTCGTTCGTCGGCACAGAGCGGCTTGCCTGATACGTTAACCTAACGTATGTGCGTTTCGGCTTCACGATATCCACCGCCGTGGAGCCGAAGCATGCTAGGACATGGGTACACCAAACCGTCCTTGAACGTCCTTACTTGAGAACCTCCAAATACCATTCGAAACCGATCAAAAGAGAAGCGTCCGTCTGACCAGACCAATAATGCCATGGACTTGGGCTTAATTGTTTCGTATTGCCATCTCAAGACGATGTCGAGTATGTTCCCCGTTGAGAAACCCCGTCAGCAACAATTGTTGTCGCCCAAAAGGTGCTACTCCTATCGTGGCATGCGTCAGAGAATCATCAGACTGAGCCAGCAAACATGTTTTACGTATTCCGTTTGCTTTACACTCGGGCATGGACATAAGGCTGTCCCCACATACCATAGCCTTTGCCACAGGAAACGCCAACATTCAGGGGGGGTCGTTAGGGCGCTCGAGTTAGAACCATGATAGAGGTTTTACCGCGCATGACACATGCTATTCAACGCGAACTAGAGACGTGTGTTGCCTGGAGAAGTTCCCCAGTTTAATGTCCGATAAAACCGCTTCCTAGAAACCCCGTCGCTGCTGTTACTCGTCATGCTTCATCACCCAAACAAAATGCCACTGTTTTAGTTCATTGCTTTGGAATGAACGTCTCACCCAACCCGTTCCCACGGGGTGTGTTCTCTTGGTCATAATAGTGCCCTTGAGGACAAACGCACAAGCGTGGAACTTGCTGATCTAGTATTTTTCGCCTGGACGGACGTTGACTAGGTCACTCTCGAGTAATGCCTTGACCACCCTGGATGTAGGGACCTTCAAGGGCACCCCATCGTTGGAATACTTGTGAGTGAAACGTCTTGTTGCATATCTTGCATGACACTATCCAAAGCAAAATTGCCAGGTTTCAGGTGATTTTATAGTGTCCATTACATGGATGGAGCGTCTTCAAGGGAAGTTCCTCCATTTCGCATGCCACCACCCCCCCGCCCTTTTGATTAACCGGGCGTTCGATGGGAATTCTGACCGTACAGTCCGCTTATCTCTATTCACCAAATAGTTCTAGGTTTAGGCTCGGATGCCCTCTGCGCTAAATGCATATCGGCGGTGGAGTCAAGCCTCATGTTTAAGAATGCCAAGTCTGATATGAAGACACAACGACAATGATTTATACAACACCTCTTCGCCGTCTCCATGCTCTCTTTTGGGGTTTGATTCCATATACGTTTATCACTGTGTTAGCATCCAAAATTCCTTCGCCACCGAAACATCAGAAACGATCGCTCGTGCCGGGCTTGTCTTTGGCGTCGGCCAAAGTTTACATTTGCTTGGCGGACACGTGTCAGACTCGTTGAACATGCGTCAAACTCCTGACGAAACGCTGAATTGTGCAAGCGGCGACTTACGCATGCCTGGCTTACCGCGTGCGATCACGCAGAGATGTAGAGAACAACGAGCTCATCATTCTTCCGGCGGATATCTTCAACGACATAGCCGGATCTCTGATAGAGCTGTGAGTGATTCGTTGGCCCGTTCGAACGTTGCGGGCTGAAACACACGAGATTTCAAGTCGAGAGGCGTGGTATTAATAGTGCATTACATTTGCCCTTGAGCATACGATGATAGTCGAGTCGCGGGTTTCCAAACGAGCAAGCTTGTATTCCCAGTGTCTTGGAGACTCGGTACGACGACGACACTCGTATGTAGATGTCAAACGATGCCAGGAAGGAGGTAACGCGGCATCGTCCATCTAAATGAAATGTACCCGGCTTTGCATCATGTCCCCCGCCGGTCGTTCCCTTGATATTTTGTCTGTAGAATCTGCGGGCTTCTTGAAGTGTTGTCGGAGAAACCAACTTGACTTCGTTGTGCGTTTCACGAGGTAAAAGCCCCCTCAGCCAGATATACTACGAACAAAACATTCAACCTTGATCGTCGCACGGGTCTGGCCCTGGTACCGCCCGCGTTTTCGCTTACACGCCGGTGCCCGGATTTTCTCCATATCGACGGTTGAATAGGCGTCTTGGATCCAATAACATTGCGACGCTGCCAGCGGACCTCTTCGAAGGCATGGACGCTCTCGAGATAATGTGAGTGACGCGATCAACGATGTCTGTCATCACCTGGCATGCACATGTACAATAGTTACGGATGCTACCGATTCGCAAGGTATTTGTGAAGGAGACCATAGATTGCGAACGATTAGTTGTCGATTTGTCTCCGACACGGCTAAGATGCTGTCTCATCCCTCGATACTCTACCGGAAAATGCGCCTTATCCAACGACTTGTGTTTTCTGCAAGAGTTCACCACGTTAGTTAATGCTAAGACCATCGAAATAGCTACCCTGCCTGTGTAGTGGAGTACACGTTTTGGTACCTGCACGCGCACGCCTCGTGAAAAACGCGTATCGCGGTGCCGATCTCTGGAAGAAAACGTTTCAGGTGGCTGTTGAATCTGTTTTATTATTAGAACTCGTTTGATTGTCTAGCATTCAAGCTAATCTTGACTGGTTTGACATCCGTAGCTTGACGGGCGAAGACCACGCCGTTAGAACCATGATCGACAATAAACGTGATTCGCAGAATCTATATTGCAGACGAGATCTCTTTTCAGCGACAGAGGAACCAATTGGCGGAGGTGTGTGACGTTGGCGGCCAAACCACACGGGGGCGCAACGTTAGCGGCTGTGCGCGTCTGGTACGGCGGTGGTGGTCAATAATCTGCCGGTGTGCCATACCCATAGATTGGAACGTCTGTCAGGCATATCCTAACGCGCACCTTCGAAAATATATTTCTTTTTTATAGTTCGTTTGCACCACGGTGACGCAGGCGCCTTAAATTCAACAATCTTGAAGTGCTGCCCACCGACATCTTCGACGACCTATCATCGCTTCGAACATTGTGAGTGGTACCGTAATATCCCTCGGGCCATGATATACATGGTCGTCGGCCCCTAGGGAACAGGCGACCTTCGTAGTAATGAGGTACATATGTCAAACGCTTTGCTATAGGAGTTTGTTTAAAAATGGGACACATTGTTTTCGTCCTGGACATTATTGTCTTCATGATGTCGATATTTACAACATTGGGCGTTTCGTCCAAAATGTGTTCATCCTATCCGACCGAGAGGAAGCTAGCACCGTTTCGTTCGTACTTCAAAAGAGTGATTGATGTAGGACGAAAGTGATTCATCCCAAACCAGACGTATCGTATTCTTTCTTGAACAGTCCGGTCGCCCTTTGTCTCAAACTCACCACGTTCTGGAACGTTTTGACACATTTCGAAACATTTCCGAGTCACGCGAAGGCAACTAGTGCGTAAGACGGAAGCCGGCATATTCGCGTTGCAGACATGAGCATTTATCGTATTACATACGTTATCTTGCTTCGTCTGTAGGACCGGCCAGTACTAGTGTTCGTTCCTTTGGGACCTGGATACTTTATTGAAGTACTTTCTTTATATCCAAGCAAAGAAGACTTTGGGTGTTATCTCATGGACTTGTATTTTCAAGCGGAGGGGGGTGCAGCGGAACGGGTATCACACTGCGGTTGGGAAACACCGACTAACTCGTTGAAACGGACCCCATGCCACGGCAGCTCGTGCCTTTTTGTGTAGCCGATTATGAAATTGTTAGTTTTTTTCAGGAGTTTCCCCATGCGACTTGCCGAGGGGTATTACTCCTGTGACGCATTCCGGTGTATATCGCACGTCTACAATTTTACGCAATATTGATGTACCTACTAAACTCTCCATATCATCAACGAATAGCAATTTAACGTCGCTGTGCCGCAACCGTTCGGCTCTTTACGGAAATTTTCTCAGGGATCTTCAAGAAAACGCCCTGTCTTCCTTGCCAGGTGGCATCTTTAAAGGGGTCACGTCGGTCACATCGTTGTGAGTCACCGATACCAGGGACTGCTGGAGTAAGATTGGACGATGCATCCAGTGCTATATGATCGGTATGGTGCTCGCTTGTGCGTATTCTTCGCTTTTGTACGGTCGGTCATGTAATTGATCGATGTTGTTTGCAGTAACAAACATCACAAGAAGTTCTTGTTTTGACTGGCAGTTCTCGTGTATGGGAATAGCGTGGGGCGGTTTGCGGTTGCAGCTTCGTGTGCAATTTAAGGTATGATATTCGATTGCCTACGATGCTTCATGACATCACGACTTAATCCAAAACATGTTAGTGGTGTCCTAGGTGGTGACCCTTGCGATATTGTAGTATTGGTGGAACTAAGTCACTCCAAGAGGCGGCCTCCAATTTCACGCCCTTGCCCAAATTATTTTTGCAGATTTACCGCACCAAGCGAAACGTTGTACGATTTAGTGCATCCTGTGTGAATTCGGTATAGATCACGTGGCACAACTCCGGTTGCCTAGGTGGAAAATTTGCTACGCTCGTTGGCCCCCGCTGGGGTGAGAGTCTGGGTTAGAATCCTGGGTAGACATCATTGTTTTTTTAGTGAGACAACTGGAGTCCGGAACTTTAGTAGGGCTCCCGAATATTTTTATTTCTGATTTTGCGAGGAGGTATACCTCAGCGAGAGATCGCAATCTTCAATTTAGTGGACATCCCATGATAAAGATAGTGAAATTGTGAAGGCGGGCGATATCAGTACCGGAAGAGCGGGGGTGGGCGGTCATCGGAGATCGAGTCTGGCTTGTGATACAAGAAGGCGACGAGCATTAGACACATAGCGTGGCATGTCTGACATCTGTAGTTTCACGAATATATTGCGATATGCTGTTGCCTGTTTGCTAGTGGCTAGGTTGTGTCGATACGAACACCATACGTGAAAATAATCTTCTTCTTTCCACATAAGAGTTTGGATAACCACTGTTCGGTACTGCCCATACTCTTGCTGCTTCTTTGATACGCATGCTCCAAAGAAAACACGGCAACGGCAGAATATTGTAGCACTGCAATGCTGAAGACGGGTACATATCTTTTGTCGCAGAGCTGAAAAACCCTTGCCTCCCTCATGAGATCGCCTCCTGTCGCTTCCCTGTTGGTGGCCATATATTCAGGAAGCTCGGGGCAAACAACTTCGTCTCCCTTCAAGAGGAAATATTCGACGGATTGGCCTCCGTAGTCGAATTGTGGGTGGACATCTTCAACGATTGTGCAGATTATATACAGCAAAGTCCTGCCACGACTTTGCTTGGGCGCAGTTTCGCAGTCCGATTGCTTCTATGATAGGTGTAGAATTTTCTGGCCAACGAACTTGTGACTAGAGTGACTCTTGAACTCAGTCACTACCCAAGGACCTTGGGAGACAATCGTTTATTCACCCTTGCATTCGTTGTATGCCTATTGTACGTAATCCATGACATGGTTCATCGTTTGAAGCGAAAAGATAACCTTAAAGCCATCTTGTATTTGCAGTATATAATTACTGAAATGACAAGCTTCAGAACATGGCACATCCCTACTACACCATGCGTAGGTAGAACACTGGTGCCTGAGACTACAGCAGCACAGACACTGCGCAATGAAAAGAGGAAATGGCATGAAAAACGATGTAAAACTGCTAGAAGGTCCCAAATCGAACAACGGAGCAAACACACGCAGAATCCACTAGTCCGAGGTAGGCTTCCGCCCCGCGTGCCTTCGGTCTTGCACCTGTGTATCGAAGTCCAGACACGAGGAAAAACGATGGGCAGGGTTGACCTCCTTCTGCCTGTTGATCTATTTTCCACGCGTGAATACACGACTGTGCTTCACCTCGGGCCGGTTTCAGCATAAGATTGAATACTAGACACTTACGGCATATGGCCAATCGAAGACGAGGTTTGGACTAACGTTTCGGACTGGAGATTCGACTATAGAAAACGTAGGCGCGACGAACATCTAAGGGTGCTGTCACTTTCGCGCGGTTCGACAACACTGATAACCTTTTCGTGGCGGCTAACCTTTTTTCCACCTCCAGGTTTCTATTTAAGAACAAATTGGTTTCACTTCCAGTGGGGATATTCAGCGGTATGCCGGCTTTGGACGAGCTGTGAGTATCGTCACATAGTACATGTGACATTAACAAACGCATTATTGTGACAGCTCCCAGTTGTTTTCGACTGCAAATAATTGTGATACCAGGGAGATCAATACCAATGTATCATAACGAAGCTCTGGCATCTGTTTCGTAAGGTACTCTGGTTGTTGCTGTTCGAGCTGTTGCGGCGATGCGAATTTGTAGTATTGTGACAAAATGTCGTCAAACCGCATATGCGTCTAAATCCGACACCACTCAAACGCGATAGTGCGTTTTCACTGAATCCGGGCAACATGCAAGTGGCCAAACAGATTGTTTTTCTTATTCATGTTTTCCGAATTCTGAAGTTTTGGACGTGTACGGAGGTGAACGATTAGTTTAAAGTTTAACCTCTCTTATAGTGGAGTAGCTCATGTCCACCGTTGGGCAGTACTTTGAAAACCAAGTGTGTACATACATGTAAGAACATCCTGCACGATGGGTACGGTCGTTTATGTATATCTGGACGAGACCAGTAGTTTCGTCTGCATCTGCGTACTTCTCCTTTAGCTACCAAGTCTGCTTTGCTTTTCCCAACGTTTCTTCGAACACATTAGGCTCCTATACCGAAATGAGCTCACGACTCTGCCATCTGGCATCTTTAGCGGCCTGGGGAGTCTACAATCTCTGTGAGTGATATGTAAATGCCTTTTGTGACCTTCATATAGGTGAAGCATCTTAGTCGAGGAATGGTGACGAACCTGAGGTTTCAGATGGGTGCAGAGGTGTTCAATACGGCGCCTACGCTCTATCTCATGAATGGCCCATAGCGTTGTAACTGTGCATTGATAGTTTTGATATGCTCTATGTCAACCCTTTCCAACAAGACCGTGTCTATGAGCTAACATGTACAGAGCACCACACCCACAGCATGCACCCTACATGACGCGTGCTGGCCTGTCGACAGTAGCAACGTCCTATTCACGGGTACGCGATGGCTGCCTCCGTTGGTGGTTTGGCTGCTAATGGGTTGTTGAATGCTCGTGCGAGTCAGGAAAAGCACACCGTCAGTCTATTATGCTCCGGCAATCGAATATTCAGCTCATGTGCTTGGAAACTAGTGTACTACTGGGTGCCTCGTGTGTGCTCTGGCTGGTGCTACTGTAGGGGGGTCGCTTTTTTCGTCCGTGATTCTAAAGCGTGTAGGAGACACTCGGCTGAGGGACCACCGTGTTTCGTAGCAGTCTTAGGTCTCGAAAAACAATACCTTTTACGATATGCACGCCGCACAGCTGTTTGCTACTCACTCTGCAACAACAAAATGTTTCTCGTCTCTGATTTCGAGTGACATATATACCCACTCGCCCGAGTGGCGTAAACGGGGTGGTGAATATCGGCGTGCCCCAACTACCTTAAACTTGTCTTGTCTTGTTACAATTGGAGGCCACGGTTAATAGCTCCGCCATGCCTGCCATGTCTGTGAAATATATTCCTTGCCATGTTTCCTCATCAGGGAGCTAAACAACAACGAACTCACGACCCTACCTGCAGACCTGTTCAAGGGGCTTCCGACCACTTTTTACAAACTGTGAGTGCGCTTCGTCCGTGCATTATCTTGCCCTATACCTCCGACGCCTGTTCAACAGCGATAATCCAGATGCCTGGCACATTATGTGAGATCCTGTGTTAATGGGCACGGCAGGTCCATCAGGGGTCTTCCGATATCGTACATACTATCCTTTTGAGAGCACCCAACGACGTCGCATGAAAGTTGTTCGCCATACTTTGGTTTTAGTTTTAAGGGTTTTACCCTTGAGATTTACGCCCTCAAAATCGCGTCTATGTAAGGAGCTCGACGTGCATCACTTACAGGCTCTAAGCCAATCGGCTGGAGGTCAACATATATCGAATATAGGACACGCGACTTTAAGACGGTTAGCGCCAGGTAGTTGACGGATCCCAGCGTAGTGCGAGGAAGTGTGCTTGTCGCGACACCGGCTCACCTCAGTGCGGTTCCCGCACGAAACCGGGACCAGCCTCTCATGGCATAAGGCGGTTCCCGTGTAACCACAACCTCCAGCTCCTAGCTACCCTTTCGTGCCGACAGCGCTAGTGCGTATGTACCTCGTTGCCAACACCACCCCCCCCGTAGTCTGATTATTCCAAACATATATTTGTAGTTCAATGTGTCACCCTATCATTTCTTGGTTGATGTAAACCAACTCCAGTCAAAGTCGTCACCATATTACGTGCGAACCGCCAACTACGAGCAAGGGAGCTCTCGCCATGGTACATCCGAATCATGGGTGCTCTTTATCTAGTTCGCGATAAATACCAAACTGATCTGTGCGTGACCCTCGTTTTGAGGAGCATCGAAGCGTGATATCTCATACTCTTCTCGTCGAAGCATTCTCGAAGATTCGTTTGTAAGGTATATTTCTCTAGCCCCTGGCCGGTCTCCATAAACCGAGCTCTTACCGTAATCGAGAGTATCGTTGAACATGGTAGGATCGACTAACTATTGAATATTTTACGCACTTCTGCTTTTTCCACACTCAGGGATCTGACATCCAACGAGCTTGTCACCCTTCCAGCTGGGTTGCTCGATGGATTCGAAAGTCTGGTTTCGCTGTAAGTACCTTGTTGCGATGGCACCGATAAGACGTGCAGTTACGGAAGTATATGTTTGCATGATTGGGATCGCGTAGTTATGCACGCTCAGTGTCGCTCATCATTCGCAGTCATTACGGTAGTACGTTGCGGACTCGCACTATACTGCTAGCGCAGACAAGGGGTTTCCAAGCGAGGCAGCACGGGGTGTGCGACTACAAATCAAACGGCCAACGGATATCATACCTGTATTACCGTGCTGTACGTTGCACGGTATTAACGAAACCGTTGGGGATGACTCCCGGCACCCGCTGCCGGTATAGGTGCACAGCAGTTTCCTTCGTGTGGACAACATTTTCGCCTTTCGGCTGAGAACTACACCACGCATGGGACACGCATGGGACGTCCTTGAAGTGTCGACGTTTGGGCGGTTCTGGTGCCGGCCTGTTGCTGCGGTGGGCGTCGTCACTACTAGGTCCTGTGGTTTTCGGCCGCTCAGAGTCACATGGCCGATTGAGTATTCGTACATTTTTGCTGCTACATGGCTTATAATTAGTTTTGCTTTCACGATATGCACTAACATGACACCGTTGTTTCGCTCTTCTCCAAAAACACTTGTTTGAGTGAAAGTGTAACTTGGGTGCAGGACCACTCGCCCTTGAGGCGTAGAAGCAGTTGTAAAACATCGGGGTAGCCTCCTTACTGCAGCACGAGATATGTACGGAACGACAACAGCACTATCAACGCAGATTTTACCAAGAGTAGAAATATGGACATACTGTAGGTCGTCGGGGAGTACACGGTGGGTTTCGTTATCTCCCTGAGGCTTGCGATGATAGGGGCAGCCCGATATGCCTAAATACGTTGCTGACGCGTGTGCCCATTGATGGAATGAACTACCTTAACATTGCTACGCTTTCCAAACCGTTTGGCTACAGACCTAGGCCATAGCACTGATCTATGTATCCAGTTAGGTTTGACTAAAATTCACTAAACGAAATGGAGATCTCTCCAATCAAGCAGCATCAGGAACGTGAATTGTTGTATAACTACAAACTGCTTGCAACAAGTACTGGATTCCAGCAATATTCCGAGGTTTCTCAGACCAGGAGCGTGTTAACCCCTTTAGTACCGCAGTCCCGATTTGGGGACAAGCCAGTCTAATTCCAAGTGATTTGTCCCCAAAACGGGACTGCGGTACTAAAAGGGTTAAGGGAGTGTTCATATGGTTGGGCTGGAGAGTGTCGCCACTATCGAAACATGCGTCCCCGATCGTGTAATATGCTTCCCGGATATTTGATTGCTGAACATATATTGCATGAAATTGTATGAAGTCATATGTACGACGTCATGTGACACCCTAAAAATGTTTCAGCTTGTTTATGTAGCAATGGATGCGTTATAACGATTGAAGAAACCCCCTATGTATGGCACAGTACTGATACTACGAGGTCTCATGCAGGATATTGTATTGTAACATTGATGTTTTTGCATTATCCATCGTTTCGGCTGTGTCCTTTCACAGGGGCTTGGGATCCAACGACGATCTACAATGCCTACCAACCACGTGAGAGAATACTTAACCATGCGGAATGTATCGTAGTCACGATGCGTATGCATGATAAACACGTCGTTTTCTACAGTCACGGGCACGATAATGCCGTGTGATCCCCCCGACAAATATATCCCCTTGTAATCTACCCGTGTCTCTTTTGGTGAAGCTATCTCGCGTCAATTGTTCACTGCTAAAGGAATAGCCCGTTTAGTGTGGCGTTCCGAGTGCGTTGACCCCGTTTGACACCTTCACTGGAAGAAGTGCCCAACAACTGACACTTCCAAGATCAGTTCTGCGCTCACTCGAGCTTCGACTAGTGAGCTATAATGCAAGGACGATGCCGACGCTCACGTCTCAGTCTGCTTGCCCTCGTGATGCGTTCTATCTATTTATTGTTGATTACATACATTTTCATCATAGCTTCGATCGTAGTACATGGGCTATTAGCTGTGATATTGCTGCCAGTGTTCGCGACCGAAAATGTCAATAACCCACCAGTATCAGCATACGTCATACACAGTGCGCTTCCGAACCTTGGTAGCCAGATATGCCATGCCCTTCGGAAGCGATGACTCACCTAGACTAACAGTATCTCGTCAAGGCCAACTATCAATGCTGACATATACGGTTGATGCCGCCGAACCCTTGCTCTGATTGCGCCGTCATTCCTCGCACCTACAGAGTCGCAGACAGGGTTTCCTTCAGTGGGTTGGACGAAAGTGGCCAATGCGGTACGTTATGGCGGTACTTGGGAACGAGACCTAACGTCATCGCAGGAACATCAGACGCATCTCGTAAAAATACTTTTCATCTATTTACAGAGAAAATCTTGGCTGCATATAAATATATCCTCTACGAATTTGGGAAGTACAATATCCTTATCGTTACCTTTCGATATACTAGGTTAGTTGGTTAGCAATATGTGTCGGTTGCGTAATTGTTTATAGCCAACAAACGCTAGGAGATTATTGGTTACAATGGCTTTTTAAAGGCCCTAGCTATTCATTTGGTGGTCCATTTCATTGTCAATCTGTAGCCGAGTAGACCATCACAGGCATGGAGTGACGATTTCATGTTGGATTACTTGTTCCCCCATGTGTTGAGATGGTCAGAGCCTTGTACGGGTTGGAATTATCAGTAAGAATCAGACTCCATGAACCCAACCCGATTGGTTCCAACCAAATTATTCGCAATCACACGTAATGTAGACTACCGGTCGTGGCTCGTGGCGGATGTAGCCATCCATTTGTCTGGGGTTCACAGGTTGGGCAATATGGTGTGCTTACCTCTGGTGCACATGCAACCCCAAAAAATTATCAAGTTCAACGCACTCATCGTGGTTCACATTTGTAGAAACACATAGTGCTATCGATCGAGGCTACTCGCTCGGGTAAATGTATCCACGTACCAAGACTTCGAGAATACAATTGTGAACGTCGGCGATGTATCAACATGTTCCAGGCGAATCACGGTGTTTTTCTGCACACACTTAAGGACATATGTGGAGCCACGAGCGTCGCTTGATTTGGGAAAGACAGTGCTTCACTTGAGGCACGGTCACAACTACCGAATACACAGCAGAAAGCAATGACTGCCGTTGCCATCAGTGCGACCTGAAAAACGACAAAAGTTGGTAACAGCGACATGTATCCGATCACGAAGGTTCAGCGCGGTCGTCGCCCAATTTCTCGTCGTTAAATGATTTTAGCTCGCGGCACAAAGGTGCAATACCTTCGCTTCTTGTATCTAACCCAAGGAGGGGGACTGACAGTGGTACAGCTGTCTGTGGGTGCTGTTTGACGATCGCTCTCTCCGAGTCAGATAACCTCCATGTATCGTCAAAGCATCACCTCCACGCTGTCTTCCGTTGCGCCCGTGCGCAGAGTGCCCGGAGGAGCCATCATGCGACGAAGACGGTAACGCATGCGAGTGCCAGCCTGGAATGGAGGGCTACAGCTGCGGTGTGTTGTACACTAATAACCACTAGTGCTTTGCATACGAGGCACATGCCCCATCGGTTCGCTCCAAGTGGCCTTCCGTCCATCATAAAGCATCCGTCGTATTATACAGCCACATGCGTATTTACTATGTAGTCTCCTCGCACACCCGGGGTGCAGGATATGCCATGTTTCAATCGCTATACTGTATACCATAGGCATAGAGTTTACCTCCGAGACCTAGCACGATATTTTAGTCAAGTTTGAGTCCTATTGTCGAGCAGGCCTGGGAACCACGAGAGCATCAACGTAGACACTGGTTCTGTGCACTAGACAGTTGCCTCAGGGGTCGCGAATGCACGGACATTTGAAATTCGTTGGTGTCGCCCAATCCCGTCCTCGGGAGGTGCGCTTTGCACTGAACAAGGCATCTATGTGAAATGGTTGTATTGAGTGTCGAAAGACTTTGCGTTACTCTAGGCGTGCAACGCATCATCATATCATCGGACTTTGTAGTAGATTCTAAATACTGCCTGCCAAGGAAACGCGCTGCATGTAGCAGTAGAACCTTGACCTTACTGAAGCTCAACGTTTCCGGCAACGCTCTACATCGCACAAGCATTGCCTTCGACAAAACCAGAACGACAACCACGATGAAGTTTCCAATGGTGTATGTCCATGATAGTTTGTCTTGAATGCAGCAGTTGTTAAGTTCAGCAGCGCCATTCGCCAAAACAAACGTAGTGTTACTACCGTACAGACTCTGTGTGACTTATTTGTTCTAAAAACCGAAAAAAAAATATCACACCTTGTACTCTGCCTGGGTCACTATACCTGACCCCTTCCTGTGCGCTTTGTCGTGTATCACAGTGGGGTCTTCTTCCGTACTCGTTCAGGCGTTTTCGTGTCCGTCTTCAGGTGAGCGCTACAGACGTTGTCCTGGTGATTGTCTCGGGGCGACCGTGATCTCAAACTAGTGATGGGAGCGGGGCCCTTACAGCCGACCGTGGTTTGATACACAACATAAGACAGTAGCGACTGCCCAAACTGGTAGCATACCCGCTATTGACTTTACCCAAGGTTGAGCGAATACGGTAGGTAGTGATTGGTGAGCTGTCCAAAGGCATGTATTTTGTCCCAGATGCCAAGTAGAAGGAAGCATGATACGAGCTCCGTAGATTAAACACTAGTATGTGTCGGATACCCACGTTAGAGACGGAGTCAAATCATAACTTTATATTTGCAATCGTGCATTGAATTCGTCAGAGTCAAAAAGTGAATGCGTACTCTGTGTACGTACGTGATGACCCTGGTGTTCGGACCTGTTTTTGTGGTTGAGAATCAACTCTTACGGGTACATTCACGATGCACAGCGGAAAAGCTTTCCAATCATAGAATATAGCAGGCCCTATCGAGATGCCCACGGCATGTATGGACGTCTCGTTTGCCGCCTCAAATACGACCCGGATACCCGCACGAGGGGTGCGAATGTTATTGTCACTAATCAACAGTTTTCATGATTTCCAACTTTCGATTGTTGCCGGGTACTATGATACGTCATCTAGGATTGGAATTTTTGCCGTTGAACAAATCGTGCTCTCTACAGATTGGATCGTGCTTTGTCTTGATATTGGGGAAGGAGGGGTACTCTGGCTGTACTGGTGGTAGACGTAGCTTACGGAAGTTTGACAAAAGACAAATGGCCCGAAGGTTACCTAGAGACGCCGCCATTGTGTGCGTTCTATATCTTAGACGTAAAACCCCATTATGTTGCCTGCAGCCGTTCTTCTTAAATTCGGGTAAGTCGGATGGACGTCCACGGCTGGAGAATATGGTTATTTTGCTCAGCTCATTCACAATCGAAACAGCGCCTCCTATGTCAAAGAGACGAAAGAGAGAGGGCTACCAGTCAAGGCCTGATATTGAAAGCAGAGCATACGATTTCCACAAGATTGCCGTGCAGGGTTATGTAGACGCCGGCTGTTAAGCCGTTTCCCCGTCCATTCTCGTGCGTGAATGCCCGCCGCATGCAGCTCCTACCCCTTCCACCCCGGCCCCCGAGACCCCGTCTCCATCCATCGCATCATCCGGTACTCCAGCCCCCGCTGTCAAGACCTCAGACCCCGCCACCCCTTCTCCAGCAACGACCACGTTTCCCTCTCCAGCACCCACCACCCCAAACCTTGTTGATGCCGCCGAACGGACCACCGTGGTAGTGGAAGCCTCTGCGTTTGACGAGAGGGCGTCTGGTCTTGGTTGCAGCCCGAATGGATGCACGCCCGTAAACACTCGAGACGATAGCCTCGATGCTAATTCTCGCTGGTCGTGCAAGGGCGAACTCGTCGACGGAAACGGGGCATGCTGCATCGAGTACAACTTCGAAGACCCTCAAGACATTACGAACATGAACATCGCCTTTTACAAGGGGACGGAGAGGGTTCAAACCCTCAATGTGTACGACGATGCTAATTTCCACAGCCAAGTCAAGTCCACCGGCTCAACCAACGAGTATCAGGAGTTCTCTCTCAACACGGAACAAACTGCTGGCCTCACTCTTTGCCTCGAAGACCCTACGTCCACCGGCGTGCAGTGGCTGAGCATTACAGAGGTAGGTAATAGGAGAATGACCCCGTTTTTTTAATTTGTCATTTTTCTCGCAGTTTACCAGGGATGGTTACGTTGATTATAAACGCTGGGATACCGAGCGTAAGCGTTTGGTTAGGCATACAGTTCCACTCTCCTGGTGTTGATCGGATATGCAGCAATATTTCTTGGAAACGTCTTGGTGTGTTTCCGGTATGTGTTGTGGGTGTGAGCCGCAAGGTCAACCGTCCCGGCTGCCTGACGCCTTTGACCAAGTCGTGCACCTATCTCTCCTGTCGAATGTGGATCTGAGGCAAAGATCTCGATATTTACGCCCGTCATCTGTAGCGGGTTCATTGATGTGGTGCACCGCTATGAACCCTTTTTAGATAACTTGCCAGAAGGAGGGTGCTGCGTAGAAACTCCGAACATTTACTACTCTAGGCAACTATCAACAAATAATTTACGGTAGCGGTACCTCGACTGGAACAAGAAGAGTAACATGTAGAATGTGTTAATTGTTTATAGCACGACAATCGTGAACATTGAGAGTGAATTGAACTCCTACCCTTGGCAAACCAGAAGTCACCACATTGTGTGTTGGGCATCCAGTATCTCCCTGAAGTTGGTGTTGTTTTGTTTATACCCTTGAACGCGTGCTACGAGAGCGGCAATATATTCGTCGTCACCTGTGATATTGGACGAATTCTTCTCTAGGGGTACACTAGCACTTATTTTTCTCAGACTCTCCATATAAGGAACTCCACACCCCACCCAAAACAAATTTAGAGATAAACTACAGCATCATCCCGATGGCCATCCCGAAACGTGGGTGTAAGACGAATCATATACTGTTGTAAAACACTGTTGATATTGCATTCAGAAAGCGGTCTGTCAGACGTATTTCAAAACAGTGCTGCTACCCCTGTTGCAGCCCGACCTAGTCTTCTGACCATATCTAAAATACTACATTGGCCAACACTCTTCTTCCTGAACAACGGCGAGATCAACAAAGTATGCGACATCGGAACGACAGTTTCAGAGTTGCATCGTCTTTGTCGACGGCACGAGAGAGATCACGCCACTGTATCCGACAAGGTCGTACGTCCGATAGTGTGTATTTTGCTCGCACCAAGAAGGGTGGAACCGTGTATGCGATAACTGACTTCCGCGCTCACTGATTTCGCGTTGTGCCGGTCTCGATGTACCACGCCATTGCAAACGTGATTCTACACCCACATCCAGTACCTCAACGAAGCATCATTTTGTTTTCATTCGCCGTTCATATTACGTTACTACTAGAAACATGGTAAAGTTGGGGGACGCGTGCACAACTTTGCTTGAACAGAAGGTCCATAAACAAAGAGCTCTACCCAGAAAGTTTATCCGTGCTGACTTTAAAGACAGCGCAACGTCCCGTTCTATATGGCTGGCTAGGAATTGCAGAACGCCATGGTCGGCCTCGATTTCTCCTTGATCTCATCCCTATCGTCGGTAAATACAATGTGTACCATGGTTTGTAATATCGGTTGCTGGAAGATCTGGTTGAACTACGTTATGTGTCGAGCGACAAGCATTGTCTGTGCTCGGCGCGTCTACAGTAGCATTCACTACGAGTCGCCAGGGATGGAAGCTACAAAAGCGTTCCAGTTAGCGCCTGATGTTTTGTTCACCGCCAACATTGTGCGCGATTTACGAATGTCGGTGAAACGTTCGTAATTTAGATGCAGGTCATGGCTAGACGTCCCTTCCCTTCGTAGAACGACCACAGGAGGGAATATCCAGCACGAAGTGTACATTGATCGTGGTCGCCACGACTACGATACCGTGGGGGCGGGGTCGTTATTCGGAGGTGTTATTGGTAGACTTCACTGTACAGGTCCAAGATGATCAACGTCTTTTTACGATCAACCGCAATATGAACGTTCATGGTAAGCGCGTGCTTGGTATCACCAACACTTAACCTCGTTTTCGTTTTTTACTTGGTTTTTGAAGGCAAGCAGAGGAGAGTTGTTTAGGCTCCGACACTCTAACCCTCGATGTAACACTCGATGCCTTCTCCCCCCTCGCTACATACAACGTTCAGGTGCAGTTCATGGTGAAATAACATTTCCTTCTGTCCTTCTCGTCCCGGAGACGCCCAAGCGAGGAGGTTCAACCGATGTGTATCATACACATGTGTCGTGCACATCAGTGCTGCGAACGGGCAGGGTTCGAGTCAGTCATACCTCGAACACCCAAGCTGTCGACTGCTCCACACTATAGGTCCCCGAACGCGTCGAGGCCATGCACAGCATTGTACAGGATCTCCGCCGCTGTTAGGTCCGAAAAAATCCCGGCTGGGTGTATGGATGGGATTTACATAAAACTCGTGTTCCGGCAGGAGTTAGATTTCCGATTTTATGAAAATGTGCATGTATCACTGACGGAGCGGGGCTCCTTCGTCGTTGCGTTTTGAGGACTCTACATAGCCTCGTTGAAATCGATACCAGGTATTTCATATACCATGCTCTGCCATACAGTTTCGCTTGATAACTAACTGTGGTAGTACGTATATGACATGGTTTACCTTGTTTATCGAAATGTATTAAGTCTATGGCGTATAGGGTTTGTCCAGGGGGGTTCAGGAGAGCATCGTGCTGCAGTACACCTATGGTAGCTCCCATTTTTAGGAGTTCTCGGGGAATGGCGAGAAGTACTTCTATAATTCCGGACCAAACCTGCGTACTGCCAGCTCGCTTGCCAACAATCACCAAATCAGGACGAGATTCTACGGAATAACGTTAACAATGGGCCGAAATGCGAAAAATTTGGACAACGAAGAAAAGACAGGTTAAAAAAGTAGAAAAATGCCATCGATCAAACGTATAAAAAGATATGCCGAATCAATCAACCTGATCGAGATGATCGAAAGACACGAAGAAAAACGATGAAAAATCGCAATATTTGGGGTAAACATCGTGACTACGACTGTTACTGCTTGCTGCATGTGTAAATGTCTTCCGCGTGCAAACGCACGTGTATGTATGTAAGTTTGGTGTATTAGTAGGATGTTGTACGTGTAGTGCGGTCGTGTGTTGAGACAGGAACAGGTAGCAAAAGTGCACACGCACGTGAATGTATTCAAGTTTCGTGTAGGGTATTGTACGTGTAGTGTTGTCTTGTGTTGAGACAACAGGTATAAAAATACGGCAATCAAGTGTCCATAGTGTCCATATAATGAAGCCAACAATTTCCCGTCCGACAATGTGCGGCATGAAAGAAGAGTGTCGCCGTCCATCGCTCATCGAAATCCCCACGATGAAAGGCTGAAGGGAAACTATAATTATTTCCACTAAAAAAAAAAAAACGACTGCGACAAAAGAGTTAAACGGCCCACGACAACAAAGGACGACAGACAACCTACCCTTTTATGCCAGCTCGACACGAGACAACAATGATACTACTGACTTCTCCATACCTACAACCCGCGCTACATTTTCGGCATCCAAGCACAGGTCACTCCATAACGTTCGGGTTAGGCTGAGGGTTCGGGTCGGGTGGTCAGCGTGTATAATACTGTGTAAGCATGCCTGGTATCTCCTGCTGCTATTACATCAGACATATATAAAAAACTCAACAGCGGATGATATTTCGGCTCTTTGCGCCGAATTCAATATCTCGATTTTCGTAGACGCAAATCCCTCGATATAGAACTCCACACCGGGTTTCTTGCCAGAACAACGTCAGATAAAATATGGGTGAAATAAAAATAGGCGGCAAGTGCACAAACACGTAGAACACCGCATGGGCTGGGGGACGTCGCTGCTGCTGCTGCAGCTGCTTCTCTACGTAGCTCGGCAGGCTGCGGCGCCCGCGTACACCATGGATTTGGCTCTTGGCATAGACGATGGCGCAACTCGGACGCGTCTCGTGCTCGTACTGAGACGTGTCCGCCAAATACTAAAGGTCGGGTCGGCGCTACCCGCTTGTTCCCGGATGAGGTGGGGCGTGCGGTGTTGGGGACACGGGTTTGGGGCAACTCCGGCAGAAAGACGCCCAGCCAGAGCACTGGATGCTGTGCTGTGTGCCGCTCAACCGGAGCATCCCGTGCATCCGCCTCTTCCTGACCAAGGGAGCACTCGTCTGCCGTACTCATTCAACCAAGTCGTCGCGGACACCACTGCTGCTGCTGCTGTTGTAGTGCTTGCTGGCAGGGTAATGGTCGGATGACCGAGTAGAGGGGACAGGCTGTTTCCAATTTTGACTGCCAAATTCGGCTCTACCAACAAAAAGAGAACACAAATATATGCTTGGGGTAAAAATACCCCAAGCATATATTGAGAATTATCCTTGCATGTGGCAGAGGCAAGCACTTCAATCGATGTTAAGCGTCCCCGGTGGCTTGGTAGGTGGTCCGCGAGCCTATCAAGATCAATTTCGTGAGTTCGAGTCTCACCGAGTGCATGCTCATAGGGACTTTTTCTCGCATAAAATTGATTAGCGGAAAGCGCGAGAGCGTGAGTTAGCTGTACATTCGATGAAAATCGACGAGCAGTGGGAATGCTGAACCCTATGCGCGATAAAAAACTAAAGGCACGTACCGGGGGGGGAGAAAGGACGACACCTGTGACCACGGCTTGTCCAGAAGATCGTCGAGGGTAAAACCTCCTACGAGTGGGCTGGAAAGTAAAAGTGATGATTTGAAAAAAACCGACTGGTAACGCATGAGCTTCGAGCTCGAAAGAGCTGATGATGAAAGAGATGGCACTCCAAGGCCATGTCGTTGATTATTGCGGTCTCGCAGAGGAGACAGGTGGGGAGAGAAGGAGAGTGAACAAGTGGGCGTGCAAACGCTCCTCTTGGCTGTTTCCGATCTTGACGATCTTTAACAGATACATAACAGATACATATACCTCCTACAATGACGTTCGTCTGGTGATGACACACCCGAATCCGATTACGGCCTATGACAACGTTCGTCAGGTGATGACACACCCGTACCCGATTACGGTCTATGACAACGTTCGTCAGGTGGTGACACACCCAAAATCGATCTATTATGGATCCCTTGTACCGTATACTACCAGATATTCCGTGGTATCCAGTGACGACAAAATGATTGCTACTGTCAAGTAACATCTCCAATAGACTAGCTATGTCCCGACAGCGAACCGATAGGCTACTGACTACTGTTATTGTTGTTGTGTAGCAACTGACTACTGCCAACGCTGCTGTTGGGTAACAACGTAGCTATCTTTAATACGACCTCTCGATGGATGGGACATAAAGCCAAGTTTCTGTTCAACTATCAACTCGAATCGTCCAATTAAGTTACTTCTCTGCGTTACATGCCATAATTCCAAAATGCACACAACAATAAATTTAATTGTTGCGGGGGACATGCTGCTGGCAGGAACCGATTCGGTATCTACTAGTAATATAATATGACATGTGTCTAAAGGAAAGACATGAAGCCAAGCAAACAAAACAAAACATATTCTGCTGCTTTACTGTACGTATTGTACCTATAAATACGTGCTCTTGCATGTTAAATGCGTGTATACCGGTATACTATACCAGAATTATCAGACGTGAACTATATCCCGATCATGTAATCGATCAAGAATAAATTAACCTTTCAATGTATCTCCCCAAAACTATCTGACTCTGGTTACTTGGTCAGTGTGTTTGTCTGAACTACTTGTCTGCATATTAACGAAGTGGAATCCATTGCTATGTCGCAATAAAGTTTCATTACTCCTTTGCAACGTCGAAACAACTTCAACTGCTCCTGCTTCGTTTTCGACGGGTGATCAATCCTTCTACAGCTGACGCAAAAAACTTCAACGCATAACCTGGCAACGTAAAGGCATACTACTGATGTGACGGGTTTAACGCATGGAATAGCAGGCAAACCGAAAAATATCACACACAAAACCTTGGAAACCGTGAGGGTCTCACTATACATTTACCAGACAGACACATACGGTACGATATCACTCCGTACACTTACAATCAATGCTACGCCAGTATTGGCTGTAAAACAATATTCAGTAGTCGATTTGTTGACCAAAAAATAGAAACAGCTACAGTAAGTAGTGGTAGCAGCGGCCGACGTTAAATGCTTCTGTCCGCCCCATACAGAAAAGATACATCGTGCTACTCACTACATATTGAAACCTTTCACAAATAGCCTAGCATCTTAACACGCTTCTGCCGCCCCCCCGTACAAAGAAAGCGTGTCGTGCTACGTACTACGAAACAAGAAAATCTTGCCGTTAAGCTGATGACGATGTATGCGACCTCGGGGTGACGCAGATGTCCCTCCTGGCGTTGCAGAAGATGGTGATGTACATGGCGATCCAGCAGACGTTCTCCCCGGTAATCCCAATAGTTTTAGTAGTTGATGCGGTGGCCCGGTCCTGAAAGATACCTCTTCAGCTAACCCCACGTTTCTGTTGTTGACGACTCCATAGCTCTGCCAGTCTCAGCGAACAGTTGCTGTGACGATTCCGGAAGGTATCTTTCCGACAATCTCAAGCGCTTTTTACAGGATCTCGTAAACCGTCATTTCGACGACCTCGTGTTGATGTGATACTCCAGCGTAGATAATAATTGTGCTCAATGACCCCGGATGATGTTCCGGTGGCGAAATTTCAAGAGCTAAAACTGAAAGCCCTTATCAAAATCGTCGTCGAAGTTGATCGTAGGCTGCTCGTCGGTGTCCACGCGCAGTACAGCCGCCGTGTGCGTGCTGCTCTTCTGTGGGCGTTCAGCTCCTTGCGCAAAGCGTTCGGTGTCACTGTGCGTAGTGGTCTTGTGAACCGAGCACCACTTTTTTCCAGATCCACCCCCAGCGTTTTTGGCTTGCCCAGCAGCAGCAGCAGACTTCTTGCCCTTTCTGTACACCTTGCGAGGCACAGCGCAACCGCTCTTGTAGTGGCCCTCTCTTCCGCAGTTGTGGCCGATGACAACGGAGCTGGTATCCGATGATGATGCTGTTGCTGCTGTTATGATGGTGCCGCGTCCAGCGATTTTCCCATTATTTCCGCGCGAAAGTCCGTCCAGATATAGGTGCCTCATTGTTGATTGGATCTTCGACAGGTCGAAATCCGGGTCCTTATACGTCGTCAGCTTGATGTCGCGGAGCTCTCCGGGAGTCCTTGGACGATGATGTCGGTGAAGTGGCGGTCGGTGACAGGTTCCTTGACCGCGGCCAGACGACTACGAAGTCGTGTTGCCTGCATGATGTAGTTGTCCGGATCTTCGTCAGGCTCCATGGTCGTTGCTGCAAGTTTTGCCTGTAAGGCTCGGATCGTCTCGTTCGTCACGCGCAGGTACTTTTGCTCAAGTTCTTTGATGGCTTTCTGCCCATCGCCTCTAGTCCCACGCTCGTCGAAGGCATGGATAGCCACGAGGAAAGCCGCAGCCTTATCGGTGACTAAGTACAGGATGGCATAGAGGTCCATGTTGGCTCGGTCGAATGCAGCTTGCCGTTGCTGTAGGGTCCCTCCAGCAGTGTACAGCAACCCTGGAGTTAACAGTAGTGCTGTATCTTCAGCCTGGTCGGTATCTTCCGCGGGCCTCGCTTGACCTTCCAAAACGGCAAACAGGTCAGGTCGTTGCATGCTGATGATGAAGCCAGCCTGTGCCAGTCAGCGAAATCTTCAGGTTTCTCTCCAGTGTATGACTTGATTCCTCGCACAGCGTTGACCAGACTGTTGTTCGCGCTGTTGCCCGTCATGTTGTCCATTCTCACAGCAGTCAGCGACGTTGTACTCGTACGATGTTGTAGTCGCTCGCAGCAGCAGCAGTGCTAGTTGTTGCAGATCGTAGTAACTCCAGGTAGAGGGTGGCCCTGGCAGCTCTCTCGTGAAGCTCGTAGCGGAAGCAGCAGCTCGGGGTCCTGAAGCGCAGCCTTGTACTTGGCGTACCTCGCGGCCCGCAGCTCTGCTGTTGTGATTGAACGTCGAGGGTCATAACCTATTGATAATTATCCTTGCATGTGGCAGAGACAAGCACTTCAATCGATGTTAACCGACTGGTAAAGCATGAGCTTCGAGCTCGAAAGAGCTGATGATGAACGAGATGGCACTCCAAGGCCATGTCGTTGATTATTGCGATCTCGCAGAGGAGACAGGTGGGGAGAGAAGGAGAGTGAACAAGTGGGCGTGCAAACGCTCCTCTTGGCTGTTTCCGATCTTGACGATCTTTAACAGATACATAACAGATACATAAACCTCCTACGATGACGTTCGTCTGGTGATGACACACCCGAATCCGATTACGGCCTATGACAACGTTCGTCAGGTGATGACACACCCGTACCCGATTACGGTCTATGACAACGTTCGTCAGGTGGTGACACACCCAAAATCGATCTATTGTGGATCCCTTGTACCGAATACTACCAGATATTCCGTGGTATTCAGTGACGACAAAATGATAGCTGCTGTCAAGTAACATCTCCAATAGACTAGCTATGTCCCGACAGCGAACCGATAGGCTACTGACTACTGTTATTGTTGTTGTGTAGCAACTGACTACTGCCAACGCTGCTGTTGGGTAACAACGTAGCTATCTTTAATAGCATATACTTGTGTGTTGCGGACCACGTATGGCGAAAACATCGCCTATACCCGACGCCCGTATAAAACTCGTGAGGCACATAATTTGGCTCTAAATGTCAAATATCGCGATGTTCTTGAGTTTTATATATATCTATCGTCTGCAAACCCACGTACGGAACAAAAAATAGGGGCAACAGCAGCATCTTTAACAAGTAAAACTCCCCAGGTTTACCTAGGGTTATCTAGAGGCAAAATTAAATTCCTGTCCTAACGGACAAAATGACAAAGAACGGTACGCCAGCGCTTTTTCGCCAGTTTACGGTACAAAAACTCAAACCAGGCAACCAGGGTGCACCAAACTCAAGTTAGATGACATTTTCTGTCTAGGTATACCGTTTCATGGCGAAACATCCATGTCCGTACGTCTCACTTGTGAAAATACAAAAAAATGGTATACCATCGTGTTTTTGCGAGTTTACGGTACGAAAAGGTAAAACGAGGTGATCAGGGCACACCAAACTCAAGTTATAATATGTTTTCTGCCAAGGTATACCCTTTTCTGGCAAAAAAGAAATGCCCCGGCACAGCTTATATTTTCGAACAAAAACCGCGTTTGTTAATGGATGCGCCTTCTTGTACTCGTGTTCATACCAGGTACGAGTCAAGCTTTGCTTTACATTTTATTTCGTTTCGTGCGGGTGCGTATACCCAGAACACGGTACCGTCGGCGAGCCCGGCGCAGCCGCGGGTGTCAGAGGGTGCTAGCAGGTAGAGGGGGTGTTGCAAGGAGCGCGGTCGCCGTTTGCATGGCTAGGCGTCGTGTGTGCCTCGAGACACGTAGGAAGCACGAATGGGCTTTGTGAGGCTCCGCTTGTACCATATACGAGATATAAGGGTCGTTTTAATATGCGAAAAAATATTCAAGCGGTGCTTATTTTTGCGACCTTAAATTCAAAGAGACTTCAGTGCAGTTGAGCACCAACTTTGTCGAAGTGTCGAAGAAGTGCCACGGTGAGCACCGGGCTTAACGCGAGGCGGGCGACGGGGCTCACTGTGGCAGAGAGGGAGGAGAACTTTATCCGGACCGATTCGATTGTGAGGTGGTTGCGAGACGGGCGGGCGGCGTACAAGGCTGAGAGGGAAGCTCTGCTGTTCGTTTTTTTTATATTTTTGACCGGTGGTGTCCCAATCAGGCAGAAACATATTACGTACATGAGAGGAGACAAGGATTTTTTCCCCGTCCGTGCTTTTTCGCATCGTACGTGCTTGTTCATACGAATGGCCCGTAAACATCGTGAACTCACCTAATGTTCTACGTGCACAATTACCTGTATTATAGAGTGTTTGCGATTTTGTTTTTTTTTACTTTTACTTCTCCAATTTGTTTGCCGAGGTAACTTTTAAAGGGTAGTTTTTTGAAAAAATGTGTCTAAGTTTTAGATGTGCAGTGTTGTCGTTTGTGTCGAGACGATATCCGACGATGTACGGCATGAAGGAAGAGTTTCGTCGTCCATCGCCCATAAAAATCCCCGGCAGGACGGAAGGAGAGTGTCTCTCCGAATGTTTTACGTGCACAAGTACCTGTATACAGTATTTGTGTATGTTTTATACGTGCAGTGCTGTCTTTGGTGTCGAGGCGATATCTGACGATGTGCGGCATGAAGGAAGAGTTTCGTCGTCCATCGCTCATAAAAATGATCCCCTAGACCAACGGCCATGTAGCTTGCACGACGGCGTTCGTCAACAAGACGACTCAAAGACCACCAATTCATTGCAGATGTCGTGGCTGGCGATTGGTACCCCTGTTGTATTCAGCACAACCGCCCCAATACGTCCTTCTCGGCGTGGCGAACAACGCCGAGGCGGTAGTCGCGGACATCGAGTTCGACCCGCGAGAACCATACCTTTGTAATAAGGTCACCGGATATCATGTCGTCGAACTACAGTATCCACCAACGCGAGTGCTCATCTACATCGACGCCGCCGACAGAGCTGGGCTGAAGCTGTGGACGGGCTCCCTCGAGGTGTCATCGGCTGCTGTCCGGTTAACAGGAAGTTCTCCATCGTTGGTAAAGGCAGGCGGAAATTCACCATCAACAGAAAGCAGGTGCTTCTGTCTCTTGGTGTTCTTTCTGAATCTATCGAGCGCAAGGCGAAACCATCCCTAAACGTGTGCTCGATATTCGTAAGCCAGTTGACGGCTATATGGACAGCGCGGCTGTCTACGTCGCTCTGCCCAGAGCGCCCGATGCCAGGAAGTTGTTCTGGATGTCACCGGTTGCTCTCGACGACCTGACCGATCCACAGGACGACGATGTAGCGGCTATGATCGACTACCTCGAACGCCTCGACGAGGCTACACTAGCCTTCTTCTTGGATGACCCGTTTACATTCCCACCGGCCACGACAAGTCGTCCGGCTAGTTATATATCCCACTCCAACGACGGACAAACAGACACCGGCTCCATCCACTCTTTACCGTTTCTGCCGCCCAATGAGAACAACAATTGCTTCTTCAACGCCGCCATCGCCTCCGCTATAGCTGCTTGGGAAGGACACCCTCTCCCCAACCCAACCAAGGCAACACCAGCTGGAGCCATTTTCTTCTCTACTCTTGCGGCTGTGCATGCGTGCATGTTCGACGGCAAGCCTCTCCAACGCACCCTCTTAGTAAGTTCTTGCTTGTTTTGTTATCTACATCTCGTCGTAATAATACCCTCCAGTACTTACCGACGCCCGCAAGTACCCATATATATATACTATGTTGTGCTTCCATGTGTCTTCTAAGTACGTCTTATTGTATCATTTAGTGCTGTCTGCGTCGCTTTCGTTTTGCGGAATGCAAGATTCTTTGGCTCAAGCACGTGACAAGATCTTTGGTAGTAGCGGCCTGCCGGGCGCAGGATCCGTGATGGGAACGCCGGGCTCCAAATACGAAGCGATCACCCTTCGACCTGATGAGCAACTCCACCCCAACAGCGGATGGCCAGGGGACGTCGTGGAACGGCATGTACACTCGGACGGCTCTCGGCTTCAACTGTGACTACACTAGCGATTACCATATCGAAGACCATGGCCATATCGAGGTAACCGCATCCCAATGTGCACGATGGCGAGATCCCGCACCAGTCTTGATTCCGCACGGATCACACCAGTCACTCCAGGATGCAGTCACTGCCTTGTTCCTGACCGGAGCCGCCTCCGACTTCGCATTTCCTGGACCTGCTCCGTGCCCCCCCTACGACGAGAGCTGCGCCCGGCACGTCAGCACATCCATATGGTCGATTCTTCCTTCGAGTGCGGACAACGCCCCAGATCGCGTTTTCTTCGCGTCTGCATGACATATGTGTAGACATCTACGAGGACGCCGGAGGGCCGCCGGCACCGTCACCCATTTTGATGATAGGCGTTGAGTACTGCCTCGTAGCTGTCATCAACTCCATTCCCAACCACTTCGTGACCCAGTTGCGTTCCAGAGGGCGGTGGTTGAAGATCGATTGTATACTCGGGGGGCGTACCACGTCTTGCAACGATTTCGACAACGGCTGGTATCATGATTACCAGCATATCCATGTTTACCTTCGAACGTCTATGACCTTGCCTGTTCTCCAGGCACAAACGACAGCATACCGTAGTGCTAGTTACCAGGAGCGCGCAAGCCAAGAACGCTCGGAGATAATCGAGACCACTAGACAAGGGCCGATCAAGCCTCCGCCTTACCGACGTCCTGGCCACTACGACGTGGGGAGCGCAGCTGTACCCTGCCGACTCGAATCCGACCTACCGCTGCCTTGAGCGTCTCACGTGTTCTTCACATGTGTGTTGAAACGTTTTGATTTTTTGTGTGATATTGCTTCTCGATTGGGACTGCCTACCTTCTTCTTTCCCACTTTTTGCTAGAACGCATTTTGCAGAAATGTTGCACGGCACGTCCAGCCCTTCGAGTTCTGCGCAGGTACATTAATATTATCTGTTTGGTCGACAGAGTGTTGAATACGGGGTGCATTTACGTAACATCATCGGCGAATAGTCTACTTGTATTCCTTTTTGTGTCGTCTTGGACTTTACTGCGGCGTTTTATTTCGTGGGTGTCTTCGCGACACGTCGAGATCATCGCAAACTGCGCGATGCGACTGTGATATTAGTTTTTCGTTTTCTTCTTCGAAATAGCGACCACAGCAGCATCTTCAAATGGGTAATATTCTACGTGGCAAGTATCTACGTCGGGGGAGAATTTCCATACCTCCGTTCAACCTTTTATTTTATGGTAGCATCTAGGGAACAGCAGGGCAACCCTTGCCCTGCTCTACATGAAATAAAAATATAAATCATGAAGAATAGAAAACATGGGAACTAAAAGAATACAAAAAGAAAACAATCGGAAAAATACATACAGTAGCAAGTAGATGCGCCGACGTCGAATTAAATCGAGCCGCCGCAATAGAAAATACCAAATGAAGAAGAGGAAGTGAATCAAGCCTCTTTCGTGTTTTGTCGTTAGCAATTACCATATCGTCGTCTCCCACCGTCGGCATTCAGACAGAACTAAAGTAAGGTAGCGCGCGAAAGGCTGCAGATTTCATGTGATGTTTGTCAGTTCACGTGGTTATCGACGTGTCTCGCGCAGTCACTGGGAGGGCATGTGAAGCTCACCTTCGCCCTTAAACACCAAAGAAGAATATCACAAGAGCATCCAGAACGAGAATCAGCGTACAGATTGGAAAGGACGAGAGGCCCAAATAGACTGGACTTCAAGAAGTATTACAGTTACTGTGTCTGTATAGAGTGCAGATATTATTCACCGTAGCCTGACCCGGATAGTAAAACTCTCGAGATAATGGACCGCAACCCGGCCCCAGGCATCAAATCGACCAGGGGTGCGCCGTATTCCGACGTAGCCCCTCATATCTCTACGTGTTCACTGCCCGGCCGGATTCTGCCACTGCTATTTGTTGAAATTCATTCCCAACACTTAGATCGGCCCGGCCCGGACCGGCCTGCACCAGCCGCACATGGCACGACTTGTTTTCTCCGAGGCACTGCTGCTTCGAAATATCTGCAACCGCCGACAACGGCATCGAGGCCCTGCCGACTTCTGTCGTTCCCCTTGGTGTGCAGTAATTAGGATGCATGCTACGATAGGGGTTGCACCTATTGTGTACTGAGGCTTCTCCCATGAATGGCTCCAAATCCCACCCATGCCCTGACATTATGAAACCTGCAAGTGCAATCCAAAAGCCAACGACATGGGCAAGGCATACATCGCAACGTAATCTAGCGGTAAAAGCAAATGACACCACCGCGAGTCCTCGATTAAGAAGATTCGACAGTCATCAGTAAATTTGACCACATTTTGTTACCACTATCGTATTAAACCTTTCGTTTCAGCGATGCAGGGATTATTCCTATCGGTGTGTCGGCTGCCTACAGTGTTCTTCATAATAAACCGTTCTTTCTACCCGTGGACATCCAGCACAACCAGGTTCCGTATCGACTCTCCAATCTTTCAGACTTGCAAGTTACGTGGTCACACAAGTACGCCACAGATATACTACATTGTAAAGCAGTATCCAGAGTAGACAATTCAATGCCATGTCTTCATAACGAATACGACAGGTACGTCATACATATTCCATGAAAGAGACAAAATAAACAGAAGCAAACAACTAGGAACGACACAAAAAAAAACAGGAAGCAAAGAAGAAAATCAACGAGAAAATGAAAATGAAAAATAGATGAAATGTCTGTCGTGTTTCCCCTCAGGAAATGTTGCAGCACTTTAAAATAACGAGTTAAAGAATCAGGACAACTACGTAAACCCACTTATTGAAATATATTATATCTGAGCGTACTCGGTTGGTACATCCCTGGCCACTTAGAGCTCCCACTTGGACACTGCCTCCTTCTCATACTTGCCGGTTAGAGCCTCTTTTCCTCCCGTATCATTTCGTTTTGTGTGCGTGTGTACACCCAGAGCACGGCAGTGCGGGCGAGCCCGGCGCCGTCGCCGTGTCAACGGGTCCCGGCGGGTTGAGGGGGGGATTATTGGAGTACGGTCGCCGTTTTTGTGGCTAGGTGTCGCGTGTCTCTCAAGACACGAGGGAAACATGAATGGGCTCTGTATGGTCTCCTGGTGGAGGTCTGAGTATATTATGTACGAGTCCATTAGGATCTTTTGGTATATTGAACAAAATTCAAGGGGGGCTTGTTTTTGCGACCAAGTTGAAGTTAACAAAGAGAGATCCGCAGTCTGAGCACCAACATTGTCAAGCTGGCGAACGAGGGTCGTGTTGACAGAGGGAGGAAAGCTTTACTGGGGCCAAATCGGTGGCGAGATGGTCGCGAGAGCGGCGGGCGGCGTACGAAGCTCTGAGAGAGAAGACCTGCTGTTCGATGTCTTTCTTTTTGACCGGTGCAAGGTTCCGATCAGGACAAAATTGATTACATGAGAGGGGACTGTGATGTATTTTCCCTGATATTTTCGGTTTCATTTTCATTGTTTTTTCGAAGTGGTGTTGCTGTGCCGTGCTGTGCTTTCTCTTTCGTACATCATATTCAAAGAAGAACATAAGTACCCTGCCTGGGGTATGTACGTACGTACGCCATGCGGCATTCGCGTTGTTCCTGGGTGAAGCATGGAGCTCTTGGGATTTGCATGTCACCTGTTGACACTTCATTGTTTGGGCCGTCCGTTCCATTCCTTTTTTAATAGTCAGCTAGAGTCGTGGGCGGAAACGCCCGTTACGCGAAACGCTTGGACTACATACAGAGTAGCTACTAAGACCATGAAGCAAGGCAAATAACAGGAAAACCGAAGCACAAAACGTACTGAGTAGAATAGCCAGGTTTTCCCATCTAGTCGGTCTGGTACCTTGCGACCCTGTGTACCGTTTCCATCCTTCGTTCGTCAACTATGCCCCATCCTCCAATACAATGCGCCAGACATCACGAAACAGGCAAAGCAGGCTCGTCATCCACCCACACACACGACTCACTTCATAAGGACAAACACAAAAAACATTTAAAGAAACATATTTAGAATAATGAAGCATCAACCGAAAAACGAAAAATAATACCAAGGACGACCACGATCGAGCCAGCTGCAGCAGTTGCCGGCACGAGTAGCATAGAAATGGTCTACTGACTAGTCGGCCTTGTGCCTTGCTACCCTGTCTGCCTTCTCTTTCCTACTTTCGTCCATAGCAATTCCCTCCCACTCCTCTTGTCGCCCTCCCTCCCCGTACCCCCTTGGTCAGGTTTCATTCAACTCTTCCTGTTGGTCCCCCTCTCCCCCATAGCCTTGGGCACCACCCACGGAGGATTCCAGGGTTCAAGAATACGGCTGAAAGTGCTCGTTTCCTCCTCGACGACAACGCGGATTCACAGTTGTTCTAAGGTATGCATCACACCAGCAGTACAAACAACATTATCCCAGTCTCTATATAAACGCACGGGTACCATCTGTAGAAAGGACTAAGACGTAGTTCACGTCAAAGCCTGACCCCTTGCCCTGCAGTAGTGCCTCGCTTGCATAAGCCCATGGGGGTGAGCGTGATGCATGCCTCATGAACACCTTGATGCGAAACCAACACGTCAAGGCCAAGTTATGTTCTACACTGATGAATGGATGGGATGTCCTCGGCAAATTCCCAGCGGGGTCCCCTCTCGCTCGTCAAAGGATGAAATACTGATACCTCCTTCCGCCCTCCTATGCCCCTTACCGTTGGTTCGCGATTGTTTCCCTTGATAACTAATAACACGCAACTGCCAAGACTGGGTAGTAGTCGAACCATGCCAGTTGGTAACGTTGTTGTTTGATTGTACAAATCGATGCAGAGTGCTCTTTACCCATCGGGCGTTTCGGGTCCGATTGTCGTCGTGGGTCTCAAACTGCGTCTCTGTTGCGATAGGTTGGAGCACCAATGTCAACGCAATCATCTACTCGCGTAAACGGCGGCGACCGTTGGCACTCATACCACAGGACCTATAACTACATTCTACCATGGAACACCCAGTCTTAATTCGTCGCTTGGTACCGCGAGGATAATACCCTTACGCTTTCTACCACCCCCCATGAAAAGCTCAATAGATCATCCAATACCTGACGTTGACCGATAGTGTACGCCAAGCCCATGGGCTAGATATTTAGCAAACCGCACAGTACAAAACGTATGAACAATAGCTGGAGTCGCAATGGTACAATGGTCAAATCTCCCCGTCAGTTTGGGTCGGTTTCACTCGAAGTACCAGAGCCAACCACAACACAAGTACAATGTAGAGTAAATGAGCAGCCAGGCGTTCCAGCAGTCGAAGCGCAACATATCCTTCCGAATAAGGTGCGCCGACCTCGTCGCGTTGTGTGTACTTAACATCGGCGATTTCCGAACACCGCCCGTACACAGTTCAGAGGTGTACCATATACGTATGGTACCCCACGGGTTAAACGCGCTTGAGGGAGTTCAGGCCCGGAAGAAACCAGACGAAGAGGTACTCCACCATGCATTTTACCTGAACAATGTAGAAAGACGTGTCAAGGTATCGGGTATGCAGGGCATGGGTTGGCATGTCGATGACCGATCAACCTCCAGCCACGTCCTGTTGAGAGCATGGTGAGCACGAAATACGGATCTATGGGTTGGTGATGAGGCGAGCGCCCGCCATTGAATTTGCGACTCATTGCTGAATTGTTTCGGTCGCTGTGTGCTTGTGGAGAGCAGCCCAACTTCATGTACACCACTCCAACCATATAATTGAAGCTCTACGATGCGGAACATGCAAGTGAAACATACGTCCTTTTTTTAGTTTTATGTTGATGTCCTGCGGTCTCCCTGCGAGGGGACACGAGCAGCCGATCGCATCTGAATCGCCCAGGCTTCGTCGGCGTTCGAACAATGTACAACGTTTGCCCGACTTCGAATGCACTGCAAGAGATCAACAAAACCACCTTGGCAGCCAGTAGTCGCAAGCACTCGGTTTAGATGCTAGACCCCCTGCGCCCAACGTCCACCCCGCCACCTTCGAAACAAATAGTGTAGTTGAAGCAGATATTCCTTTCGGCGTTTGGAGGTTTCCTTGGACGCGTGGACAGAACCGACTTTTGGCGGGGTATGGAATCGCAATGACGACCACGCACGAAGTTTTATTTATAGGCCAGATATTCGGCATGCCTCAGTTTACTTTCTCTCCAAACACCTTTGGTAAGTTTCCTGCGTAGGGCTCTATGTATACACATTTTGCGTGAGATGAGATGGGCTCGCGTCCCCTTGAAGATTGTTGTTGCCAACAGCAACACCATCTGCACCGTAAGTGACGGAATATATGTTTCAGTAGGATGTTTTATGTGTTTAGAAATATCTTGTACGGTGCGGAACACCATCACCGGCAAAGCGCTACAGTCGAGAGCACGGCATGTTTCGATAGGAAGAACGGTTCTACAGATACTTCTGCGAGAGATGAACACCACGGATATACACTACGTTGAATATGTACGATACAGTGACATGGTCTCCCTCGTGATGCCTGAAAAGGTGATGTCCCCAACATACCTTCGACGCTGTACCGCATACACGTTACATCACCGCTGTCCACGGAGTATAGGACTGGGCGTGCCATCGCCGGTTCCCAACAATTCGTGGGAATTGTATTCATGACAAACAGTACTCTTTCAGCGGGTGTCTGTTACTATAGAGTACGCGACACGAGTGGAAAATTTGGGTGGCGGCACTCTACACGTGTAAGCGGCCGCGGTTTCCTAGTGCGTTTATGTGCCGCACGGGAAGTATATAAATACGTTTCTGCTTCACATTAATCACGTCAAGTACGATTATCCACACATGCTCTATATAAACTCGTCGCGAACGTTCTAAATATCGTTCACAGTAGTTTATTCTACATCAATCGACCCGCTTCATCGGACTGGTGTCAAGACGCATACTATCTCTTTCCAGACGAAATGCTACTGCGGGCGGAGGTTATCATCTTGTTCTTGGGCATCGGGCAGCCAGAAATGTGTCCTGGAGTCAAAATAACATATGGAATCGCGGAAAAGCACATGCTTGAGCAAACAACAGTATTTCAACTTTACAAAGACCTGATAGTCGGGATATTACGCGATGACAATCCTCATACCCGACACCTGGTGCAGATTACGACGCTTGGCATACGAACTGTGAGTGTCACCGTGGCTACTGCATAGGCCGGTAAGACGGTTTTCGAAAAAAATAAAACACACGTGCTATTCCGCGGATAGCACTCACCTCTTCAAAGCTCAGCCACGGGTCTCCGCTGGATGTAGACTTGTCGAGGCAAAGCGAGAGGTCATGGGTTTGGGCCGTGTTCAGAGCAAACGCCTCGTACTCGACGGTAGTGCCGCTCGATATTGGCTGTGTACAGACATCACAATTGTGGTACGCATTCAGAGTTCGGATTCTCTCCATCCCTTTGTGAAACGCGATATTCATCATGATTAAATGTTGAGGAATTCGATGTGGTACTCGATGGAGCATTCTCTTTTTCCTTCGACAAGGCTACCTTTGCACGACCAGCGAAAGTTGGCAGCCTCGAGCGTTTTTGGGCGTGCAGCCGTCCGGGGTGCAACCGTAGCCAGACGTCCTCTGGTCAAACGCAGAGGCTTTCACCAGCACTGTTGTCCGCCCGGCCGCATCCACGCGGGTTGGTGTTGAGGGGGCTGGTGTGGCAGATGTTCGGGAGGCTGGAGCAATGGTGCCGGACACTGGTGTATCTGAGGTGGGCCGAGCATTCGGTGGGCGAGGGCGTTCAAGGGTGGAAGGGATACCTTTGTCATCGTTGGTTGCGGGTGTCCTTCGATATTGGTGTATAAATTGGTGTATGTTCGGGTAAGAATGTCATCATGTAAAGGGCATCGTTGAGATGGCAGCACTGGTCATTTGTGTTTGACAGTGGAACAAAAAATAGTATGTATACGACCTGAGCAATCATAAAGCTAACCAGACGTCAAGCTCTTAGTTCCATCCAACGTAAAAGCCTTTAACGTTTGCCTACTGCACAACAAACACAGTTTCGTCAATAGCGTCAAATCTAGATCGATCTCGATGTCTCTCAACGACTCTCCAACTCTGGAGAATAGGGTGGTCCGCTAACGTTCGTGATTGTTGTTTTGTTGGGGGGGTTTAGTCGGCCTCGGAGATGTGGGTAAAAAATCTTTCGCTCAATACACTTTCTTACTCGTGTACCGGTTCTAGTCCACCTGCGAAAACATGACACCCTACAAGTGCTACATATCATGGACTTGCCGGCCCTCGATTGTTTCTTGTTTTTTCTTGTATTCCACCACGTTTCATCCACAACCGACGCTGTGAGGCTACATAAATTTTGTGCCATATTCCGCAAATTACACGGGACAGGCAGCGCTCAGGGATGAGATTTCAACGTACAGGAGGTGTTTAGGAAATGCCCGGGAGAAGCATAATTTTCTGCCAAGCACACAATTTGATGAATAATATCAATATATAATGTCTTTATAGCGCAGGGGTACGAAATCAGAACTCTAATGGTTAATTGTCTACCGTCACCCAACACAAATGTGCCGTCTAGATATGATGGGTGACCATGAACGTACTATTCTACGCCCCAACAACGCTGTGCCGGTGTACTAAAAGGCGGTCGATAATGAGGGAAGATATGCCGGTGCAGGTCTCGCGGCCGGCGCCAACGGGTCGGCCTGTGCCCCGTCTCTCACTAACGATACATAGCATACACGTTGTGAGACAAAATTACTTCTGTGTTTTCTAACGACGCCGTGCCGGTGCACTGCAAGGCGATCGATGGTGAGGGACTATGTGCCAGCGCAGTCTTCGTGGCCGGCGCGTCGGCCCTTGGCCGTCCCTCACTAACGATACACATTCTACACGTCGCGGTACACAATGAACGATGTATGTAACAACACCGCTTTGCCGGCGGTCGATGGTGAGGGACTATGTGCCGATGCACGGCTTGGGGCTTGCGCCGATGGTTGCACCCTTGGCCCTGCCCCTCACTAATGATATTAAACATACGCGTCGTGACGCACAACAGCGATGCCGTGCCGGTGCACGTTTAAAGGCGGTCCATAGTGGCGGAGTATG
This sequence comes from Macrocystis pyrifera, assembly GCA_031763025.1. Classification (NCBI taxonomy): domain Eukaryota; class Phaeophyceae; order Laminariales; family Laminariaceae; genus Macrocystis; species Macrocystis pyrifera. The sequence goes on from JASSKH010000019.1 coordinate 7,446,608, forward strand.
CGCCGGTCTACGTCTCGTCACCGGGGCACCGGCGTTCAGCTGAGATAGAGCAGAATGCATTCCGGCGCATGGGTCACTCCCGTCCCACTGGCGATAAATTCATACCAAAGACACTGGCGAGTGTCACCACGAGGAAAGCTCTCGACCGGTGCACGAGATACGCGGTGCGGAGCACAAGACAGCGGATGCTGTTGATAAGAAAATGCCGGTGCATGTCAACAACCGCGGCCTAAAACAACGCTGACCCGTAATAATGGTGTGCCGGCGCACAACAGCACGGAGACAACCACGCCCCACCCTTGTCCAGGCGGGTGCATGGATAGTGCTCACCGTCGCCTCTATCTAACATCGTTCCCGCCGCGTTGCCCCGTTCCGCTTCCGCGGCGTGTCATTGCGTCCGTTGTTGCCGTCGTTGTGTTCTGTTGCGCGTCCGCGTCGTCCGTTGTTGCCGCCACTGTGTTCTGTTTCGCATCCGTGCTGTCTCGCCGAGTCCAAATTTCGCAGAGGCCCGGTGTGAACCACGACAGGGGGGGGACTTGGGACATTGATGGGTAGCGACGGCGACGAGGAGGCTTTCGCGTCGCTGGCCCACTTTGCAACCTTCAACCAGAAGATGGCGAACGAATTCGCCCAGCTCCAGGCGGCGCTCCAGAGATCGATGAACTACATCGTCAAAGCCTCAAGCCGTCCCGCCCTCGGGGGGGGGAGCGGCGCCAGCAGGTTCGGAACGCATCCCGGCAGCTCTGCTGCCGCGGCCTCCATGGTCCACCGCTCCCGCAGCACCACCCTGCTCGGACCGCCGGCCGGACAGCCGTTCGGGAGCCCCGTCGCTGGGGTTCTCCCATCGACCCCCAACATCGCTGGCCAACCCGTTGATGGGGGTCACGGGCGCCCACGCGGGTCTGCGTGAGCCCCCCCACCCCGAGCAGGGCAGGCTCGGCGTAGGTCCGGGGCGGGTCTTCTGCCACGGCGGTACTCCGGGCGGCGCCCCGCTCGGTCAAGCAGGTTTGCTCGCCGTTGTTCCGGGAGGGTGAGCTACGATAATGTTTCGGGCGGTACCGGGGCCACCGTGGGGCCAGTGCGAGGGGTCGGCTACGGTGGTGCTTTGGCCGGTACCGAAACCGCCCGCGCCCAACTCGGGCAGGCGGGCGTGCTCGCAGCGGATCAGGGGGGGGTGGGGGGGGGTGGGCTCGGCTACGGGGGCTATGTATGTGGCGCCTGTGGTGCCGGCGCCTTCTCTGGACAGGCGGGCGGGCACGCCGCCGGCCCGGCTACGTCCCGGGTGGGGCAGGAGCCAACGGCGTACCATCGATTACACTCGACCACGAGACCCGCGACGGGCCGGGTGGGCCTGATGTCGACTCGAACGTTTTACGGGGACTGCAGCGCCACCAACCCGTTTATGCCTTGGGCCCACAGGTCAACCAGATTATGACCACCCGCGCGATGGCATCGTGGGCCAGCCCCACGACTCGGCTATGGTAGATGGTCTGCGGCCGCCGCCTGGCGTCAATGCAGAGGGCGGCCGTGCAGGGGTATTTGGGAGCCACGAGCAACATTTTGGCCGGCGTCCATGGCATGTTGGAGCGTTGGACGACCTCGTCTTTCTGGCCTTCATACCGCGCGCGGGGGGCAGGCATCAACCGTCCACTGACATGACACCTGAGCATTTTGAGGTACGAACTTGTTACGATCGCGTCCCGCGGGCTCCCACAGAATGGCGTGGACCTCCACGTAGCGCGCGCTCGCTTGCAGGCGCTCGAACGAGCCTTCAGCACGGGAGATACGATCCTCGACGACCACGTTATGAAGCGCTTCGTGGTTGCCGATCGCCCGGCAAAGTAGGCCGCCCGGCAAAGTAGACCAGGCTGGCGGCTCTCGTTACCAAAGACCTGGCGACCTTCACGCTCGACCTGCACTGTGTTTCCGATTGCGGCGGCCACGATTGGGCCCACCCCCGCCGGCGGAGTCCCTTTCCCGCCATCCCGGGGCCGCACTGGCCCTGTCTCTCCGGCTGCGTGGCCCTCGGCTGCTATGTCAACGTCGAAGTCCAGCAACCTCGCCTTTTCTCCACCCCGGCGGCCGGGGCCGGGGGTGGCGAATGCCGGCGGGGGGGAAGACCGGCAAGCGCCTCATCACTGACACCTGTGTGTTCACCCACGTCGGTCTCACTCGCAAGGCGGGCAGCGGCAATAAGCGCATGGCGGCTACCGGCGCGAGGGCCGGCCGATAGGGGCGTCGCAGCCATCCGCGCTGTATCCGGAGAACCCTGGCCAAGAGGGCCAAGGGCAAGGGCTGCCGGGGGCTGGAGGTGGCGATGCAAGGAACGGGAGCAGCAGCGGCGACCGTGGCAACGGCAGTGGCAGCGACAGCGGCAATGTTCCCGGCAGAGGCAGCACTAGCAGCAGCGATAGCTGCAGCGGCAGCGGGGCGTCGAGTAGGAGGGCCTTCACTCGCTCGGCGGCTATAAAGCTGACGAATAGGGGGACGGGCCTCGCCCCCCCATGGGGGCGAGGCCGACCGTAGGGCGTACGGAAGCAGCAGCACGAGTTTACAGTTTGTACGCCCGGGATTGGCGTCCGTTGGGAGCCCAGGTCTTGGAGCCAGCGGGGGTCGCGCTATGCTCAGGAGTGCTGGTAGCCAGCTCCTCCGCCAGTCGGTTGCGCCGTCATCTCACCGAGCATATACGTCATGTTTCCGGTCTAGAAACGTTTATTTTTTAGGGGGTTAATAAAGGTGGCTGCGTATTTTTACACGCCAACCTCCAATACGGATAAGACTCAGACGCAGCATGGTGTGCGTGGGAGGGCAACCAAGTCGATACTGTTGCCAGTAAACTATCAGCCGTGTTCTACCGCGCAAACTTGGAAATGGAGTTTCCCACGTCGTCGCCGCTTGACAAACGTGCATTGCAAGGGGGGCACGGTCACACATTGCCTCCGGTACCCCATACAAAGAATTTGTCTCCCTATTTCGTGGAACACTTTGTTAGGAGAACAGGGCCCGTTCGTGACGTGGGGGCCGTGTGGCCGAGTTATTTGGCTGTCGTTGGCACTGGGATAATTTGTTTTGATTTTAATGCCGAGGTCTGACGAAATAATCGCTTGTTCGTCCGGAGTTGTACATCCCGTGCAGTGCTTGACGAGAGGTGGCGTAGCGTCATTCGCGAGGGAGCGGCGGTTGACCTCGTTGCAGTGGTATCAGGCCACTGGCATCAAGGTCCTGTTTTGAGGCCATAAAGATTCCAGGTTCAGCAAAGCTCGGGTATCGCGCACACACGCCACGACGCCTTCGTGGCGCGTTCCGGAGCAGGAGCAGGCGGCAGTGCCGTCGTTCTCATGGTGGAATTGTTGTCGGGATATCTGAAGCTGCCAGAAAGCGCCCCCCTGTTGTCGTATCGGTACGGCAGGGAGGTCAAAGTTGGGAGGTACACTCAGGCCTTCGGGGCACTCCACGACGTGGCAGCGAAAGCAGGAGACGATTACAGCCAAGTCGGTCTCTACTCATCGCGTATTGGAGCAACGAATACGCTAGCGGCCGGGTTAATGTGCCGTAGAGGGCGATCCGGAGAGGTAGATGGAAGTCTTCAAAGTGTGCCTAGACTTACATCCGCAATAACCCAGAGGACGCGCGTATTATATCTCGTAAACTACGGGAGACGGGAAATATAGAGCGGAGTCAGTCAGGCCAGGGTACTGTTTGGGGCCTAACACTGTAGCATCGACGCGACCTCGACATTGGGGTATGTCAACGGTTTACTACCATTAGGGGTCTCGGTCGTCCGAGACTTCGTTTGTTTGAGTCCCGGCCAGTCGGCTGGGGGGGGGACACTCTTTTGTACTGGCAGTAAGATAGGCAAGGAGAGTAAGCGGCTGGTGTCGCGGCTCTCGTACTACGCCAGTGGGTCCCCCCCCCGACGTCGGAGAGAATAATATTAACATGACAACTCGAAGGATATACAACAAAGCGTAGCATCGCTAAGTTCATGTGATATGCCTCTTTTGTTCACAACCGACGGATTTAATAATTTACAGTCATGGGCTCTACCGACGAACACTAAACTGCTTAATTTATTCAGACGCAGAGAGAACATAATAACGACCATTCATGCTCCGCGCTGCCTTTTTCCTTCTCGTGAAAGTTGAACGAGAAGAGCACGGCACTGCTCGCTGCGAATTGATAGACCTAGAGGCGAGGCCTATTGTTGTGGTTTCTCCCGCTCACCTGCCCCTTTCTTCTTTCGAAGGTGGTTGAAACAGAGCGGCTACATGGTACTGAGCACACCGTATAAGACGTTTATTATTGTTGATGATTAACTGGTTGCGGTTCGGGGCTCTCACTAGGAGAGTGGGGTATGTCAATGGTTTGCTACCATTGGGGGTCTCGGTCGTCCGAGACAGCCGTTGTTTAGCCCCGGCCAGTCGGCTGGGGGGGGGGAACTGCCGGATACTGGCGGCACGATAGGCAACGAGAGTCAGCGCCCGGTGTCGCGGCTTTCGTACTACGGCAGTAGATCCCCCCCCCCCGACGTCGCAGAGAAAAATAGGAACATTACATTTCGAAGGATTTACAACAAAGCCTGATTTTATTTGTAGTAATGCGCAAGCGTCTCAATCTCTGCCCTGCAGACGAAAATGCATCAAACCTTAAACCACACACTAACGGTTCTGTATCCTTATACCAGGTGATCGACGAAAACTAAACTTACCGTTTGCGTATCATTCGTTCCAGTTGTGTTGCGAGCGTATCATTCTTTAGGACCTGGGAGGTTGACGTACTCGCTGACATGCCCAAATGCATTTTTGAACTTGGTGTCATGCCCACACGGCTTGACAATGTTTTGCATCTCTCTCCCTGCACTGACTTGCTTCCACAGTAGTCACTCTGGGACGGCCGAGGTGCCGAATGGTTCAACACGATTTTTCCTCCGAGAAAAACAAATGAAACCATGTGCCCTCACATGCCACACAAACAAATAGGGAATGTATGTCCTAACGTCTATCGATCGTTGTAGATGTCTCCACCTCTACACGATCGAAATCGGAGAAATGAATGCCTGGAATATTCACGAAATATCTTAAAGGAGCCAAGAACACCTCGAACAGCAAAAGCGATAGAACGCGGCCTTTCTGCGGGACTCAAACGGTTGCGAATCTCCGCCATCGTTCGAACGAAAGATAGACTGCATGCGATTCACGACCTCGTGGATTTCTTGACGCAGCATCCCTGGTACACCAAAGCTGGGGGATATCTCAACAAGAGCACTCATTGTCGACCGCGTCGAAGGCGTTCTGGAGGTCGAGGAAGAGGGAACCATGGGAAATTTCTTGTGTCTTCAGACAGCATCTCGGAAATAGATTGTGTGGGTCGCCAGACCTTCGCTTAGTCATCGATGATTGCGGCGGCCTCGACAAAGTCACTAAGGCAGAACGCGTCGTTTTCCCGAAATAACGCCCGTGCATGGGAAACATCGAAAATTCATCTGTAAGTGTTGCAATAATGTGGATTGTTGTGTTAGTGGTGGACCTTGATATTCGCATCTCTTCATCGCTGGAGGACCTCTCGAGTTAATATGATAAAGTACGGCATAGACATACAACACTAGATGTCCGACTAGAAAATCGTGCGGGAGACCCTGTAACTCGTGAACGTTTCAATTGAGCCCGAGTCTCACTGCTCTCTATGGATGATTCGTGTCGAAGAGATAGCTCAAGCGGTAACGGTGGCAATAGGTCGATCACGTTGGCGTCGACTTTTCGTCATAGTACGTCTCAAACATTTGGTGAAGGACACGGCCAATTGTTCGTGAGTTCGAACCTTTTCCGGTAACAGCGTTATTTCTTCTGCCCTAGTAAATAATCCCGACAACGCCCTCATACCTTGTAACATTGCAATGTTGCCGGGCGATATCGCGAAATATATATTTGTTTCTTCGAGGTGCTCTTCAGGAACTGCCGCGGCAACTACCTCTTACAAGCACATGCTCGGTCCACAATGTATTGCAGGTGGTGTTTTCAGGTAGGTGCACGCGCCAAAATTGCTGCGCATCCTAACTGGCGTGCTATGTTGGGTTGAAAGCGGTGAAAGATTCGGCGGGCCCTTCCCCTCCACGCTTGCAGTGCCGCCATCGTGAAGGTTGGCACGACGGCTTCAATCTTGTGGATTATCATGATGACCAGGGCAAGTATACCAGACCTGAAACATACACGGTATACTTCGTTGGTTGACAGTGAAAACGACCCTCGAGGCAACCGGCCGTCTACACTTTCCATTTAACCAAATTGAAATAGCACTCTAACTGTCGGCAGTCAAACGTCTAAATGCTCTTCTTGGGCGCTTGATCAGTGAGGTCGACCTTGATTGATAAAATGTCGAGGTCTGAAGAAGGGTTAGCTGCTATGAGAGGGTGCATGCCATCTTAAAAATAATATACTGCAGGTGGACGGGCTTGACGGGATCACTTATAGTCTATCCGCTAATATGGCTCTCCGGGTTGGTACCTTAGTGCGTACGTGGCATTCAACCACATAATCACGTTCATTGGTCACGAAGGACAGTACCCTGACGACAAAGTCGTGAGTGTGTCCCGTCCGTATTTTCGAAGTAATCTAAGGTTCATCGTCAACACTGGACGCTTCCACCGTTCACCCTGTCCATGCCATCGTACCCACTAGCGCAAACAAGATATCTCGTGACGGGATCCAAGTCATCCGGCCGATATCCCAATTGGTCGAGAGGCTATACACGACTGTACCCCTGTAGCGTTGATTCTACAACCACCGTGGTAAGATTTCTGACTTTAAAAATACCAATTGCGTTTCGAATCGATCTCCCGAATACTGACCAACTCTCACTACGGCATAGACAAATATAAATATTCAGAGCATGGCGGTAAAGGTTGAGACACACCAGTAACACTACGGAACGTACTCAAATTGGTCGAGACGTACCAGTATTCCTATATCAATACTAGTATAATCTCCCGGTACCAAACGCCTCTGACAATGACCTGGAAATGAACCTATATATGAAATATCAACAAGTACTTCACGGAGGTATTATGAGAACCGAATCGATTTTGGTGTGCACTGCCGAAATAGCCGACTGTGCGTGGAAAACATATCAACCTCCCGGTCCCCAACACAAAACTCCATGATAACCCCTTGGGCAATATTTCGCTGTGATATCGACATCCTCAGTACACGCTACTGAGTCGATACCGAATCGTTGCTCAGAGTTCGTGAGAACTTCCTCCCGCGAAGTCAATAGACGCCTACGTTCTTGAAGCGTACCATGTCATGCCGAGCCTATTTCGTACAACGAGCATAGGTAGCGGTTGGATATATATCATCTACACAAAACAAATACAGTAATTTTCCTCGCCGGTTACAACACAATCTTGTAACAATCGGTGCTCGCGACCATACTTGTACGTATCCTTCATGACATGCATAGATACTTTCGGACAGGGGCCTATTGGTAGAGCGGACCCCCAAGTGTTTATTGGGAAGGGCCGAGTTGGTGCCCAGAGGACTGGATACGAGGTAGTGATCAACGGTCCTAATGAACTATCCGTATATGTACTACAAATGTACGATGGAAACCGAAACACGTTTTGTGCGCACCTGGTCTGTTGAATGTTCTGTAATGCTGATTTTGCGGACCGTACGCGACCAAACTCTCAACCTCCAGTGAACATCACAAAACTCCCGAGATGCTATATTCCGCGATAATCTGGTATCATCTCTATATACAGCCTAAATACGCGCTATATGTAGAAATTCCTTGAGGTGCGTACGATTATACTTCTTCCCGCGATGTGAACGGATGTCTACATGATTGAAACGTATCCACTCATTCGAAACAACGCGCGTAGGAAACGGTTGATTATTTGAGCACCATCAAAACATAACGATTATAGCTATTTGCCTCGCAGCTCGTAACCCTATACTGCCACAATGTGTGCTCGCGACCATACTTGCTAATCCATCATGATATGCCCGTCTGAACATGAGGGTACCATTCAACCGATCTTGTAGACCGGAGACTAATGTTTTTTTCAGGAGAGCCAAGTTGGTGCCCAGAGGCCAAGACTCGCGGACATGATCAAGGGCCCTAAAACCTAATCCAGTATTGCACCAAAAAGGTACGGCGACAACCGAAACGCGGTTCGCTTGTACCTGGTCTGTGAAAAGAATTGCACTCCCCATTTCGCGGTCCGTGTGTGCATGAAATCTCATCTTCTCCGTTAGCAACACGTAACTCCGTGATACCTTCAGCAATAATCTGCTGTCATCTCGATGCATAACCTGAATGTCCGCTAAAAACATTAAATAGTTAGTGTGGGTATAATCGAGCTTCATCCCGCGATGTGAATACATGTATACGTGAGTAGAACGTATCATCCCATCCTCGACTCATTTCAAAAACGTGCAAATGTAGTGCTTGCATTGATGTTGTCTAGACAATACACATGTACTAGGTGGAACTCTACTTCGCCGCTTACAACCATATCTTGTTCCAGTGGGTGCTCGCAACCATACCGGAAGATCTTTCATGACATGCATCGAAACGCTTGCACAGTCTAAATATGGGGGTACCCTGCGTATGGCGTACACGTAAGGCTTGTTGGGAAGGGCGACGTCGGTGCCCTGGAGACCGGACACACGGTAGTCGTCAACAGTCCCACGGAGTGCTTCAAATCCTTCCATCACCTCTTGGCCGTCTTCAAATACTGGCCGGACCGTCTCACCCGGTATTCCGGACAGCGACTCATGTTCTAGGGACAGGCCATCCAGGCCCACGTCCATCTGCCTGGACTCTAGGTCGGGCAAGACGCTACCATCCGAGTCAACCTCGCCGTCCCCTTAAGAGTTCGTACCGACGTTGAGGCGCACAGTTACCGATGATGTCACGATTATAAAGACGGCCTGGATAGACTACAAATTAGAAAGGTCTTGCTGATCGATGTACGGCGCGCAGGATCCAGTCTACAAAATGTTCCTCGATGGACAGCTGGCGGGTGCCTTGCAGCATTTCGTCGTACATGCGGGCCCAAATCTAGTGTCCGCCAAACTGACGGCACTCCACGGGTAAGTTTGACGCTGACACAGTGGCGCCATCTACCACGTATTCGTCCCTGGAAAAATGAAGGAAACCATCTACTTCCTCCCCATCGACGACAGCGCGAAGTCCGCCATCTGAAACGCAGGGAGAGGTCTCGCTTGGACACCCGTTTGTGTTGATGTCATAAGGGTTCTTCACCTCGACACTAAGAGAGTGCCCCCCCGACAAAACGCTGAGGCCCGTGACCAGCTGGCGACCTGGGAACTCTTGGGGCAGAGGAGCCGTCAACCTGACGATCACATGGAGACTCACATCCTCATCCTTGATCATGTTGTACCAGGCGCCGTCGACTCCAGACCAGTAAAACGTTTGGCCGCGGACGCTTATCATGTGGGGGTCATCGCACACGTCTGACCATTCGGGCACACTGCAATGTTTGCGTATAAGTTCGGGAAAAAAAAAAGAGTCTCAATCATTTAGCAATCGGTCTGTAAAGTTGTACAGGCAACCACGAACGCAGGTAGTCAAGCAAAACCTCAAAACAGCAGACAAGCGACACACTTAAAAACGAAGTTAGATCCAAGGTGGGTCGGGGAATTAGAAACAATATACCCGTTGTCTACCCTTGAATAGCGTACGGTAGCGTCAAGTAGTCGGTCAGGCGCTCCTCTTTGCTTGGGGTACTCGCGTACACGAAAAAACGCAGGTTTCGACCACTCCGGTATAGGCGTTTGCCTCGTCCATGAGCCCATATCTAGGAACAAATAACCGGTCCCCTCGACAATGCATGACAGGTAAAACCATCATCAAAGATAAAACACAAGATATGCCTTTGAATACTGCGGACTACCAATAGACCATCAAGTCTGCTATCAAGAACAATCCGTGTCGATGGTAACTGCATGCAGTAGCACGTTGGACCGTTTTCTAATAGAGGGGGGAAATAGAACCTACAGTATGTGCAACGCTATTCAGATTTGCGCGTATGGCTAAAGTTCTAGATATGGCCGAAGTTGATGTAGATATGTACGGCGTACTTAGTACCAAACAGGCTCAGGGTTTCAGGTGGGCCTTCAACTGATCCTGCGGAGGGGTGACTGAATGTGTTCACCGTCGCGTGGGAGCAATGTGTCAAATGCGTTGCGACGCTGCGGGAAAAAAAATACAACACAAGAACAGGGTGCCAGGCGGCACAGCAAATAATGGCAAACTAGTAGTCTTAGACGTACCTGCAATTTCTCTACAGGCATTTTTTCTGGAAGTTTAGTTCAAGATTGCCCACGACTGATATATTTCGGTCGCATTTACGAGCCATCCAATGGTAGGGGTGCACCCGAAGTTTCTGAGCCCCTCACGTTAGGAGCTCAATATCTCACCCGATATAATACTTGGAAAAACTTCGTTCGGGCCACCCGACCGGAACTTTCCTGGTGCTCCTGCCAATGCTCAAATCTTGCTCGTGACCAAACCACCCCTATGTAAAACAATAAAGCCACAGCGACAACAACCCTTCTGCGGTTGCAGTCCTACACATGCTCGATATATCAATTTGTGAGCGACTACGAATCGGCACACAGGGCGTATACCATTTTATGTACGTGTAAAAGTCGACGGCGAACCTGCAGTACCCAACACACTTAAACACTCGTCTTCACCAAACCGCAACCTATTTTCCTTAAATATGTGATACCCGTGGTCACTTTGTATCTGGCAGTAAATCTGATTCTCGAAGTGGAGACAAGGACCCGTGGCACAGAGCGGGAAGAACAGCAGAAATGACAAACGTTGCTGATCAGCTCCCATGCGAGACAAAACGCTTGACTTGTGCTACTAAGCGCATTGCTATCAGGGAAGAGGTAACGTATGACGCGTACTACGATAGGGGTTGAAATTCGCCTATTGGGCTGAAATCGTTACTGAGTAACGGGGTTCGTCAAAATGATCCACTACAGTTTGGTTCCCACAATAAGTACAAACCTTACGGCTGGTCGTACGCAAAACGAGTCATTGTGCAAGTCGACTAACTGTGAGCGACCCTTTCCCAGACTTTCTATACAGATTGGAGTAATATACGTTCCTGGTGCTCGTGCCAATGCTCAAAAATCACTCGTGAGAGCCACAGCGACAACAACCCTTCTGCTGTTACAATCCTACACATGCTCGATGTATCCATTTGTGGCCGATTACGAATCGACACATAGGGTATACACCGTTTTATGTACGGGTAGAGGTCAACGACGAATTTTCAGCACTCAACAGACTAAAGCGTTCATCTTCACCTAACGGCAACCTATTTTCCCTAAACATGTGACATCCGTGGTCACTCCGTACCTGGCGTGAAAACGATTTATCGAATTGGAGACAAAGACCGGTGGTATATAGTGGGAAGAACAACACGAAAGGCAAACCTTGTAGATCAGCTCTCATATGAGGATGAAACGCGTTACTTGGGCTTTGAAATATATTGTCATTAGGGAGGACATAACGTATGACGCGTACTACGAAAATGATTTGAATTCGCCTATTTGGGTGAAATTGTTGCTGGCTGACGAGGTTCCTCAATATGATCCATTCCATTTCGGTTCGTAAATATTGCTCCGATGCTTGTGACAGGCCGAGGTTAAACATCCGTGTTTATTAAATGGCGTGTTTTATAGATCTACTGAGAGTATACACCGTGCCTCCCCAAGTGATTAGCCTCAAGAGAAAAACAGGTGGTACCTCTACCGTAGATATACTCTTGAAAAGCACGTTCGATGGGACTTCGCGGTACTGTTTTAATGACGGCTATTCCTTGCGTCGTCGAGGTAACACAAAAGGGCACTAACCTTACATGTACACAAATGGCATTCGAACGCTCGACTACAGAAGGCGCATCGTGTAGTTCTGTGTGTACTGATGCAATTCAAGATGATAGTAATCACTGACACCGTCGGTACAATTCCCACTGACTGAGATCGTCAGTTCCGATCTCTAGCCCTATTTCGGGTGAAGTGGTACGTGCCGAACGTCACGACGACGAGTTGGCGCGCGCAGACTCCCCCTTCGGAAAAGACAAGATCAAACGAAACTCGGTCAAGTACGTCACCGTTCGATCGTTAGGAACAAACGTTGCCCCCCTCGCCGCACAGGCCTGTCAGGCCGCTGTTGGGGCAAACGACGTTCCCACATATACGGCTCTCGGGCACAACACAAACTTGTTAAACGATCGAAGGGCGAGCGAAATAGGCGCTAGGAAAGTATGGCAGCTATGGCCCGATTTGTACATACTCCTATTACGGGGGTCCATAGTTAATAGGACCTATGGTATACACAAAAACCTATATATTTCCCAATTTTTATGAACAATATTTCGTTATATTTACTATGGCCCCCCGCAATAGGTGGCTGCGCAAAACTTCGTCGATTGGCGCCGACAGCAGCACCCTGCCTGCTCCAGAACTGTTCCTGTGATAGCGGAAGGGTAAACTATGTACTCTCAGGGAGAAACACTTCATCACTGAGAAGAACTACGTTGTTATTCGGTTGTTCGCCCACGGTTAGGCACCGTTGCATGACGTGAGCGAAAGTCGCTATGCTTGCGAATCGTATCGATCGGTCGCCGTGACCTTTCTTCCGAAACGATCTTCCGTGCCGTTGCGAGATACCATCTGCAAGATCGCGTCCCTGGTGACCGACTCCAACGGGTGCACCCCAATTCACCGTTCAACCTTGTAACCCTCCCCATACTATGGTAGTAGCTGGTGATAACGAAGCGTGATTTCAGTACCTGCGGTTGTCAAATCTGGTATGCATCAACGACTATTTTTGAACCGATTGTTTATGCCGAAACAAAACGAACGAACATGTACGTACTATGCGGTCGTATGTATCAGTGACGTTTGGGTTAATATTAAATATATATATATAGTCATCACCAACAACAGACGTGGAGGCGGCCGCAACAACAGCAGCAACACCAGCAGCACCAGCAGGGCACACTAGGCCAGTGTCAACGTCTGTGTACGCTCGGCCTGTCGATTTTATCTTTAGACCGGTAGTGCGCGTCCTCGAGTTTTTCGCGTGTTTGCTGGTTAACTAACTCAGAATTCATCATAACTTACAGCCCGACAATACTCACCTGACATGTGTCCAACGAAGAGAGCTTATCGTGTCACGTTCAAACCCTATAACTGCCGAACGGCGTCTACAGCACAGTCTCTTCGTTCCCTCATCCGTAGCAGGGTGAGCATCGTGTTACCAAATCCAAGACGTGTCAGGTACAGGGCCCGCACGTCGCTTTGGACAGAGACATTACGCGTACGAATATTTGTAGGCTTGGGGTTTGTTCGGTAGAACTCGAAAAACAAAAACAAAACGTTGTGATGTTTTACGGTTCTGTTACTTCTAAAACCTCACCCCAGTCTTGTGCCTACACACGTTGCCGCACCCAGCTCAAACAACTCTGAACGACTTACAACCGCACCAGCGCGAGAAGGTTTCTCTAGTGTGAGTTCGGCGCGGTAGACAAGCATGGCCGGAACAAACATTGAATGACACGGATACAGAAAAAATAGAAACAAGGACCCCGACGCTTGTACGCTCCGTTATCAGTAGGATGGTTTTCTTGAAAAATCGAGAAAGCAAAGCTCTTACACCTATATAGAATAGCTCTGTCTAGTGATACGGTAAAGGGTATCGTTTGGGTAGATTTGTCAGATCTTCAAGTAACAAAACTGCACGTTGGTTAATGGTCTTTGGATTTCTGGCCTTTTACTTGCGCCAATTGATCCGGAATAGGAATGGTTGTTATTCTGCTCAAGCTGATATGATATATCTACAGTGTTGAGCAATGCGAAGAAATACTCGCTCCTGTGGCGTAAAGGCGGTGGAGAAATTGAGTGTACACCCTCTACCGTTTGACTACTCTGCTTACTGCACACCAGCGTAGTAATTCTGTGTCGTAGGTTTGTGACCACAGAGCTTGTATCTCTGTACGATTGAGTAATATTCGACATGAACAATAGTTGTGCTTGATGTCGACGGCTAGAACGAACGGTCCAATGTGAAGATGACACACCTTAGCACCAGCCGTCTTGTGGAAAGATACCGACGCTTACGTTACAGGCCTATTTCCGAGCCCTTCGTGCTATAGTCGGCGACATGAGTTCCCATGCCTTTCAAACGTTGGGGTATATAAGCTGTTCACCAATAGCACAAGGAAGCAGCTGGGCGAATAGATGCAAATACCGAAGTTCACCGACCTACCAACCTGTCAGGCCACATAGAGGCACCTACCGACACTTCTCCGCATAATAAGCGGGGATCGTTCTAGCCGAAGAAACAAACTAGGTCGAGGGGGGAGAAGCAGCAAGCTACGTAAGGGATAATGCCGTCCCAGCGACAGATCTTGTACCTTGTACATCGCCCGAAGACCGCCAACAAACCTATTATGTTGACGCAGCGTAAAAAAATCACGTGCATGTCACTGTCCACATTGCGTATAAAAAACAAATGAATTTAGGAATGTCGAGGAATAGTGTCAGCGCCAAGGTGGCTCTAAAGAGCTTTCAAATAATGACCTGTAGGTACCACACCGCTGTCCGCATTTGTTACGGTTGCTCACCAAGTTGTTTGTAACGAATATTCCAAAATTAATGCAGACCGGCGAACCCTTGGCTGGGTCCGTGGAAGGCATAACGCGATGTCCGTTGCTGTCGAACATCCGACCTCAATATCCAACTCGCTGAGGAAGCACTGCTTCATGTTTTGGCGTTTGAACGTATGGACAAAACGAGGGTGAAACGTTGATATCTAAGATACCTGGTACAAATTACTTCGAGCTGTACAGGCGACAAGGCGAAGTAAGCCGGGCGGAACCCCAGTCCGCACATCAAAGAAGTTCGACGGTAAATATCGGTGTACGCAATTTGTCCGAAAATCCCGTCGAAGCCCGACCGCTAGCACGAAGGTTGCATAGCACGCTTACAGGTGGCTGGATGTCGTCCATCCTGCATGTGGTCACTTGCCTCTGGGCGGTGTGATCAGCGTGAAGAATCAACAGAAATGCCCAAGCAGTCCGACGGATGGCCATGATGGGCAGCACTGCTATGTTGTCGTTTACTCCAGATCTCACTCCAGACACAAGCCCTATCGTAAGCATAGGGGAGAAGCATTGGTCAACCAAGCCCGTGTTAGCTGTTGTTTTCTATCGAGACAAGCGCTGGCGATGCAAACACCGATACAAACCACCTGATGCTCAACAACTTTACAGTGATGAAAAAGGATCTTTTGAGAGCTAGCTTCATATCTCCTTCGGGGCTCCTAGGTAACAACCGAATCAATAAAACCGTTGGCGGTATGAACTGTCCGCGAACAGTGTGAGTGCCCCACGATACGGGTGTAAGGTCATGTCGCGCCTGTGCTGAACGACCCCTTGCACTGAAACACCGATACCGACATGGAATATCCCTCAAATACGCGGTGGACGGTGCTGTATGTTGTATTCGTCACTCATAAAGTAAGTTTCCCTTTTCTGATGTCGCTACGAAGACTGAAGCAATTTGTCTTACGCGTCCACATCCAGAAACGTAAGCGCCACGCATCCCTCATATGGATCGCGTCCCAGGAAATGACGGGGAGCCGGGGGAGCGTTGAACGATTGTAAAAAACGCAAGGTTGATGCACACAGGTAGAATACGATAAACAAGATATAACGATACAGACACACTATATATAATCTAAGTAGAATTGTCGGGTAGATCCAACGAGATTGTGGGGTCAAGGAAACAAGACAATTTACAAAAGGAACAATAATGCCAGAACATATGGCTACATCGGGCGCGAAATATAAAACAAGTGTATATTCTCGCGAGACAAACAAACTGGGAACGAAATGATAGTGCTGCAGTGGATCCGTTAAAACATGAGTCATGCACTGTGATTGCCACGCAACCGGGACAGCACAGAGGAAATAATACATCACCTACAGGCTCCGATCGATTTCATCGTGAGTTCTGTGTTTTTTTTCCCACATGATTATCTCCGATGCTCACAATTCTTTTTCCTTCTGTGTAATAGACTAACATTCTGATAGCGCTCCCCGTAACGCACAACGCTTTTCGCAGGAAACTCCGATCCAGGGGGCGTTCTCAGTTCTTGGGGATTGATCTTTCCACAACAATTCATAGAACCCCGGCGCGAGGCGTCTCAGGGCTGTTGGTCGCTGTTTTTCAGTGCGGGGCACATCGACAGGACCCACAAAAGCACAAGTGTTACCGTGAACCTTTCTTGCTGGAGCTTGCGATGTCGGGCCTAAACCAAGCCTTCGACAATGCATACCAAGTGCAGATGACGGGGGTTTGGGGAGGCTTGCGCCGTGTATCGCGGGCGCGTAAACGTTTCGAGCCTGCGAAAATATCAACACCAACAACAACGACTTTGCCGGAATGGAATCACTGTGATTTTGCTGTGAAGGCCTTGTGTGATCATTAAAAGTTGGCCGATAATGAAAACCCCAGGGCGAACTGAGATGTTCCGTGCCAGAAGGAAAACTGGAGAATATTTCAACCCAGGCGTTCTGAAAGGCTGTAGGTAGATCAGATGGTGAGTACAGTCCTCGCCGTCGTGCGGGGCGGTACACACAATTTACGACGACGAAACGGAATGGTGGGACATACCAGTTTGTTTTCTCACGGTGAGATGGGACGATACACGTATGTCCCGCGGGTGAAATCTTCTAAGACTGTTCAGACTCCGTACTCAAGAACGATGGCCGTGCTGCCGGAGACTGTTCTGTCGGCAGTGCTTCCATTGTGGTGCTGGGCTTGGTTGGTCGGCCACGCCAGTTAGGCACACGTCAACTGCGCCGTGATCGAGCACTGCGGCGGTGTTGGTGGTGTCGATCTTGGTCGTCCTTCATACTCGGCTTGGGGCTTTGTGTGTATGACATGTGCGAGGTTTGTGCCGTGTTCGCTGGATGTTGGGGTGAGACGAAAGCTTGGAGGTTTTCAGGGCCTTCCTATGAAGAGGGCATAGTACGGGCGACTAAACAAATATGGGTTACCTCAACAGCAGCAGAGGATTAACATTGTAAATAGCAGAGCTCCAAACGCATCAGCAACTATACTGTTATATCTTCACCGAAAAGGGGAGACGAGTGCACAGTTAAAGCGTTTATATAGGCGTGGACGGAAACTAAACTGTAAAATTTTACGTCTGCGAACGAACTCGTGATTTTTTTTTATCTTGCTGAAAGGGCGCCCCAAACACACATACACAAATTCATACGGAACCCTACAAGCACCGAAATCCGAAGAGTATTTCGGATGACGACATTTGGCATCTTGCCCTTTTCTGACGGCGGGCAGCAAAAAGCTGTGGTCGACGAACTTAGCCTACGTGATGCTGGGGGTCCATTTGTACAGTAGACGGTCGACCGATATAATTTTCCAAAAAAACTGAAAGACGACAATCAG
This sequence comes from Macrocystis pyrifera, assembly GCA_031763025.1. NCBI lineage: Eukaryota > Phaeophyceae > Laminariales > Laminariaceae > Macrocystis > Macrocystis pyrifera. The sequence continues at coordinate 7,464,130 of JASSKH010000019.1, forward strand.
GTTTTGTGGAGGTGTTTGTTGTAGTATCTTCAACCCCGGGAATCGAAATTACGACGAGAGAAAAAGTAGAATATGCAGACAAAAACTGAAGATTTTGTAAGAGAATAAAAGGGGCGTGACCAAAATAAGGCATACCTGATCCATTTGAGCTAAAATCAGGTACATACTCAAACCTAGTAAAAAATACGCGCCACGAGCGGTGTTTCGCCCACGAAAACCCATGAATACCAAAATGAGCCTAAAGCCTTAAGCGTGCCACATGGCCTTCGAAATCGGAATTGCTTAGTACTCTTTATGGTATAGGTACCACGGACTTGGACTTGAAAAGAGTTGCGAGAGCGCCAAGAGTATTTGGTCTGGCGCCTCCTCCCTCGTTGACCTAGCTTTAGACCTCCTAGACCGTCCTCGCGGGACCGCCTGCCCGACACGAAACTTTCTTTCCGTACCAAACATGAGACCACCTCGACGCGGGGTGGTGCAGACTAAATTCCGTGTGTCCATGGTGCGGTACAGACTGCCGTGACCATAGAAAACAACCGAGTAGACATCACAACAACTAACTGAAGCACATCGCACACCCCCAACAAGAAAACGTGAAACCAGCGTACTCATGTGTGTATGTCAAAATACGTACTTGCGTACGAAATACGAGTACGGAGTTGATACGTTAGTACAGGAAAATTTAAACTGAGGGAGCAACGCAGAGAAAACAACGGTGTACATACGACCTCTCTGATTGGCTCAAAGTTGGCCAAAATCAGTTCAAAGCTAGACAGAGTAGAGAAAGTCAGGTATAGCTTGGCTTTTTTAAGTTTCGATATCTGCCTGGATTATAGCAGGACTCCTGGGTTGTGTTGTTTACTTGTTTATACTATGTGACTGATTTTGACCGAAACGTGGCCAGGTGTGCCTGGTTTTTGGTAAACCGACAAAATAATTACACGGAGCGGTAGCAGCGTATTGCGCGCAACACCTTGCATTTGACGCACGGCACGAATGGCAACATAATCACCAGAGCCACAGACTACCTCAACGTTCGCTACATACAGTGGTACATCGTTTGTCTTACGGGATCCAGAAAGAATCCGCCGGTACCTAATCACTCGCGTGTTGAACGTTTGTTTGTGGTAACGTGGAGGCGAGATTTCGTGCAGACACAAAACATGTATTACCTGGTATAATTCACTAGAACGAAATTGTGTAGGACTTGATGGACTGCCTCGTCGAACAGACATGACGTCGGCCCTGTTCCGTAGCGCTGGCGGTGTGAAGGCCGCAAGGCTTGCAAATCAGCTGGTCGAGCTAGGTTTTTGCTTTTCGTGACGTTCTTTGCAACTGCCGATGAGTCCGAGTGGGTTGATGGTTAGGGTGTTGTTGGGGGGTGTATGGGCTGTGGATGTTTCTTGTTTGGCGACGATGTTGTGTGTTATTTCCATCCGTTGACATGCCGCACAACCAGTGTCAGTGCAGATGCGTCTGTCCTAGATAGTACAGAGACACAGGTTTTGTTGTACCAAAACTATGCCACAGAGATACTGCGTTGTTATGCAGTCAGCAGGGTAGACAATGCGTGAAAGAATAATGCACGTGTCGAGGCCCTGTCTCTGTGAAGAGAGCTGGCAGAGGTGGCACCGACGTGTCTGTAAAGATCACTTGCAAAAAGAAGCAAGGAAATGGTCTGAAATTGGCGCTTAAGTGGGCACTATGGAAGGAATCTTGATCTCAGAGACCACAAGGAGCAGAAGGAAGGAAAGAAGGAGATAAAAGATAAAGGAGGAGTGGAGGAGGTTGCGATCAAGGTTAGGCTGACCTTTGCCTGATCACCCGGTACAACACCCATGCTACGGGCAGATAAGGGAATCTAAGGACTATTCTATTGCCTGACACCCAATGGTGGGCTAGTCAATCCTATAGCAACGTTCGTAATGGTGAGGGTCCTACCGCGACGTTCCTAATGGTAAGCTAGCTGCCCTGCTATACGTACGGTCAACGTCTCGACGGAGGTAAGTTGAACTTACAATATACCGTGCCACGAGTAAGACAGACTCGTAATTTATCCGCATATTGCATTTACCTTAATATCCAAACGAAGATACTCGTACACTCGACATACGCAAATCCGTGTCAGAACGGTGGCCGCATGGGTGTACTCATATTACAAAGCTAATCGTGGTTGTGCATGACCACTACGGCATGACCTACGAAAGAAGGGGTTAGAAAAGTATGTGTAGTACTTGCAACGCGCCCCCTCAATCGAATGCTACGATCTATAGACACGAAAACAGTACGTTATACTTGCGGGAAAAAGTCGGTCGGTGGGTGTATTCCCCGACAAAAGTGACGTTGCACTGCTATATACCAGTACGTTGTAACACACATTGTCCAACAATCAACAGCGGGTAGTCGAAGAGACATTTGAGAAAACTTGGACGTATGTCCAGTGTCCAGTATATACGTGTGTACGCGCTAAGTCTACTACAGAGTAATACCTATAGTAAACAGAATCAAAGAAGGAAATAAATCGTGGTGTGATTACCAACAATGTATGCTCTCATAGATAAATCGACAACCCGTCAGCTGTGTGTCCAACGCGCCCCCTGCGTTAAAAAACCTACTGTAGTAGAGCAAATATATATAAAATGTAGACCCTACCTAGCCCAGTTCATTCAGCAAAAAGAGGGCAGGCGTATAATTTTGTTTCGTACATGTACATACACCTACGTACGGCACTAGACTACGGTGGGAATAATCCTGTCACAAAATATACTCCTGGTGCTGTTTTGTTGACACCCGAGTTATAATCTATAGAAGAAAGAGTAAGAAAGCATCTACTGCTGTTGTGCCCTTCAATGGACCCTAGGACAAATCTATACGTAGTCGTATGAAAAAGAAACAAAATCGAAGAGAAACTGTGGATGTAAATTGTGCGTGTAGTGCATTCAGCATGTTTTGAGCGTGTACGTGTGACGCGTACTCGAAAGAACGCTATGCAAATGTAAACCTTACCCACAAAAGCAAATTATGAAAGACAGTAACAAATATGCTGGCGCGTATTGCTGGAGGCTCTTCTGTTTCCTGACGCAGTGCTGCGTCGTTGTTGGTGTTGCTGCTCGTGATGATATTCACGCATGTTCAGGAAGAAGTGGAAGAGAGTAGAACGAAGTCGCCTGGAGAAATGGTGGTGAAGGTGTGCTGCTGCTGGTGAGGATGATAGTCCATGTTGAACCGATGATAATGATGAGTTGGTTCAGGTCGACGTGTTGTCTTGATGCCGTGATGCCCCTTGAGCGTGCTGCAAGTTTAAGTCTGATATTTGGTTTTCTGCATAAACTATTCCGACAAAATTTAGGTGGAACTCCCTTGAACTCCGACTTGGAGCTTGGCTTGAGAAAGTGGTGTGCACGTATTGCCCGAAAGCTCGCGATGCGTGATATAGAGAAACTTAGTTTTTAGTCAATAGACCAACCAGCGGTTGGGGCCGTTACGATAGGTATTTATATTCCAGTTGGATCTTACTGCTTTTATCGTCTGGAATAAGATATTTCGTGTTTCTAGTATCTTGTACGCAGGCTAGTATTCCTGCGTACATGTACGTACCCAGTTTACCTCTTCGCAATATTCTTTTTTGTATTTGCTTGGAAGGATATGCAGGCTAGTATCTAAATGGCCGAGGAGACGGAGATGTACGCGTGTGGTATGTCCGTGTGTCAGGTTTAACGGGGTGTTGTACTATTGAAGTTGAGGGTGACGCATGTACCCTTGCCAGTGGAATATAGGCGGTTGAAGCCAGATGATACTCCTGGCTTCAAACCCATCTGCTCCCCCCCCCCTTCCTTCTCACTTTTCTCACTTGCCCCTTCGAGGAAGCCTCGCATCATTGAAAAAAAAGAACACCAATACGAACTAGGCCTGAGTTTGGGCAAGCACAAACACCTGTGTCACACCTCTTTTGTAGATCATTACCTCTCGGAACCTTTACCGTCTCTCCCACATCACAATTGGCGGCGTCGAAAGGACTACATCTCCGCTCGTGGCCATCGCCTCGACCGGTTCTTCGAGCCTTCTCCTCCCTTTAGGTGAGAGCATTCCTCCTTTTTTTTTGTTTTGGCATGAGTCGAGTCACTGCATTTTAGAGTACTTGTCTTTTTTTTTTCTTGTCTTTGTCTTTCTGTCCATCAGCGTTCGCGTTAACAACGCAGCGTAACGCAACGCGCGGGCGATGCGACCACCTGTGGAGACGACCGCCGAAGCGCGTGCTCCTGCTAAATAAATTTCGCCTTCGCGTCCGTGCGTGTCCAATGGTCGATCCGTCTCACGAGCTTCCTGTAGTGATTTCACCACGAATCATCCTTTTTCATGAACCTATTTATAGTTTGGATTTCGATGACGAACCAGAAGTCGCTGAAATGCACATTTCGGTTGCTTACGCAAAGAAGCTTATGTCGACACCAACAGCGACTATCGCTGCGTTCACCGCTTACTCGCTCCAACTATCACGGCTGAAAACCAATACTACTAAGCCTATGGCCTCTGCCAGATGATATCAGCAAGAGGGCTTCCAGCGAGGGACTCCACCAGTCTCGCTGGCCTCGCACTCAGTAAGTCTTGTTCTTAGAGCTTGTATTATCACGGAGTGATCCTCATCGGACCACGAGCCAGGTGGCTAGGGGACATCACACAGGATCCCCGGCCACTGCTCCACTCACACATGCGATTACACTGAAACCTCCACGGCTTGGTATCTTTTGGCTACAGCACCCCCAAAGCGAGTTCACTCGACACGAACGAGCTTGACAAAACCAAAAAACCAAGACGAAATCGCATGCGGCAAATCACAAATCAATGCTGAACTCTGAAGCAATTTTAATCTTGAGCGCACGGGTCATCCGTAATTTGCGCAATTCCTTCACGACGAATTCAGGCGCAGCAGAATAAATCGACCGCAAAGACTCCCACGTGCGCTCCTCTGCTTCGAAACCATCCCAATCGACCAAGACAATCACCTCGTTGGCATCATCTTCGGCCACATGCACCAAAGCATTCATGCGGCATTCACCCTGCGCAAAGGAATGTTGGAAAACATCCTTCAGATCAGCGGTGACGTTCAACGTCGCATCCGCATAAAATCGTAAACGGGCGTCCATGGTTGAATCTGCCCCGGCCGCCATTGCGGCCCCCGCGATACCCTGACGACCCGCGCCCACCACTGCTGGGAGCTGTGCCGCCACCGCGAGCTTTTGGGCAATCAGAAACATAATGGTTGGGATCACCACACTCGAAACAGACGCGAACAAACGACTTTTTCGCGGACTGCTGCTGTTTCGGTTTCTGCTGCTGTTGGCGTCGCGGTTCAGCTGCCCCTGCAGCATCTTTCCGACCATACGCCTCGATGAATTTCCACTGTTCTGCAGCAGAAAAAATTTGGTCCATGACCAATGCCGGGTCCTTCTTCCACCCTGCAGCGTACGTTAGCTGACCTTTTACGTACTTTTTGAACTCGGACGGCCATAAGCCATCCACCAACGCCATGCTCACAAATTCCGCCGGTCCGGGCAACCACGAACGGTCCTGCGCGCGGTACATGGCATGCACCGCGTGATTCTCCGCAAAATACTTTTCCATAGCGGAGTTTACCATCATCGCGCGGTCTTTGACGGATGTTTCACCGCCCTGCTTTTCATCGCGCCTCATTGAGAGAACGCGACGCAAGTCCGCTGCCGCCCGCGAGGTGTCAAATCTGTTGCTGGTGGTTGTGTAACCAGCGTGCTGCCTAACAGCGTCCAACAACTCCGAGGCGGTCATCGTAGTCTGATGCTTGTAAAATCCCTCAAAACACCGATGAATGTAATTGGGGATAAGCTGGCCCATGCTCACTTTGGAGTGCTGAACCACCCCCTGAGCGTTGGCGAGCTGCAGCCGTTCCTCATAATCGAGGTACGCTGCGTAAAAAACACGAGAGGCCTGCTCGGTCCACACCTCTCCGTATTTCGGTGGAGTCAGAGACTCCCCTACCACCAGCGGCGTGCTTGCCGTGTGCGCCATAATCCACAGCAGTCCACCTGGACTCTACTGTAATAACGGAGAAACTGCCGCCTGACCTGTGCGTCCTCCAGCTCCCGGAGCGTCCTCCCCTGCTGTGCGCTTCAAGCCGTTTCGATCCGTCCAACGGGCCAACTGCCTTCCCAGCTGTGACCCAATACTCCGCAGCCGAAAACTCCTCCAACAGAAGTTCCGCGAATATCTAGATATTATGGCCTCTGCCAGATGATATCAGCAAGAGGGCTTCCAGCGAGGGACTCCACCAGTCTCGCTGGCCTCGCACTCAGTAAGTCTTGTTCTTAGAGCTTGTATTATCACGGAGTGATCCTCATCGGACCACGAGCCAGGTGGCTAGGGGACATCACACAGGATCCCCGGCCACTGCTCCACTCACACATGCGATTACACTGAAACCTCCACGGCTTGGTATCTTTTGGCTACAAGCCCTACACGCCCACAGAGTCGACTGACGCTTGTAGCCCATAGGAATTTCATAAAACATATCCTCGCGATGAGGCCTTGTATGAAAATGCTTACGAACACCCGGCATTTCATCCATCACACCAAAGTCATTTTGCGCGTATAATGGACAGGTTGCAGTTACCTCACCCGCTTGCACCCACGTAGGTAATCGCTCCGTTCACGAACGATTAGTTGAATAACGCACAGTTTGATTATGCTGATTTTCAGTCATATTTATCTCAGACAGAGGACGCAGTTCATTGGTCTTCGCTAAGCCCTGATGAGCTTCAAAATTTCCTGGGGCCTCGTACGTACCGCTTCACAGAGAAACTCTGAACGCAGTGCCCCCGCCTCCCTCACCAATCTAGTTGAACCACAGGAGCGTGACGTTTTAGGGAGCATGTGTTACACCGATGACTCATCTGACGCCTTCGCCAATACTATTCTCCCTCTGCTTTTCACTTCGCAAGGAGAGTATATTTTTGGACGCAGGTTCCCTGAGTGATGAATTTTGTTAGGAAACATTCGTAAATTGTAGTCGTTCCAATCGCACTTTTTTGCAGGTTTGCCAAAATACGAAGGTCTCCTGAGTGAGGAATTTGTTTACGTAAGATACGTAAATTCAAGTGGTCCTAATCTGCCTTGAATTCGGATTTGCCAAAATACACAGGGCCCCTGAGTGATGCACCTTTCGACCAATCATACGTAAATTGTAGTAGTCTAAATCGATTTTTCTTCATATATGCCAACATACGCAGGTCCCCTGCGTGATGCACTTTTCGACGAAACATACGTAAATTGTACTCGCCCAAATCGATTTTTCTTCAGATTTGCCAAAACACGCGAGTCCCCCGAACGATGTACTTTTCGACGAAACATGCCTAAATTCTAGTCGTCCTTATTGCCCTTTTTTCGGAGTTGCCAAAACACGCAGGTCCCCTGAATGATGAACTTTTCGATGAAACATACGAAAGCTCCCGTCGTCCTAATTGCATTTTTTTTTCCAGATGTGTACACGTTCTCAGCTTTGGAGAACCATACCGAGTTTTTCAACGATACAAGAGTAGATTTGGACAGGAATAAACGCATTTGGTTTCCATCATTGTACACTTGTACGGCTTTGGATAAATATAGTGAAATGTTCGGCGATACAAGAGTAATTATGTGTCGTCCTAATAGCATTTGCTTTGTCGATGTGCACGTTTTTGCAGCCTTGAATATATGCGACGGAATTTTTAAACGGTACGACTGGGAGTTAGGGTCGTGTTGATGGTATTTTTTTTCTGGGTGAGATTTTCGCGTAACCTTTGACAAGTAGCAACACATTTCGCGACGCAAAAGACGCGAACGACAGCACAATTAATCGGTATCTGTGTTAGACAGCAACCGACATCGGTATTCAGATACAGAGTGAACAATGGAAGGATATTTTTACTTAGGGCTTAGTTTTTGAATCACAGATCGGGTCGAGTACATGGTTGGCAGGGTACCCTCTTCGACCCGTTCAACGAACACCACCTTCCCGTGCCCCCCCCCCCTCCGGACATTTTCCCTTTGTTTGTATAATTGTCGCCTTTTCCACCCTCGTCCTCTCCCGGGCATGTGACTCCCGCCCTTCCAAACCAGCCCGGGCACGGGTTCATTTTTAACCCGCTCCATTACGAAACCCCCGGGCCAGTCCGCGTCGTTCGAACAACCCAAGATAATGTTGGGAGCATACGGAGTGTCTCTACACTCCGTGACTCCAGCCAATTCCACCGATGTGTCTCTACATTTTACATTTATGCGAGTCTACAAGGTCGTATCTCTATACTTCCTTGCATCACCGGGCACGAGCGGGACCCCCTTAGTCAAAATAAATCCAGGTTTACACCAAAGCACCAACTCAGGCAACAATGCACCGACACGAACGGAGGGCACACAGGGTCACACTCAGACGCCACTCCAACCTTTGCTACTACTTGGATGACAGCTCCTCCAAGCTCCCCCCCTCCTATACTTCTCTCGCTACGCCACATGGCACGATCTGTTAGGGCTCATACCTGTTCCCCTTCCCTCCCCCCACCCCTCCCTTCGCTCCATTGTCGTCGGCTGCTACCAACAGAACCGATGGTAAACATCTAAGACGAGGTGGAGGGCATGGACTACTGATCCGAGTTCTGCAATGACGGTGAAAACAGCCACCACTCCGACGGCGACGACCTTACGGCAGTCAACCCTGCAGTCCTCTCACATTGCCTCGGCCGACGCCACAACAGCTCACCACCCTGTTGCTGCACCTCAAACTTCGGAGGACTCCCACGACCACGCAGAAGCCCCTTCCAACACCTACGACCGCCCCGATGTCCTGGAAGACACCACGACAGCCCATCTCCCCGTCGCTGCAACACCAACCGCGGAGGACGAGCTAGTCGTACCAGAGCCAAAGGAGTGGCTCACCACAAACACCATACGACGCTCCGAGCGTTAAGCGCGACTTTCGAAGCTTCTACAGTAGCGACAGGCGCAGGAACGCTCGTAAATCGACCAATCAGAAAAATTAGTAGCTTCCCGACGGGCTAAACATGCCATGACCCTCGCCTCCCAAGGCATCGAACCTACTCCCGTCCGCACAGTTACGGCCGCTCCTCGACCGCCCCTACTGACCTCGACGTTTCTTCTGTCCGCTCGGTTACGGCCGCTGCCTCGACTGGCCCTACTGATACTTCAGCACCCGCCCTCACCACACCGACCCCTTCCACTCCACTCCCGCGAAAGCGTCCCCCTCTGAGTTTCGTCTTGGAATTCACCGACATCACGTTCCTACTTGCCTCGATCCGTCAACTCATATCGTCGCAAGACGTCCCGGAGGCCAGCCGGGCAGCTATCTCCTCGGCCGCATCGGCCGTCAAAGGCTTCTACCGCTTGGATATCATCACCCCTCGAGGCCCTCCCGAACGTGACCAACTCCAGTGTACGGATCAAGCTTCTCAGGTTGGTCGAATTTTTTAGGGCTTTTGACTCCTAGACTCACCACACATGGCCTCCCGTCGCTGAGTACAACGCCTCTCGAGGTCAACGACAACAGCGGACGACGGGTTGTTCGAACGGCCGTCTGCCGGTCACCCGTTGGCGCCCAGACGACGGCCGTGATCACGACAGCAACAACAACAACAACCACAACAACATCAACTCCGACATCCTTACCTGTTGTACGTCATCGTCCAGATCGACGACACACTCCCGGCCCGGCAACAGCGGAACATCCCCCGGGCCTGAACAACGCCCACGGAAGCACAGTGATGGCGACTACTTCTCGTCGTCAACCCACGAGAACTCCATCTCAGAGGACAACAGGCAAGTGACCGACCATTATATTGCCTCGCTATCTGTTTCGTTAGCGGCACCAACCTTTCGGACACGCCGCCACGTCCTCAGTACCAGCTTGCCACGCAAACCGGCGCCACAATCTCTGTTGCCCCTCCGCCTGCTTGTCAGTATCAGCCCAATGCGCCGCTACCGGCCGGCACCCCCCTCTATAATACCGCACCCCCCACTATACGGCTACCGCCTCAGAATTCAGTGGCTCCCTCCTCACTGCCTCCCAATACAACCTCCATCGCACCGCTACCACCTCAGTATCAAGTGGCTCTCCCCTCACTGCCTCCCAATGCAGCTTCCGTTAAGGCCCTGACGTCTCCGTATTCCGCGGCGCCCTGCCGAACAATCGCTTTGCACCGCTGCCGGCTCCCGTCCCCCCCCGAACCAACGCAATCTGCTACCTCCACCGTGTCTAACGGCCCCCACCCCCCTGCTCAACCATGCAACCTCCGTTGCAGCCCAGGCCAATCGCGCCCGGCCTCGCAATCTCATGCACCAGTGCAGGCTCCGACGCTTCTCCCAAACCGTACGATCCCTACAACATCGGTACTCCTTCAACACCCAGTCGCTCCCACTTCCACACCGGTCACCCCCAGTCCCACGCCGGTCCACCCTGTCGCAACTTCCACTATGCCCCAAACCACTGCAGTTAGTATCTACGACTTTGATATCAACCGCGAGTACATCAACTTGAACTATCGAAAATTGGAGCTCATCCACCCACTCCCTTTTCCAGCGGGAATCGACGACTGTGTGGGAGTTCAACAACTCATAGCTAGCGCCAAACATGTATTGGCGGATATTCTCTCACGCTATGATGACTTCGCGAACGGCACTGTACACTCCCTGCGCTGGTCACCAGGATGGACCACCCGGCTTCACCGGTGCTTCCGGCAAGCGATCAAGACAGGCACCAATCTCCCGATGTCCCGCCTCTTCAACAAATTTTTAAAACAGGGGCGCGATCACCTTCGAGAGAAAGACAATGCTGGCACATCTGCCTGTCGCTTATTCTTGAGCCTGCTGAGCACGCACTCTGACCACGGCGACCACGGCCGCGCATTAGAGAAGCTTCAGCCGTTCGGAGTACCAACGGGCACGGTGTAATCAATTTATTTACGGGCCTTGAGAGAGTTGACGTCGGTGGTGCAAGGTTCTGAAAATGTCTTCATGCCTAGCGATGCCATGGTGTTAGGGGTAGTGCGTCTCAGTGTTAGACAGTTTCGTGCTTTAGCTCCGGTATTGTATCCGGGTGAATTGATTACTGCGGTGGAGCCTTTCCCTTCGGTCTCGGCCATGTGGCAGGCCCATGAAGTATACGCCACGAATAATGCACCTTTCATAAATGGAGAAAAAAAAAATCTTATACCTCCCCCGGAGGCCACACGACGTTTTCGTTGTCCCCGCCGTCATCGGCTCCTGCTCAGCAGACACGTTCGCGCAGTCATCCCAACAAAAACCGACAAGGCTCCCAACGCAACCCCTATGTCACAACCCTTCACCTGCAACAAATATACCGGCTCTGACAGATTATCCGGAAAGTGTGGGGTAATCGAACGTGAAAAACTGTTTGGCCATAGGATATTATCTCGAACAGATACTTGAAGACAACTTTTATAATTGAAAACAAAATCTTGCCCGCTACCAGAACACAGGTAAAGGAGGCCACAGTAAGAGTAAAAGCCAGGAAAATACGAAAATTGATAGCGACTATACTGAAGTCAGAATAAAACGTACCTTTCGTGAATAAGAAATTCGGACTGGACCAGCGTTCCCGTTTCTTATTTATCCCCACTATTATTAACTGTTTTGAACTGTAGCTCGCCCGAGAAAACGCCAAAAAAAAACTTTATATATTTCTTGACCGCTACCTATGGTCCCTGAGCCTTTTTCGTAGTACGTGTTCATATAAAAAGCCGAGCGTAGCTCATAGTTTTGAACGATTAGCTCACGAATTAGAAAAATACCAAAAAATGACGAAACTGAGGAAAAACGTTAAGGATTGGTAAAACAATCACTAACAAAAAAGCAGCATCTTAACACGTAAAATTGTACCTAAAATATCTATGTCCTGGGTCGCGAGGGAGTTTTCATACCTTCGTCCAACCGTTTACTTAATGGTAACACGTAGGGAACAGCAGGGCAACCCTTGCCGTGCTCTACAATATTATAACACTTGTGAAATTCAGCAAAAATGGGATATAGACGAGACGTATTACGCAGTTGCAAAGTTGAGCATCAACTACCTATTCAGTCGAACACACAGCTGATGTTTTGTTTTATATATATTCTGAGGTAGGGGATGCAGGGACCTGAGCGGACCTGAGCGTGTCACCTTGGCCTTAATAGTCATTTTAGGTTTTGCCTGGAATATAATGTTGTGATCGGCGAATCAAATCGATGATGGGATCTCTGTGTATGGGTAAACAATGGTAATCAACTAAAATAATCACGATTAATCGCCTTTTAAAGTAGAGTATTCTCGGAAGGATGAGAGAATGAGTTTTGTACGTACGTAAGAATTTTAGCCAATCAGATGACTGCGGTGATTCACGGTAGCATGAATCGTAGTCCTTGGTAGACACACCTTTTTCTGGTACGTAACCGCAACCTACACGCAACAGCGCAGTGAAGCAGAAGCAGAGCTACAGGTCCGAGTTGTGATACAGACTAATTTGAGTTCAGGATGTCCGACGAGAGCAAGTCGCCGGAAGCCACGGCCAACGCAGCTACTGCTGCGCGCGAGGCGCGGCTGCGTTGTTTGCTGCGCAAACACAAGTTGAGGCGAAAGCTCATGCTCTTGCAGCTGCTGTGCAAGCCGAGGTCGACGCACGCCGTGCTAGGATAGCCGAGGCCGAGGCTCGCCAGGCTTAATCATAATCATGATTATATTCCCGTGATTACTTGATTGTCTAAAACATATTCATAAGTAATATATAAACTTAAAGTTGGTGATTCTTGATGATTATTTTTTTCCTACTAATAATTATTTTGCTCCGTAAATCACAGCCTGGGCAATAGCCTATAGAATATGCTTATTGGTCTGTCGATTGTTTGGGGTCTTGAGTATCGATACCTATTGTGCCTCCTGCAATAGGAAGGTGAAAGTGTGTTTCGATAACCGTATATTTGATCAATAAGTTCAGAACAATATATAAATGGGCTATTGTTCAAAGGGTAGATATCTAATATATGAATTTGTCTATCAACATACCGATAAACATTTAGCTGACCAACAGGTTCAGAGCAATAGGTACAACAGACTATTGCTCTTAAGATAGGTATGACACTATACTCACGCAAACCTACCTGAAAAGTTACAACAAGCAATATAGAAGGATGGACACCTTGCAGACCTATCTAATTGAGCAACAGGTATCGACATCACTGCAAACCTACTGAATAGACCAATAGTAGGCATCGATCGCTAGCGCTGCAAACCTATCGTTTTTATCATTACGTATCGATCGGTGGCGGTGCAAAGTTATTTTTGGTACGATAGCTTGTTGGAGATTACTTTCAAACTATAGTTGTGTCTAACATAACGATCGATAGACACCGTCACGATCCTATCCGAATCACAGTAGGCTTTGTGGCCGCTGCTCCTGTCCTAGTGCTGCTTTCAATGCCTGTCGATATACCCCAACACCAACCACATTTTTGGTGGCTTGCAATAGGTATCGATGCCCATCATCTCCGACCTTTTGTTTTGTCCGATAGCCTACTAAATAGGGTTTTATCCAGGGAAACTACACGGCACACTGGAACGGTACAGGCTCAGGTTTCACACCACCTTGTTGCAATGACCATCCATCTCAAGCTTTTCAGGTACGACAACAACAGACAGCGCTGGATAAGGGGACGCTGCGCCAAGCACGCCGCGTGGATTCTAAAGCTCTACGCTAACTGGAGGTGTCCTAGCCACGAACATATCGAAGATACCACACCACAATGCCCGCACCATGGACAATATCGCCTATCAAACATGCCTATTGGTCCGTCGATAGGTTGGGGTATTGCAAAGCGATACCTACTGTCCCCTGCAGTGGGAGGGTGAAATAGTTTATTGACGCCTATTTATTTGACCAATAGGATCCGAACAACAATACGAGTATGTACGACATGTTTTTTTTCTTAGGATAGGTATGTTTAATTTTATGTCGACAACCCATTGTTTCACCAGTATGTTCAAAGATGTAGCGACCGATACCTATTTGTTTTATCAATGTTGTTCAGAGAATTTTGTGCAACAGCCTACGTATTGTTCTCGAGATAAGTTTATGGGTTTGTCGATCGATACCTATTTCGGTGACCAATGTGTTAAGATGGATAGGTACAAAAGGCTATAGGCCGAACAATAGATGAGTGAAGATGCCAATCGATGACCATTGTCGGCCACAAGATAGGCTTCTAAAACTGCCAATCGATACATGTCGCAAGCATCAATAGCCCTCCTATTGGAATAGGAACCTATCGATTGCGTGTTGACCTGAGCACTATTTTGTCCAGGGTGTGTAGGTTTAGCGCAGTGGCACTGCTGCAAGCTTCCGTCGGCATGGCAGGAACAATGGAGGCCATCGTGCTCGTTGTCGTGGACAGCATAGATGGGAACTAGTGGTACACAGCCACTAAAGCAGCTTCAAGAAACGTCCGTTCAGCTGTGTGTAGCCGTGCGAAGGTTGCGGCGCGAGAAAGGGGCCATGCTCTACAACACCCCCCACCTACTGCCGATGGTGCCTGTTCGCGAAGCCCACCCTGAACATGATGGCCCGGCTCATGGGACGCGGGTGCCACGGATTCGAGTGTGGAACATAGGGTGGGACATCCTGTCAACCGCGGTTTAACCTTGCTATATGTGCTCCGTTTGTGACGTTAAGGGTATGGTATTCGGCGACAGGTTCAACAACAGTGTGCCGGACGTGGCGTGGCCTGATACGGTGGTGAGTCTCGAGATAGTGTGTGACCGTCGAACAGGATATTAACGGTTTCCAGTGGCCGTCAATTCTGCAGCGACTCACCTTTGGCGGTCGTTTGAACACTCTGAACGGGAGAGTAGTCTCCGACGATTTTGAGCAATCACCCGCGGCGTAGGAATCAATTCTTTTTTCTCCAGGGTCAGCAATCGAGGTATTAATGCCTTGTATATTTCGAGCATTTTCGAACTGCTACTGCTTTTCGAGGGAGCGGGGGGGGGGGGGGGTCACTATACTCTACCAGGTAGTACAATAGGTATACGTATAATATGTCTTAGTAGTTTCAAAAATATTCTGGTTTGCAAGTTTTAAGGCGATGCGTGAAGGTATTTCTTTTTCCGCCTCATTGTTTTTTTTTCGGAGGGGGAGTGGTGTGGGTGATGCATTTAGGTCCTAGGCGCCCTTGGTTAAAGTTAGTTGTTTCTTTTTTGTGTGCATTTTTTGCGTTTTTTGGAGGAGGCAAGTAGTGCAGAAATGGATTTGTGTTTGGTCGCCCTCTATTCGAATGACGTTAGGCGGATTGGGCCGGGATTAGCTCACTGACTACCGACATAACTGCTCCAGCCGATATACCAGAGATAGTGTGTGGAAAAGTGTGTGGAACACGCGCTGAAAATGATACCAGTACTAGTTTGAGAAAACTGCGTAGCCTGGGCCAGTACACCGTTATTGGGTAGGTTTACCGTGGTGATGGGGTTGGTGGATGACGGATGCGCAGAAGCAGTGCGTAACGTTTATCCCAAGCGCAAAAAACACAACAGAGAGGTTGTTTCTGCAACCAACGATAAGTGGCTCTCGTCGACGCTACTGCTGCCCTCGGCGCCGCTGCTTTGCGTTTGCCGGCGATCCTCATGACTCCAGCTGACCAAGCCCGATTGCAGAAGGCACGACTACCGTGGCTTAGTTGCTCCAATAACTGCATGTTGGGCGTACTGTTGTGCCCTCGGGTCGGGTGTCGTGGCGTCGTAGCAGCCTATAATATTATTCCGGCGTGATAACGCCTTCCATTTATCTAAAAATAAGAAAATAGTTATGATTAATCAAGCAAATTTTATTTTCCTGATTTAATTACGACCACCAGATGATTATAGTCAAACAATTATGATTAATCAAGCCAAAAACCCTCTAAATAATCAATAATCAAGACAAGGCCGTATTTTAGTTGATTACCAACCCTAGTAAACACCACATATTAGTCGTTTTGGTTATTTGTTTGGTGCTCATTCCACCAAGGGATCTACCTGATTCGTTTTGTTTATTTTTTTGGTGCTCATTCCACCAATGGATCTACCTGATATGTTATACGTACGCACTATCTCTGGATCTGGATGGATTGCGCGTAGATTTATGCAGTGGAAACTCCGTACAACGAACCTGGTATATATTTTATGATCTTATATACTGGTTTTGGAGTTAGAATAAACTGTGAGCAAGAGCTGCACGCTGAGTAGGGAGGAAGGACAGCAGCAGTACATACTGCTCGTACGCATAGGATAGTAAAATTTTACATACTACTGCTGTGGTATACTCAGAAGTCAACAGATGTCTTGCTATTTTTAGAATGGATCAGCAAAAAATAGTGTATGGTTCTCTCACGTGTCCCTACGGTATCTGTCTGCCTCATGATTTCGAGGACTTCAATCTTTAGGGAGCGACAGTGCTATGACCCGGGCGAACACGACGACCAGAGCCGCGGCCGGAGATCAGAGTGGAAACAAAGGTCGCGGCAAAGGCACCCGTCTCAGCAAGGGGGGGAGATGATGCACGCGCTCGTACGTACGTGCTTGGAGTCGAGACCCATGCATTTGCTTTTTATTTTGCTACGTATAACCCCCCCCTCCCCGATCATGCAGTGTTTGGTTAATTCTGTTGTTGTTGTGTGGGTCGATAGTGTACGGTAACGTACGTAGGGAGGAGCTATATACAAGACTATGGTACTACGTTTCGTGTGCGTACCTATATATTGTTAATTACAGTTTTAACTTTTTTTGGTATGCAACGGAATGGGTATTTTTTAGTGGTTTGTTAATAAGGAAGACATAGCTTTGGACCGTCGAGAGATTCGGGTGGTATTGTACTGACTTGGAGGAGTAAAGTATTTGGAAACTTTATTGAATATACTGATTTCGGGGAGTAACATATTTTGGATTTTATTGAGTTTTTGGAATTCGAAGGGCCATGTGTACACGGCCGGGAGGCGGTTGTGCGTGTGTAGTAGATTTTCAACTGATGATGACCCTTGGAATATCGTGGACAGACGTTCGTAGTTACGGCAGTAGAGTGTTTGGTTGTGCGTGTGTATTACTGGTATTCAACTGATGGCCGTTTGAATATCGCGGGAAGCGGTCCATAGTTACAGCCGTTGAGTGTTTGGGAGGCTGTTGAGGCTTACGCCAGCACAGTACGGTTCGAAAATCGGCATTGATGAGTTTTTGGATTCTGGATGAGTTTGGGGATGTCATAGCAGGGCGGCAGCGGTTTTATGGATTTTGAGATTTCTGTGTTTCAGTTAGGGGCACTATACTACTTGTAGTGCCACGACGACAGCAGCTATTGTTTATTTTGTATTTTTTAATCATCACTTTTACTTTCCAGCCCACTCGTAGGAGGTTTTACCCTCGACGATCTTCTGGACAAGCCGTGGTCACAGGTGTCGTCCCCTCTCCCCCCCGCTACGTACCTTTATTTTTTGTCGCGCGTAGGGTTCAGCATTCCCACTACTCGTCGATTTTCATCGAATGTAGCTAACTCACGCTCTCGCGCTTTCCGCTTATCAATTTTTTATGCAAGAAAAAGTTCCTACGAGCACGCACTCGGTGAGATTTGAACCCACGAAATTGATCTTGATAGGCACGCGTACCACCTACCAAGCCACCGGGGATGCCGATGCGTTGGATAATTGTAGATCTACGGTAGCACGGCATTGTCACTATGATCATGACAGTGTGCCGCGAATGGGACGCTGTACATAAGACATCATAGTTGTTCACAGTCTCGCAAATGTCAGGTGTATTCTGATTGGTTGATTGGAATGATTTAAGTAGCTGCAAATTGTTCAAGGAGGGCACATGCGGTGGGTTTTGTGCTTTCCCGAATGGGTTGCATAACAATATATTTAGATGATTTTCCAGGGTCGCAGGAACAGGGATGAGAACCCCCTTGTCGCGTCCCCCTAGATAGGGTATCCCTTTTTCCGTAGGGGATCCTCTCTTAGCTTAGGAGATCCCCCCTCCCTTTAGGGGATCCCCACTACTCTTATGGGATTCCCGCTCATCGTAGGGGATCCCTACTCACCTTAGGGGAACCCCACCTACCGTAGGGGACCCCATCAGGTCTTAGGGGACCCCCAACGGCCTTAGGGGTTCCCCATCATGTGTGTATTGTATGTGCACCCAACATTTACGAATCGTACGTGATACAGCGTCTCTATTCAGCTTCTCCTTTTGAAATTATCTTGAGAATTGGGGGATCCCCCCCTAACACCATGTAGGTGACATTGCAATATCACAGATGATATTGGAGACACACCCAACCGTAATGTGAACAATTCATATCCTTAACGGCCTTAGGAGATCCCTAACAGGCCTGGAGGATCCCCAACGACCTTAGGGGACTCCCACCATGTGTATCTTGTATGTGCACCCAACATATACGAATCGTAGGTGATATAGCGTCTCTATTCAGTTCTCCTTTTGAATTTATCGTGAGATTCGGGGGATCCCCTAACACCATATGGGTGATATTCCAATAGCACAGATGACATTGTAGTTACTCCCAAATGTAATATGGAAAAATCATGTTGTGAAACTTGGCTGTTGAAGTGCCGTAAACTCAAGGCGTGAGGGGGGATCCCCTCAGCTTGTTGGTGATCCAGCAAGCCAATCAATCGGACCCCCTCATCACTACATTGAGGACCGGGACCCAATTCCAAGATGAACACCACGTAGTTATTATGGGGAATCCCCTAAGGCAAATGGGGATCCCGTAAGACAAAACCCCCTCACTATATCAAAGACTGAGGCCAAAGGGATTCCTTAACTAGGGCAATCTCCTAACTCGCAACAGGGGGATCCCCTAAGCTTGTTGGGATCCCGCAAGGCAAACATGATCTCCTCATAAAAATAGGGACTGGGACCCTAATTTCATGCTGAATACCATGTTAATGTAATATAATGTACCTTGTTAGGGTTAGGATCACCTCATTGAGGGGATCCCCTAACTCGCAACAAGATCTCCTAAGCCTGTTGGATCCCTTCAAGGCAAATAAGATCCCCTCATTATACTAAGGACTGTTACCCTAAATTCTTGCTAGTTTTGCGGAATACTGCAATGAGAACCTCGCAGAACATTTAGGTTGGATAATAACTCAGCTTCGCCTGATCCCTACGAGCTGTCCATGTCTAGTACCTCCGCCACTCACAGGTCCCTTTCTCGTCTTCCCGACGACACGAAGAACCAACCCAACCGCTCCCCTTCCGGGTCTCAATATGGCAGAGAGGGAAGAAAGCAATAAACGGATCGAATCGGTGGTGAGTGTGGTCGCGAGACGGGTGGGCTGCGTACAAGGTTGAGAGAGCTCTGCTATTCCATATCTTTCTCTTTGACCAGTGCAAGGTGTTCCAATCAGGCAGAAAAGTATTACATGAGAGGGGACGGGGATTTTTTTTTATTTCCGCGTTTTTTTGTATTCATATGAATACTCAAGCGTAGCTTTCATTGCTGAACAAATACCTCACGTGTAGGTAAAATAGAAAAAAAAGACAAAACCGAGGAAAAACGTCGAGAATCGGCCAAAACCCGACAACAAAAAAAACGATTTACCGAAGCTCGAACAAAATGGAAAAAAAAAACAAAACTGAGTGAGATCGTCGCGACAAACGGAAAAAACGACGAACTATAGCAAAAATGGGCAAAATGGGTGTAAACATCGTAAATTCTCCGAAAACGAACATGCAAGCGGTGCCTTACGTGCATCCCCTTATACAACTCATAGGAAGAGTCAATCGTAGCTCATATTTCTGAACAAATACCTCACGGGTATCAAAAATACCTAAAACGGACAAAACCGAGAAAAAACGCGAAGAATCGGCAAAAAAAAACGACAACGAAAAAATGATGAAAAATTAAACAGATGGTCAACCAATACTCCGAAAAACAAATGGTAAAATATTTAAAACAGAACAACATAATAGCGAAAAACGGATACAAACGATGAAACATTCGCAAGAATGTGGTAAACGTCGAGAACTCTTCAAAACCGAACGTGCAAGCGATGCTTTAAGTGCGTGCCCTTCTATATTCCCGGGGCACATGCATGCGTACTGCGCGAGCGCATGCGAACAATCACTAAGGCATAGCGAGACTCTACGAACATACGTTACGAATCGGCAGAAATTAAAGAAAACATACGTGAGCGAAAAAATACAGGCGAAAAAATCGAAAAAAATTATCGACCGAAACTCCACCAAAAATGGAAAATAATTTAAACTGAGCGAGAAAATATCAAAAACCAAATAAAAACGATGAAACAGTCGAAAAAATGGGGGTAAATATGGTGACTGCTACTACTACTACTACCAATGACCAAGAAAGACTAGCGCAGTGTTGTACGTAGTGCTGTACTACTGTAGACTACTGCATTTTAATACGGTACGAGTACGTATTTTCTACGTTCTTTCTCGATATCTTCAGCTCGTTTCGACGATCTTTTTCATCAAACCTGCAACCTACTAGTACGGGGGTACATAGTTAATAGGACCTATGGTGTAAATAAAAACCTATATAGTTACCTATTTTTACCAACAAAATTTGGTCCCGTTAACTATGGACCCCCGTAATACTACTTGCTGCTGTACTGGAGTACGAACTGTAGCTGACTTATAGCACGAGTACCTACTTTCGACGTTCGTATTTTCACGATACATATACGCATTATCACGATGGCAACGGCCCACGAAAGAAAACAGTTCACCTACCTTGCTATCCGTCACCGTTAAGGTCGTGCCTGCGTTGGATTCTTTGGTTCAGGCTGTTGCACGGCGCGTCGAGGCCTTCGAATTCTGCGCAGCTCCATTTATAATACGATTATATGTTCTGTCCACAGTTTAATTTACTACTGGTTGCGTGTACGTAACGATCATCGGCGAAAGATATCCTTGTATGCCTTTCATCATCTTGGACGTTATACTGCGGCATCTTGTTTGGTATGGATGTGTTCACGGTACGTCGAAGCCATCGAAATCTGCGTGATTCCACTGCAATAGAAGTATTAATTTCGAATCTAAAGTACCCATGAGACTTGCGAGGACTCAGTCATTTCAACCCCTTGTACCCTTGAGACTCACGAAGACTCCGTCTTTTCGTCTTGTCAGTACTTTGACGCACTTGGGGACTCGGTACTTACAAACTACTGGTATTCGTAATTCAACGACTGAGTTCCCGATGACCGGTCAATAATGGTATCCTGCCGGCACATTTTTTGCCGTATGTATGTAGTTCTTGTGTCGCTACCGTATTTTCACTCTTGCCCAAAATGCAGCTGACCTCTGTAGTATAACGTTATCATATCGCTGCTACATTTTTTCGCTCCAACGTCTAATGCACGTGAAACAGGTTGTTATCGTTTCTGGCCGACGTCTTGGGCGAACGTATAGTCCTGCTTTTTGGCCGCTTTTCTAAGCCCGGCCAATCGTTGAAATTTTAATACCTCCGTCCAACCTTTCACTAAATGGCAACACCTCGGAAACAGCGGGGCAACCCTTGAAAGAGGCCCTTTTTTCGGCTGAACCGTCGATACATATCTGAAAATGCCTTGTTGATTTTTTTGTCTGAAAATGACAACGTCGTAAAAACTTGGAACGACTCCCCTGGAGAAAAGAACAACGGGTCTAGATATCTCTCCCCAAAAGACTGCAAGTATTCCGAGAAGAGCGAGCCTGATTCGGTCGGACTCCGGGTGTAAAATATGTGAAAGCATGTATAAAACACAGTTTCGGGTAAGTTTTTTCGGTTTTCAAAACCCTCCCATAAGAGATGGCCTAAAGGGCTAAAAAGCTCAGGATTCTCCTAGAATGGTATCAACCATTCATTAACCACGGAATACGGATCTTGATAGCAAACCTCTCAGTCTATAACTCCAAGTGGTATATATGTCCGAAACGACTACGCGGGGGTACTTGACGACGCATTCCTGAGCGTGCTATTAATGGCGTTCTCTTTAGCAACGCCTGTCCACATAGTAGAAGCATGTTCTAAGGTCTTACTAACACTATATATAACTGTGGGACAAGTTTTTTATGTTCACGAAAATAATTTGTTCACCGTGCGTCATGGAATCTCAACCTGGAAGAGGACATTCGGTAGGGCAGGGGTGTGCTGCATGACAACACGAACAACAAAACCTCACAATCATTATCCCCCCCCCGCCCTTTTTTCTTACGTAAGTTTCGGTCGAGTAGCAGGAAGGTCTACATAATAATTGTTAGAATGGTCGTGCTTGACGAGAAAAACACTTCTTGAATAAAGGCCGAGGTGTCGTCTACGTCATATATTCCTGTTGTCATGAGGTATCGACAGTGCTCAAGCTCGTGTGATGCGGAGACCGTTCTAGGGTAGTGGTAAGGGACGCAGGTTGTTCTGGCAGCTGGAAAGCAGTGCTTCGCTTCTTCTGATTTAGATCTTCTTATGGATGGCGAGAGCTGAGGAGGTGCTCTGGTAGAGAAGTGAGAGGTAGGGGGGTGGGACTCGACGCCCAGATATACTCGTCCCACCCCACGCCACAAGCTCTCCTAAATTCCTCTTATCTGATGTACTCCAACAGAACTTTCCTATGGCTACCGATCGTTCTTCTGCTAATATAAGAACTTCTCACTTCGTAGTCCTATCTGCGTCAAGGAACATTACTCTCGTCTAACGGGCTATCCGCCCTAGCGAACATTCCTAAACTAACGATACTCTCGACTAACGGAATATCCGCCGGGTTAATCCATTCTTTGGACTATTCTCGTATTCGTGAAACTACAAGACTGCAACGTATTACGAGTATCTATATCTATAGCCCATGAATACTCTACTCATATCACATTAGCCGACCCTGAATAGTCGTATATGCAGACCACAAGATGGTCGGAGGGTGATGACAAAGTTCATCCCGAACGGCCAGGGAAAGGTGGTCGAAGATGCGGCTATTCGAAACAAAAGAAATGAGGCTATAGATCCCCCCACACCTCGTAATAAACCCCAAACACTACGAAGAGGGGGTGTTCGCTGCGAACAACCACGGAAAGGGAGACTATAGGAGAGAGAGACACCGAACTCATAGCAGAGGCGAAAGGAAAAATCACCCAAAATGAAAACAAAGAAAGACGAACGCAAAATGAGGCAGAAACCGAAGCGAAGGCCGAAGAAGAAAACGAAGACCCAAATGAAGGCAAAAGAAGGACGTACAAGCGTTTCACTGGAGCCATTGTCTGGGGCCCAAGGAAGTACGAAAGGGTTGTTCACTGAACCGGGTTGGCGAACGAGGAAACTCTAAAAAGGAGACAGCGATCACAATTCAAAAACATATATATATATCCGCTAGGCCCCATGCCTTGTCTTGTGGCGAAGGTCCTAACATTGTGGTCATCATGCGAGACAGAAGGGACACAGCTAGAGTGCTATGAGGGCTGCGTGTACTAGGAACTACTAAAACCGAGAGACGCAACAAACAACGCGGCGGCGTCTCGGAGACCTGTCCGTGGTGTGAACAAAACCAGCAAACGTAGCAAGGTAGCCAACTCAACAAAAACAAACTCAAAGACGGTGGCGGCAAGAAAATCGCAAGAAAATCCGCAAGAAAATCGGCCTAATGCGTGCAGTTCGAAGTTGTAGATAGCGCGGGGCCCAAAAACTAGCGTGTGCAACTCGGTCAACCGGGGCGACATTAAACGTGGTGTCGTTTGCCAGAGGACAGAGGGGGTGTGCGGGATACCGGACAAGAAAGAAAGAAGAAGAAAAGGGAAAGAGAAAACGAAATACCATCGGGACCAGAAAACAGACAAAAAGCTGGACACAGGTCAGGAGAGATCGATCGTGTCCGAACCGCATATGTATGGCCGATAACTCGGCGGCCTTCCGGGGCGGCAATGCTATCGGGACCCTACTTGTCAAACATGGAAGAAACACGGGTGAGCTGGAAGCTCGATATAGTCTTAGCTCGAGGACCGTCTGAAACACGGGTTGGCGGAAGTCGACTAAGGTCAGAGCACAGCTCAGGCTACAACACGATTTTACCTCGGCGTGATATCGCCGATAATTGGCTGTAGACTAGTGGAGTACAAACACAAATGCAAATGAAGGTATCGCTACGAGTCAGTGGCCTGAACGTAAGGAGGTTACACGGAGCCGTAGACGATAAGAAGAAAAACGAACGGGGGGGGGGGGGGGGGGGGGGACGATGATACTTCCAAACACACCCAAAAAAAAGAAACATACACGGCCTCGGATCGGTAGCCAACACGGGGTCGGTCAAGCGATACCGGTGGCGGTAGATGGAAATAAACACTCCCAAGAAGATGGCTGCTGACGACTATTGAAGACTAGCCCTGAAGAACTATTCGTAAGATATTGCAGACTAACCAGAACCAAATACCCAGAACTAACAAAAGACTAAACTAAGGCTAACCAGGGGGGGGGGGGGGGGAAACGGTGGGGGTTCCGCGGGACACATCAGAGTTCCGCAGCACCCGACGTGCTAGGCTCCCATTCCCATGGCGTTGAAGACACCACGATCCGTATACGGCGTTCCGTGCTGTAGTGTAGCGGGCGGGTTGGAGGTCGATCTTGATCGGGCCGGGGTCGTCCAGGAACCGGACGATGTAGGAGCTTCCCGGTGAAGACTCCGGCGGAGTTCCCGAAGAGGCGTCAGGGGGTGAGCTGTGAGCGACCTTGCCCAGCCACCAAAGGCCGTCGCGCGCCTTGTACCATATGTGTGCTCCGGAGGGTAGGATGGTGGTGCTGAAGTTGTGGAGCCAAAGGCTGCGGGAGACCAAGGCGTAGCCTGGGGCGAGGAAGATTTGTCCTTGGGATCGGGCCAGTTCGCGGTGAGCGGCGCCGATGCGCATCTGGCGGTAGAGGCGGTTCGTCTGGCGGTGCTGGGTTGGTGAACGTGACCAGTAAAGTAGGATGTGGCGCCGGAAGTGTTGAAGGTCCAGCTCGCGTTCCCACGAGGGGCTGAGAAGTCCAGTCCAGTGAGTCTCGTACAGAACGGCGATGACCCCGCCGCGGCCGCGTACGAGTTGATGGCCAGTGATCTGCTCGACCTCGAGGCGTTCCGGTGGAGGAGTGACGTCGTCGACGGTGACGTGGTAAGGGGGGGACTTGGCGGCAGAAGCTGTGAGCACGTATGTAGTAAGGTCCGCGGGCAGATGCTTGGGGATGTCGCTGGTGTCGTCGGGGTTCCGGCAAGGTTTGCATCGTTGGACGGATACGCGTGGCTTGGAGTCCCGTCCCGGAAGGTCCGATGGAAGGTCGAGGAAAAGTAGCTTGTCGTGAAGGGGGCGATTGTCAGGGGTGTTTGAGGCGGGCGTCGGCCCTACGGCGAGGACCTTGAAGGGGCCATTCCAGCTCAGGGAAAGCTTCGTCTTGAGGACGGTTGCGTCGGTGCCCTTTTTGACGCCTTGGCGGATGGTTGAGGCGGAGTTGTAGACCCAAACCCAGCCGCCTACGGTGAAGGGGGGGGATGCTAGGAGGGCGGCCATGATGGGCGCATTGCGGCGCTGAAGACGCGAGACGGTGAGTCGGTGTAGTTCGCGGACGAGGGAATAGGCGCGTCGTTGTCGGTCGGTGGCGAGATTGATGTAAACCAGGTGATCGCGGTCCAGGCTTTGGTGACCGCCGATATTATCGGGTTCGAAGACCGAGAGCGGGAGGCGAGGAAGGCGGCCCATGTGGATTTCGTTAGGTGCAAGCCCTGTGGCGGCGTTCACGGAATTGTTGTAGGCCGACGACACGTGTGGGAGCAGCACGTCCCAGTCGGTCTGCTGTTCGTTGCCAACCGTAGAGAGCATTTGGGCCAGTACGTGGTTGACGCGCTCGACGCCGCCGTTGGTGCAGGGGTGGTAGGAGCTGGTGTTGACCTTGTGGAGGCCAAGGCGTTCGTAGACGATGTTCGCAAGCTTGGAGGTGAAGTGTAGTCCGTTGTCGGAGAGACGTGTAACCGGGCACCCCCAGAGAGGGATGTACTCGTTCAGGAAGATGTCGGCAGTGCCGGCGGCCGTAAACTGCGCCGCTGAAACGGCATACATATCGGCGCGGCGGCTGAAGCGGTCGGTGAAGAGGAGGATGTGGACGTTCCCGCGCGGCGTGAGCGGCAGGGGCCCGACGTAGTCGACGCTGACGGTGATGCCAGGCCCGTTGGGCAAAGGAACAGAAAGGATGGGCCAACGAATGGTGTGCCGGGAGGTCTTCCGCGCCTGGCATTGAAGGCAACGGCGGATCCACCAGCGGACGGAAGCGTCGATGCCAATCCACCAAAAGAAACGTGCCAACATACGGACCGTTCGGGTGACTCCCAGGTGTAGAGAGGTGGTGGCGTGGCATGTGTTCAGCACCCAAGGGCGCATTAACATTGGCACGTAGACGCTTGGGGTAGAGGGGGCGGGTGGTGGTAGGCTGTTCCCGGATGAGGTTGTGGGTGGTCGTTGAACCAGGAGGGTGGTTTCGTCGTCGGTACGGTGTAGCTTTCTTTTGGAGGCAAGAGTGAGGACGTCCGAAAGTTGTGGGCGCCGGGCCGGGGGGATGAAGTCCAGGAGGTCGTGCGGCGTGGGGGTGGGAGAGTCCAACGACAGGAAGCGGATGGTGGCGCAGCACAGGGGCTCCGCGCGTTGTCCTCGCGCCCAGTCTTTGTAGGTGTAGTGCTCGACGCAGGCGAGGAGATAGGGGTCATCATCGGGTTCGACGACGGGCTCCGGAAGGGGCACTGACGGTGGTGTTTGTGTCGGCGGCGAGGGCGTTGTTAAAGGGGTCGGTCTTTGCGTGGTGGGCGCCGATGGCTTGGGTGGCGGTCGGCGTCCAAACCGGTAGTCGGCTGTGGGCCGAGGGGTTCCCGCGGCAGCGGCGACGCGATGGCGGGTCCGAGAAGATATCAGACCTGAAAGGGCTGGTGTCGTGGCGCCAATGGTGGGCGTCGGAGAGACGGCGGACTATATGGAAGCCGAGCCTGGAGGAGCTCCGGTGTTCACGGCGGCATTCTCGGTGCCGGCAAGCGGTCCGGTGGTGGAGTCGCTGGTCGCAATAGGCCCGATGAAGGTGTGGGTTGCGGGGGAAAGGGTGGGGTGCTCCATACGTGGTCCGAGTAGGCGAAAATCGCGGAAGTCGTCGTCAGTGAAGGGGAGCGGCTGGACGGTCGGGATGGGTCTGGAAGGGGGGGACACGAGCCCACCCAAGCCGATACCCGGGGTGGAAGGGTCGTTCATCGCGAAGCCGCAGGGGCGGATGAGGTAGATGCCGACGGTGTCGGGGCCAGTGAGGTGGTTGCGTCCGGTGCGGTCGGCGTCGGTGGCTGGTTGGGGAAGCCGGGAGAGGAAGTCGGCGTTGCCGTTGGTCGTGCCCTTTCGGTACTCCAGCGTATAGGTGTACGCTGAAAGGAACTCGAGCCATCGCCGGACACGAGCGTTATGTTCTCCGACCTTGGCGATGTTCTCGAGCGCCTTGTGGTCCGAGTAGATCTGGAAGCGGGTGGACCATAAGTGTCCGCGGAGGCGTTTAATCGCCCACACGACGCTCTCGGCCTCGAGGTCGAGGGGTGTCCATGAACGTTCGGAGTCCAGGGTGGCACGGCTGATGAAGAGGATGGGGCGGACGGAGCCGTCGGCTTGCTCTTACTCAAGGGTCGCTCCGAAGCCGTCGATGCTAGCGTCGCAGTAGAGGCGGAAGGGGCGGGAGTTGTCGGCGACGGCGTCCCAGTCGGGGTAGACGAGGATAGGCGGTTCGGCAAGTTTTTGGAGAATGGCGTGTACGGTGGTTTCCATGGAGGGGGTGAAGTCGAACTTCGCGCCTTGCTTGAGTAGAGCGTTGATGGGGCGCAGACGTCGAGAAAGGTTTGGCAGGAACTTGCCGTAGTAGTTGATGCCTCCAAGGAGTGAGCGCACTTGCTTCTTGTCGGTCGGCATGGGCATTCTGATGAGGGCGGCGACCTTGTCGGAATTTGGGCTGTAGCCGCCAGCGGAAATGGTGTGTCCCAGGAAATCGGGGGTGGTGGCGCCAATTTTGGCCTTGGCGGGGGAGCGTTTGAGGTGGTGCTTCCGGAGGCGTGCGAAGAGGGCTCTCATGTTTGCGACGTGGTCGGTGGGGTCGGGGTCGAAGACGATGATGTCGTCGAGGTACGCGGCGACGCGTTCCAGGCCCTTGATGACCTCGTTGATGACCTTCACGAACCAGCCCGGGGAGGCGCTGCTTCCTTGCGGCAAAACAAGCCATTCGAACAGCCGGTTGGAAGTGCAAAACGCCGTCAAAGGGATGGTGTCCTCGTCGATGGTGATTTGGTGGAACGAGGAGACCTGGTCGAAGAGAGAAAAGATGCGACCTTTGCCCAAGGAGTCGAGGACTTCGTCGACGCGGGGGATGGGGAGTTGCCCGAGGGAGCTGATGGCGTTGAGCTTCTTGTAGTTGATCGTAATCCGGACACCTCCATCCTTTTTGGGGATGGCCACCATAGGGCTTGAGTATGGCGACGTAGAATGTTGGATCAGGCCGGCGGCCAGGTACTGGTCTAATACCGCGTCTGCCTTCTTTGCGAGGATGGGGTTGATCCTGTAGGGGCGGGAAGTGATCGGTGCGCTGCCCGGGGGTACGGTGATCTTGAACGGCATCAGCGAGCACGAGCCGAAGTCGGTTTTTGAGGTGGAGAAAACGTCCTGGAACTCGCAGAGAACGTCTCCCAGGTTGTTGATCACCGACGGGGTCCATCCAGAACCGTGCAGGTCGAAGTTGACGTCGCGTAGGTGTGACGGCAGACGTTCCCAGAGGTCGAGGAAGCTGTCCCGTTAGTCGGTGTTGAGGCGTGCAAGGAGTTGTGGGCACGGGCGGTAGGAGGGTCATCTGTCGATGGGCTCTGGTCGGCCACGGGAATGTTGTCGTGGAGGGCATGTACATCCGGAATTTGAGGGGGGTGGGGAGGGGCCAAGGAAGGGTGTCCAAGGGTGGAAAGTGGTACCTGTACCAGTGGGGAGTAGGAGGTTCCGAGGGGGTCGCCCGGCTCGAGATCGGTAGATCCAGATAGGGGGACCGTTTGGCATCCGTCGGAGACGAAAATGGCCGTGTCGGAAAGTGGGTTCTCGCGGGGGAGCATGTTCACCATGTAGTTCCCGGTAAATGCTGGAGCGCCTGACTGGCGCGCCAGGTTGACCTTAACGAGCTTGGGGGCGGAGGAAAGCGATATAGCTTTGTTGCCGGCGAATCGGAGGTGGTAGACGTCGTCAGTGGAACGGTCGTCGGGAATGAATGCTGAGGCTCCGTTGGGGTCATGGTGGTTCAAGGAGAGCTCACCGCGGGTTCGCCGGGGAGGTTGGTGGGGGGGGGTGGGGCTGTTGCTGGAGCGTGGGATACGAGCGTTGCTCGAAGCGCATCCAGCTGTCTCGTCCCAGAAGGATGGGGTGCTGCATGGTTCCTGCAGGAACTACGCAGGCCCATACTGCCAGGGCAGCAGTGGGGGACTGGAGGCGCATAAACTGGATGCTTAAGCGGATGGAGACGGAGGTGGAGAGGGGGGCTGAAGTGCCGAAACCTCCCCATGAACGGGGGGAACTGTGCCATTCGCACGCATCGGTGGCTGCCTGGGAAGCCTTCAGTTGTTCCACCGCGGTTGCGGTGATAAACGACTGGGGCGAGCCGGTATCGAGCAGTGCCACGAGTTCGCGGCGCGTAGTGGCGGTGGGGGGGCCGCTGTGCACGAGTACTTTCGTCGTGAACGACGCGTCGTCGACGGTAATGATGCCGCTTGTAAGGCATGGTCCGTGTTCCGGTATCGGCGGGCGGCGGGTAGGGAGGTGGCTGTGAGTGGCGGTGTTGATGGTGGACACTTGGGCAAAGTGGCTGCTGGGGTAGGCGTCGGGGGTAGACGGCGGTAGGAGTGGCCCAAGTGGAGAGGTAGGCGGTTGCCATGGAGGGGTCGAGCTTGTTTCGTGGATGCCGTCGGCTGTGGGGGAGACCCGAGTGGAGTCGGTGGGGGCGGTGTTGGCTCCGGGTCGTGAAGATGGGGAGGAAATGGAGGCTGGGCGGAGCGATTGGCGCCGAGGTTTGCTCGAACGTCCATCAGTATCCTGCCCAGCAGATTCCGACCACGCCAACGCGTCGGGTCACAGGCGTCCAGATGGTCGACCTTGAAGCCTATGCCCCAGATGAGGTCGTGTGGGCTGGCCTCGGCGATGTGCTTGTCGCCGGTTGCTATTAGCTCCTCCCGTAGCTCCGGGTGTTGGCGGAACTTGGAGAAGTTAATGTAGAGGGCGATGGTGTAGCGGTGTCGCTCCCAGACCATTTCGTCGAAGGCGGAAACGGTTCGCCCAAGTGCTTTTTGGCGGGCTAAGTCGCGGGTCGCTTTGATGCGGCGCTCAGTTGTGATGTCCCCGAAGAGCGCGGCCTTCTGCGCGATCATCATCTGCTCAGCGCAGTTGTATGTGACGCCATCGTGTTCGATGTCGCACAGGTACCACTGCGAAAAGACAGAAGAGGAGTCCCAGAAGAAGTGGAAAGATGAGGCGGCCTCTGCGGTGACGTGTGCAGTTGATGGCGTCTTTTGTGTCGGGGGTGGGGGGCGACGATAATCTTTCCTATCGCCGCCTGGCGTCGACGGAGGTAGAGTCAGCAACGATCGAGCGGTGCTGGCCGTAAAACTCGTGTTCGCGGGGGAATTGCTCGGCAAAGCCGAGGTACCGGGGCGGTCCTCGCCGGGGCTTATCAGCCGGGCGGGACGACCCTCAAGCGCCCTATCGTCCAACGTTTGGAGAACAGGGGCATACTCGCTAGGGGATGCCACACCTGGGGTCCGTGTCCACGCTTTGCGCGAAGCAGGCGAGGAGGACGGGCCAGAGGGCTCAGGGCAGACCCTGGTCGACGTTGGTCGCGAGTCTTCCGTATTTAAAACGGGACTGTCCCTCGAGGCTCAGGGACAGCGGTGGTGTCAACACCGTGGCAGCTGGAGGAAGCCCGTCGTTCGCGGGTTCAACGCTGTCACAAGAAATGCGCGCATGCTGGAACAAGCGCGCATGGAGCGGCCGATTTGTGGCAGGCTCAGGGGGCGATGGCCCGGTAGACGAAACAGTAGTTTCGTGTGAACCGGAACCGCTGGTAGCCGTAATCGTCGAGACGTTTCCCAGGGTAGCAATGTCTGGGGTCTCGGCAATAGTCGGCAAGCAGCGTTGCTCACCACCAGAAGACGTCGAGTGGAGCATCCCGGTGGGGCTCGGCGTCTTGACCTCCTCCCGCCCACACCTCAAGGCAATCACTTGGGCAAGATGATCAGTGCTTGAACAAGTGGCTGTGAAATGGGCTGGGGTAGGGGGGGGGCATTGGAGGGCAGGGGTCGGGGAGGCGTGATGCACGTGATTTACTCGTGCGTCCTGGGAGCCTCGGGTGCTCGCAGTAGATGCTGTTAGTGGAGATGCGGCAGTTGCTCCACCAGCGGTTTGTCAGTTGGTGCGGAAGGTGCCCGGCAGCCGTTGGTTCGGATGGGTACCCGAGTGGTTGCTGCCCATCCGCATGTTCGCGGGGGCGGCAGGTGCGGAAGTGTTGGTCGCAGGGGTATGCACCGTCAATGCTGAAGACGAGGGGGCAGGCTTGATGCGTTGTCGATGTAACTGTTGCCCTGGCGACTGTCGGTTGCCGTTGTCGTATGACCGGCCGTTGTTGTGGCGCCAGTTGTCGGAGTGCCCGTTGTTGCCGCGGTAGTTGCGGGAGTGGTTCTGGTTGGAGCGGTTGCTGTTGTAGTTTCCGCTGCGGTTGTTGTTGTTGTTGCCTCGACGGTTGTTGTTGTCGTAGCGGTTGGAGTTTCGCTCCAGGTTGTGCTCGTAGTGTCCACGGCGATATAAGAGCATCCTCTGCTGCCATTGGCGGTAGGCGTACCGGGCTGAGGATGCCGAACGTGTTGCGAAGTGCTCGGAGAAGGTCTTCATACTATGTCCGTGCCATTGCAGTTGGGGAAGGGATCACTGTGAGCTCGTAGGGCGTGGGCGTGGGACACCACGACGTTCCGCCTCCGTCGTGGGCTCCGTGGTGGCTCTCGTCATCAGGCTGCGCGCTCGTGTGGAGAGGGGCGCTGTCGTCGTGGGAGGGCGCTGTCGAGGTGGGAAGGGGCGGTGTCACCGGCGATGGCGTGTCCGTCGTGGGGCGGGTGGTTGGGGGTGTCAGGGGAGCGGGTCGAGACGGTTGCGTTCCACACATAGCCGCGGCCGGCGTTCGAGTGACAATACCGTGGCTCAAGTAAACGGGTATGGGCGGCCCCGATGAACTCGGAAGAAACACCCTCGGTGGCGGCGCGGGCCAGAACGAAGGCGATCGACGGGTTACAGTCGGGTGTGAAGAGCCGCCATACACGGTGTGTCTCTAGCGAGACATCCGAGGCCGTCGGGTCGTGTGTACTCTGCATCCAGCGGAGCTTAGCGTCGAGGAAGACCCAGTCATTGGGCTCAAAGCCGAACGTCTGCGGGTGCCGGTGCCCAGTGGTATGGAAAAGAGGGGAAAAGGGGAATAGAAGGGAAAGAGGAAAAAAAGAGCAAGGAAAAATCGGTGTGTGGGTTGGTGCAACCTTTTAGAACCCCCGGGGTATAATACTTCATTTCGAGGTTTCGATCCTGCACCTCTGACTTCTCCAAGGCGTTTTATGTTTTAGCCCAGTTTTGTTGACGACACACGGGGGATTCACATAAAATGCACAGTATTTCAACTCCGTCAAAGTTGTTCTTGTTAGAGTCGTTGTTTCGTTAGGGTGCGAATGTTCACGCCGCCGCGGCCAAAGGCGCGAGCTTCCCCAAACCCCCGCGTCTTCTCTTGGCATGCATTCTCGTAGATGTTGTTCAGGCCCGAAATCGTAAGTTCCAGAGATCGACAAGTCCGCGGCGAAGGTCCTACTTGCGTTTTTTTTGTGGGCGCGCTCCGAACGGAAACAACAGGAACTAACAGCCTGGAAATGTTCCGCCCTGGGTTATGTCAATTGCTCTAGCTAGATCATCCTACTACGCATGAGCTCCCGGGCGTTTTTTTCACCCAAAAGCGCTTTGCGCCCCGGAAGCGTTTTCACCAAACATTTCGGTACTTTACACGACGAGAGAGTTTGAGATGGTCAAGGGACGTAATCTGATGGATTAAAAAAAAAACTAACCCCACGACGAAATCGACCTTAACCTTCAAGTGCGGCGTTCTTCTTGGTGTGCTGCATCGATTGCCTGGCGACCACAGCGCGCGATACATGTACGGAGGCATCGCCTCCAGTGCCGTCTTTTCGTGCCCTGTTTGGTTCTCGCTTTCAGAATCCACCCCTGCTATTGCCGGCGTCTCCGGTGGCTTCGTAGGTGGTCCGTGAGAATATGCAGATCAATTTCGTGGGTTCGTGTCTCACCGAGCTCATGCTCGTAGGGGTTATTTTCGCGTCATACATTTGATGAGCGGAAAGCGCGAGAGCGTGAGTTAGCTGTACATTCGACGAAAATCGACGAGCAGTGGGAATGCTGAACCCTATGCGAGACGAAAAATAAACGCACGTATCAGGGGAGAGAAGGGACGACACCTGTGACCACGGCTTGTCCAGAAGATCGCTGAGGGTAAAACCTCCTACGAGTTAGGCTGGAAAGTAAAAGTGATGATTGAATAAAACAAAAAACGTTTGTCGCGCGTTTTCGCCCGCTGCTTATCTTTTGTCTTGACTTGGAAATCGTATTTTTTAGAGACCTCTTTTTCCTACCCGTCTGTTTTACATATACCAAATATTGTGACTTCGTACCCTGCTACCCTGCCCGCCGTACCCTACCTACTTCCATCAACCGTGCATTGTTTACAATGGTTTATCGTTTACCACACACTGCCTATTTTCGTAGACGCCACTCATATAACAGATACGCGGAGCTTCCGGTGCTAGATGTCGACGGGTAGAACTAGTAGTTTAAGCTCCCCCGCGAAGTTCAGAGGGGGGGAAACAGACGTTTAAAAGTGACAATTACAGCAGAAAGCACCCGCCACTGCCTGAGTGGGAGATAATTTCACGTTTATGTCCTTTTTACGACGCAAGGGGAGGTATGACGTGGGCGCGGCATGCTCCTATTCCGGTACTGCGCGGGGCTCACACTTTTCAAGAACGGCTGATGACAACAAAGTTCTATTGGTTGGATTGCTCTCTAGGAGCCCAAAAGAAGGGTAAGCTAGCTTCGACAGTAAGCATCCTGATCACTGTCAACGTAATAAGTATCCAGCGGTGTGTACCGTCGTTTGCGTAGCCAATGCTCGTCTCGATAGGGAACAATAACTAACACGGCCTTGTTTCAACCATGTTTCTCACTCGCGTTTCACGCCAGGACTTGCCGGGGGTGAGATCTTACGTATACGAGGAGATGGCACCACTCCCTATCATGGCCGTCCGTCGCACTCCTTGGGCGGTCTTGTTGGTCCTCTACGCTGTCCACAATACTCAGGGGCAACTGACGACATGCACCTCAAACGACCAGGGCACTGCTGTGAGGGTGTCATCCAATCTTCGTTCTTGCGGTCGGGCTTTGAATTGCGTTTCCGACAAATTGCGTGAACCGAAAAATTCCATCGCACCTGCTGGATGATAAGGCTTGCACTCCACCCGTCCGAATTCACGCTCTCGTCTGCGAGGCCCGACTTATTGTTGTGCCTAGTGTCTAACATATTTGAACCTTCGTTTCGTCCATGCTTTCAAACGCTAAACCATGATGCAGTGCTTCCTCAGTCAGCAAAATGTTGCGCTCGGATGTGTCACAGGATCGGACATAGGGACTTGTACACAAATTGCCGGCGTTGATGTTTGCACCCTTACGATCCCCACTACTACGAACGGTGAGGTGAGAAACCAGCAAAGACGGCGATAGCGGGGTGTCACGATGAAGGCTTCGTGGTATACTCGCTTGGAGCCACCCTGGCCAGGAACCCTACCTTTTTTCAGAGTAGTCCATTCATTTTCTGTGTTCATTTGTTCCGCGACATGGACCGACATGTACGTGATCGTTCACACTACGTCAAAACTACACGTTCGGTGGCGGTCTTCGGACGAATATACAGATAATATTGTTCGGGTGTCATTATCCTGCATGGAAAATGGTTACGTTCGCCGTTGGTCAATTTGTTTTCGACCGCTTGGATTGTTCCCGCTTGCTTTACGGAGAGATGTCGGTAGGCGCCTCTCTGTTGCCCGATAACTAGGCCGATCGTTCAACCCCGTCATCTGCATGATTCGCCAGCTTCCCCCCGTTGTGCGGTTGGAGAACAGCGTCTACATCCCATAGTTTTAAAGGCATGATTGGTGTCATCGATACTGGCATGAATTTCTCGGAAATATGTGTATAACGCTAACGTCGGCGATTTAGCCAAAAAAAGAGTGATGCTACGGTAGGGGAGGGCGCCCTCGAGTTTTCGGCCGCGTTTACGCCACAGGAACGCGTGATGTTTTTTTATCGCGTAAAACAGGAGATATAACGTATGTATTTGAGCAGAACAACAGACAATCCCGTTGCGGTGCATTTCGCGCAACCAAACGGCTTGGAATCTAAAGACTTCAAAATTATGAAGGTAGTCACTTGGCGGATTTGCTCTGATCGTCTTAGAAACACTCCTCCTACCGTAGCACCAGTCGTACACGTTTTAGTTTGAGGGCGGAACGAAAACGTTTGAGGTAAATTATTTTGCACCGCTAGGCGTCATCCACTAAGCTGGTATCATGCACCGACGTAGAACATCCTGTCTGAAGAAATTTCACGCGTTCGTGACCGCGACCGATCACTATGATTAACAGTCATAGCCACGTTCGACTACGTCAACGTACAGTATACAACCCTTAGTAAATGACCGAATATCAACGTATTTCTTCCTAGACTTGGAGTGACTATTCCGTGCAGTGTTTGGTTTATCTCTCCGCTATCACAACATCGGCTACGGGGCAGACTGGGTGCTGCTGTCGACCAGAATCGAACACTATTTGCGCAGCCAGCTAGCAGTAACAGTAAAACAGGCCACAAGTACCATTTTTTCATAACGCCAATTTCGCCCGCCCTCCCGTCGTTCTTCAGCCTTGCTATGTGCCCGCAGACTGTGAGTGCCAAGGCGGCGTTTGTGCCAACAGTATGAAGAGCAACTTGTGCGGTGAGGCGGGCAATCATACCTGTTCATGAAAGTACGTCGCCGATTTTTTCTTCGATCATGTTTTCATGAAGGGCATACCTGCGCGTGCCTTCTTAACGTTTCGCTGTTCGGCACGTGCCACTCTTCGCGAAAATGATATACGAGGGCTCAGGACTCACGATCTTCAGCAGAAAAGAATATGTTACAGTCATCCAAACCAGGGCTCCGGACTCACGTTTTTCAGCAACAAAAATACAGTACGGCGTCAATCATCCATACGTTGGATTCCATCAGGGCACATGTCATTGTTGCAGGCGGGGGTGGTTACTCCTATCGACACAGAGTAACACAGATAACCAAACCGATAAACACGTAGTGCACATTCGGCGATCATGGGAAGATCTCCCAGTCAAATATTTTGGTTCATACAAAATGTCAACACGCAAAGAGTTGACATCACTCCGTTGCTTCTACCCTCAGGGCATAGAGTCGTAGGCTCTCATCAGAAATACTGCACAGTGCAGCTCTCCCCCTCTCGCATCTAAAAACTCAGGTTGATTTGTTTCCGTAAGGCAAAGTGCATGTTTCGGCGTTGTGGGAACGATACAATCAGCTGGCTGCATTTTCTGGCAGGTCCAATCAGTAGCTCGCGACTATCAGTAGATATATCGTACGGCCCCCGTGCCTAACTCAAGTACGGAGGTTTTACTTGTTTCACCATCTCGTTTCCCGGCGGAAATTGAACTGTTCCTTATGCTTATCGTTGTTGTAGTTTTTGAAAACAAAATCGCGTTGGGTTTCTGCTGACCAAGTACCTGAATGGACCGTCGGTGTCTTGCTAATATCCACGCTGTGATGCTGGGCTAACGAAACCGCGGCTTCACAGAAGTACACGCTGCGCGTTCGTTCACTGAGAGTGCAGACGTCACTTGGTTTGAGTCTCGTTCCTTTTGTCTTGCCTCGATGACCGTTGGAAACATCGTCGATGCAGCAATAGGGCTAAGTTGCGTCGAATGTGGTTGATAGGACGCCTACTACGTTAGAGGTGGCGCTTGTTCTGGTCTGAGTGCTGTCACTCCTTTGAGAAGCTACAGTGTGTAGTTGCATGAGAAGATATCTTTTTTTAAACGCAGACGTTTAACCCCGACATGTCCCAAGCATTGGAGCAATATTGCGCCAACAATAATGGGTTGCGTCATGTCGAAGAACCCCGTCAGCCCTGCAGCGTTTTAGCCCAAAAAGGCCAAGTGCAAACCTTTTTCGTACTACCACGGGTCATACGTTATGTTTTCAATATGTGCAACACATTCGTAGCACGAGCCACGCGTTTTATGCACACATTTAAGCTGACCAACATGTTCTACCTTTCCCCTTGTTCTTCCCACTCGGCACAACGGGTCTTTGCCTCTACTTCGACAACCAGGTTTCACGCCAGGTACGAAGTGACCAGTGATGTCACATATTGACGAAGAGGGATTGGTCTTTTGTTGGAGACGACAGCTTGAGAGGATACCATACGGCAGGCTAATCGGCGACCTCTGCCAGTACCTAATACGACACATACCTTATATGTCGGTTTGTAATCACTCGCGAAAAGATATGTGGAGTATGTGTGAATTTTGAGCCGCAGAAAGGTGTTGTCACTGTGCCCTAATTGCTTCACACAGGTTTGGTTAGTCACGAGCGGATGTTTGAGCAATGACAGTAGCACCAAGTACGTACATTCCAAAAAGTCAAAATAAACCACCTCCTCACGGGACGCTTGCAGTCAGTCGCCAGGTGCAATGGCCAGCACGGCGCACAGCTACCAGTGAAGTGTGTAGCACTTCGCAGACGGTGAGTTGGGGGACCTCGACCACATTCTTGGCTTTGTTTTGTTTTCTCTGATTGACGCTCATCACATGTACATATATTGCGTCTTCTTCATACCCCTGATTCCGCGACCTTTCGCCATAATGTTTTAATCCCTAGGGATGCCTCTTGACGAGGACGTTCACCACAATGTCAGATGACACTACGGTAGCGCGATAGTTTAGCACAATAGGGTACACGTTGCGGTCACGCCTTTTTTTTTTTGGTGGACTGTGTGCTTGTTTCAGACTTCAGAACCTACGCAATTGATACCTGTTCAGTGCTGTCTTTTAGACCAAGAAATGCTGCTTGCTTGAGCAATAATCCACAGATACGTCGTACGTGAATGCGACCCAGTACAATACATCAACAGTGCGCAAACTTGAACTGATCTTGCACAAAAGCGACACTCCGGTGACGCGATATATTAGCACAATAGGGTACAAGTTGCGGTCACGCCTTTTCCTGGTGGACTGCGTGTTTGTTTCTTACATTAGAGCCTACGCAATTGAAACATGTTCAGTGCTGTCGTTTAGACCAAAAAATGCTGCTTGCTTAAGCAATATTCCATAGATACATCCTACTTGAATGCGACCCGGTACAATCTATCAACAGTGCGCAAAATTGAACTGATCTTGCACAAAAGCGTCTAATGTAGAAATTGCACATACGTGAAATGCTATCTGGTTTGAGCGTATTTACTTTGACGTTTAGCACCCAGTTCCCATTTTGTATTTAGACTCCGCTGTGGGCCCATCCCATTAGCCACCTTACTCTCACTTAGTGGTGAAGAAATACGATCAGCCCGCCACAGCATCCGCCAGAGGCCAACCTGGCACCCTGGTAATAATTGCCAGCACGTCGGCCGTACGTGCTTACAACAACTCCCCTTGTACATACAAAAGCATTGAGTTTACGTGAAAATCTGAATAGCTTTGCACGTACGACCAATTTCCTGGCATGCCTAACAAAACCGCTTCGAGTGCTACTCCACGGAGTGATAATCGACACGGATTGCTCTTGACGGCAGATTGTATGGTCTACAGGTAGTCCACGCAGCCTTCATCAGCATGTAGTGATTGATCCTTGATGATGCCATGCTTTGTCGTGTTTTCCGACATCTCTCCGTAGATAAAGGATCATCTTGGCGGCTTTGTTTGCTTCCTGGTTCACGCGGGTGCCTTAAGCAACCAACCATTGGATCCTACAGTACGCTTCGCAAGCGTAGGGAGCGCATAGACCGGTGACGATCCGCCCCATCCACTATTGAACCATCTTCGCGTCAACGGCGTCGTTCGTTTGTTTTTGTTGGGGTTAGTGTCTGTCTACCTGCGTTCGTTGTTGCCTATTGACCTTTATGGATCGATTGCTAACTTTATTGAGGTCCCTTCTACCAGAACTGGAACGTGAACAATGGAGTGTGCCCGGACGGGTCAGACGTATGCAATGACCCCCACATGAAAGGCCTCCGCGGCCAGAAAATTGATTGGTCTGGAGTCGATGGCGCCTGGTACAACATGATCAAGGATGAGGATGTCAGTCTCCATGTGAAAGTCCGGTTGACGGCTCCTCTGCCCGAGGAGTTCCCTGATCGCCAGCTGATCACGGGCCTTAGCGTTTTGTCAGAGGAGAACTCTCTTGTGATCGAAGTAAATAACCCCTATGCTATCGACACAAACGGGTGTCCCGGCGTGACCTCCCCCTGCCTTTCGGACGGCGGACTTCGCGCTGTCGTTGACGGAGAGGAAGCCGAAGGCGTCCTTCACTTTTCCAGAGACGATTATGTGGCAGATGGCATCACTGTGTCGGCGTCAAACTTACCCACCGAGTGCCGTCAGTTTGGCGGAGACAAGATTTGGGCCTGTTTGTACGACGAAATGGTGCAAGGCACCCGCGAGCTGGCTATAGAGCCGAACTTCGAAGACTGGATCCTGCGTTTCGAAGACATGGCGGCGCCTAACTGGTGCGCGCAGTACATCGATCAGCACGATCTTGCCGATTTGCAGTCTGTCCATGCCGTCTTTAAAATCGTGACATCATCGGTAACTGTGCGTCTTAACGTCGGTTTGAACTCCCAAGGGGATGGCGAGCTTAACTGGGATGGTCGGATATTGCCCGACCTGGAGTTCTGGCAGATGGACGTGGGGCTGGACGGCCTGTCCCTTGATCACGAGTCGTTGTCCGGAATTCTGGGTGAGACGGCCCGCCCGGTGCTGGATGAGGACGGCCGCGAGGTGATGGAAGGGTTCAAGGCATTCCGTGGAATCGTGGACGACTACCGTGTGTCCGGTCCTCTAGGCACGGACTTCGCCCTCCTCAACAAACCCTAAGGGACAGCTCTTCCAACAGAGTTCAATGGTACCCCCATGTTCAGACAACGTCTTTTTGCACGTCATGAATGATACTAAAGTACCGTCGAGAGCACCGACAGTGAGGAGATAGGTTTGTAAGCGACGGGGTACAATACTGTTTTTTTTGTTTTTTTATTTAAATGCAACCGACACCTATGCGCGTTGCGTAGGATGAGCGGAGGACGAGATGATACGCTCCAATCGGGTATACATATATTCACATCGCGAGAGGAAGTTCCATGTTACACAGATGCATTTTCTTATTATATTTTAGCGTGCATCGAGAATCTCCATACGACAGCAGATCAAAGCTGAAGGTGTCAACACGGAGTAACGTGTTGATCACGGGGAGGTTGACATTTTATCCCGCACGGTTTGCAAACCATGTGTACACCAAACGCCACTCGGTTTCCACTGTACTCTTGTGGTCAACATGCGGCCATTTCGTTAGTGCCGTCGAGCACTACCGCGTGTCCCGTCCTCTGCGCACGGACTTCACCCTTCTCAAAATGCACATAGCTTTCGCAGTTAAAAACGGTTCATGGGTACCTCCATCTTCAGACTGTTCGAACGCCTCTATGCATGTCATAAATGATGTACAAGCATCGTTGCGAGCACCAATCGAGATAAAGATAGGGTTGCAAGTGGCGAAGTAAAATACTGCATTATTTTTGTTTGGGCAATACATACATTCTTGCAACCGCACTGAATACGACCAATACAGAGGGATTTGGCTTGTTGCCCACGCAGGCAAAGTTTTGTTGGAAATCGTCGCGTCTCGCCTCAGCAACCTCGAGACAGAGGGATTACTCCCCGAGAAACAGTGTCTCTTCGGATACGCCCAATCAACGGTTGATATGTTGTTCGTCGTGCGCCGGTTACAAGAGCTCGGACGACAGAGAAAAATCTCTCTGTACGTGTGCTTTGTCAATCCGCAGAAAACGTACGACTCTTTCGACCGAGAGCTGCTATGGGAGGTACTCACACGCTTTGACGTTCAAATCAAGGTGCTGACAGGTATCCGTAATTTCCACGAAGGCACGCGGACTTGCGTGGGTACGGATGACGGCGAGCACTTGTTGCGATTTGATGTTGCGCAGGGGCTGCTGGACGCTGCGTGCTATCATCCTTAGTGTTCAACCTGTCCCTCGCTGTTGCGTTACACGTCGTACTAGTACGCTTCAACCAACACCGAAGCCATCGTAAGAGATTTGATTGAACTCGGTGACGCTGGAGCAGTCAGATCAGAGAAGCAGAAGCCGTATGTCGAAGGGATTATTGCGGCATGTTGTACGCCGATGAAGTATGAATTACCTCAAAGTCGGCTGAAGAGTTCGCCCAGATGGCAGTCATCGTCAGTGTCTTCGAAGCAGCAGGCCTCACGGTATCGGAAACGAAGACAGAGACAATGTTTCTACAAACACCAGACCCGACAACCTTCGCGCCACCGCTCGTCCTCGAAGCAGCAGGCCGGAAGTATGCACAGACGGCCCAGTTGTTTACCTAGGGGGCATTAGCCACGGAAACGCTGACCTGTCGCTCGGCCGAAGGATCCGTCTCATGTACCGCAAACGGTGTGGCCCGGAGTTATATCATAGGGCGACCGCCCCCCTTAGCCTGAAAGATCGAATGCTGAAGGCCGAGGTGATTGAGCCCCTGCTGTTCGGGTGTGACCCGGACCCTCAGAGCGGAACACTTTGCCAAGCTTCGAACGGCACACTACCAAGTCCGTTTGCGAGTCATTGGCATCCAGCGCCGATTTCGTATTGCAACACCAGTCTCTCGTACGCGAAGGCCCTCAAGATGACACGTTACGAGAGTATCGAAACGACCATCCGTATACGGCGGCTATCATATACGAGGGCTGTGGCACGGAAAAGAAAGGAGCGATTACCGAATTAGGGTAATTGCCGGGACGATGGCTGGAGGGGAGAACCCGAGACCCGGAGGACAGTTTATGACTTGGCGTTGATGCATAGCCGAAGACCATAGAGAGTTCCGAGCCTCCGAAGGGTCAACGAACTTGGAGTTGATTCCGCACCGTTATCCACTCAAGCAAAAAAGGCGGAGAAGTAGTCCCGGGGGGTCCTCGAAGCAGCCGAACGGTCCATGGTGACGTGGCACGAGG
This sequence comes from Macrocystis pyrifera, assembly GCA_031763025.1. Classification (NCBI taxonomy): domain Eukaryota; class Phaeophyceae; order Laminariales; family Laminariaceae; genus Macrocystis; species Macrocystis pyrifera. The sequence continues at coordinate 7,506,615 of JASSKH010000019.1, forward strand.
ATGAGGCACAACTGAGTGGGCAGCGCAGCGCATCCGCCGTGGGTGGTGTCCAAGGAAATGGAGGGAGGGGGGGGAACAGGAGGAGTGGAAGGACACCCGACCAAGGGAATGCGGGGAAGGAGGGGGACAAGAGGAGTAGAAGACAAACCACGGTTGACGAAAGTAAATAGGAGATGGCAGACAGGGTAGCAAGGCACCAGGCCGACTAGGAAGTAGAACAAGCCTGTGCTATTCCTGCCTCCAACTGTGCAGATGGTTCAAACGTGGTCTTCCTGTGTCTTCTTTTAAGTTTTTGCGTTTGGTCCTCTGCGATTTATACTTTTATTTCGTTCTCTTACTTTCTTCCATTGATAAGCCTTAAAAAAATGGAGTTGTGTGGCTATCGCGTTAACGACGAGCCTACCTTGCTTGTTTTGTATTGTCTAACCCCGAGGGGCGGGGCATAGTTGACGAACGCACGACGGGAACAGCTGGTCCCAGGTGGACTGTAGGGGGAACCTGGCCATGCTACTCGTACCACAAACTGCTGCGGCTACCTGGAGGGTGCTTTGTACTTGGGTTCGCTAGTTTTTTTCCATTGGGTCTTGGTCTCACTCTATTTACAAGGAGAGTGGTGTTGCGTCTATTGTTCGTTCTTTTCAAGTGTCTGCCACATCCCCTGCGGGGAGGCACGTCAGTTTTGTGTGTTCGTTTTTCCTTTTTCTCTCTCTATTTATTTTCTTTGCTTTTCTTTGTTTCCTTTCGTTTTCTCTCTGCCATAGAATATGGATGTCGTACCTGTCATATCCAGTATTAATGACATAGGCTTGCATTGTGTACTGTGCTTATTTCATACGTTGCAATGTGGTATATCTCTGGCGTAGTTTTGTGACCACAAAACTTGTACCTCTCTAAGATTGAAGAGTCGGCACGGACACCGGTTGTGCTGGATGTCGAGGGGTAGAAAGAACGGTTTAATGTGAAGAACACACAAACAAGTTCTACCTATGTGGGTCGTTGGTAGTGAGTAGAGGATGATATCATACGCTTCAATCCCGTAGATCTATGTTCACATCGCCGGAGGAAGTTAGATGGTGCTCAGATGAACGATTTGTTTGATCGCATTGTCTGAGGGTATCGATGTGACAGCAGATTACTGCTGAACTTTGTTTGTTGTTGTTAATGTTTTTCCCACATTGAATCGTCGCCATACCACAATTCAGTCCGTGGTCGCAGGACAGACGCCAATATTCTGGAGCGGAAGAATACCTCCCTCGGTAAAAATATAAATCGAGCAAAGAATAATACACATGATTACTGAAGCACATCCACACCTCAGACAAAAAAAATAAATGCAAGGTCTGCACACGTACGTATCAGGTGCATGCCGTACGCTGTACAAGTCGCCACGGAAGCCTAGAAGACCGCAAACTACCGGGGAACAAATAGATGTGCTGAAAAAAAAACAACTCGACGTCGAACAACCGAAAACGAAGTCGAAAACATTGCAAATCAAAAAGGGAAGAAAAAGAAAAAGCATCAATTGAATTTAAAAAGCAAGACAGCGAGAAAGTAAGGACACAAGAGAATGCGCCGGTTTTCGCAGAATGCAGGATCGTACGATACGTCAGGGGTGTACAACAGAGACAAGAACAAAAAAAAACAAACTTTCGTACCGCCCTATTATGAACAGCAGCGCAGGAAAAACGAACGTAATAGACAAGAACAACGAAAAAAAGACCGACGAAGCAAGCCAAAAGGAAACAACAGATAGCGAAAATCAAAAAGGAAGATACAAACAGAGATTCAAAGCGGGGTAAACGGGAAAAAAAGAGAGAAACAAAAAAAAGGAAATGAAAAAAGAGACAAAATGGGGGCGGAGGGGATAAATAACACGAAATACAGGCACTGCTGCATACAGACACGCCGAGTTGGGCAGACCGCCTCCACCCCTCGCCCCCCCCCCCCCCCTCGCGCCTCCATCGTCCCTGTCATGTTGCCCACGTGCATTGACGTCAACGGTTGTAGCTGTGGTTGCAGCCATCCTGTGCCGTTTTGCCGATGCCTCCTTCTGAACCGTGTGCCATTTCTACATGAAGACATCCGCCCTTTCCTCGACCCGTCGGAACCATCTGCCGGCATTCTGTGTTGCCCCGCGCCGCCCGTCGAGCTTGATGTATATCTCATTGAGGTCCTATTCAAGGTACCTCATTCAGACCCAATTACGTCCTCCAGAGTAGCCCTTACCCCCGACTATCTCCCCGACCATCACCCCTTTCGGAAGGCGCTCCTCTCCCATGCGTGTCGCGAAGCCCGCAAACAAAAGCCTACGCCTGAAGTGCCGTCGTCTCAACGCTCTCCGAGCTTGTCCCGAGAAGCGAGCTGGCAAAATATAGAATGTGATCTCCGTGCTTTCGTTTTTGCCAGCCGAGGCATCGGAGTAGCCTCCGCTAATCTCTCTTGCTCCGGCTCCAGTTAAGGCATTTGTAGAGCGAGCTTTCGATCACCTCGGCTCTAAGCATCCGCACCTTCAGGTGTAAGCGCACACCCGGTCAGTTTTAAATTTCCATCCTATACCGCTCCAAGCACACCCATGCCCTTTTGGAGTCGACCCGTATCCTCGACCTTTCTGACCGTCCAATCTGCGCTTATAACCCCGCCCAAGTACACAAACTCGAGCGTTTGTTTGCACCGTTCGGCGGCTGCGGTGACGGTGGACGGCACGCTCCCCATATATTTCGTTGCAGACACGTTATTTCGGTCTTGGCCTCCGAGGCGGTCAGGCCGAGCGCGACACCTGCAGTCACGATCACCGTCATCACACTCTCCACGCGGTTAGATGACCGTGATCCAAATCCCTCATCGTCCGCGTACAGTATCGCCCACAATATCTGGGCTTCTTTACCTTTCTCTTGTCGGCGTGTCCGGCCCGTGCCTTTCCCCTTTTCGTTTTTCCCTTCTCCTTCTTTCATTGGAGGTTCACCATGGCGTCCGCGATGGCCGTTTCGGCGCCGAAGCGTTTCTCCCATACACGCAGAACCGCTGTGAAAACATATTGAATAACAATGGCGCGAACGCACCCCTTTCTCGAAGACCCTGCTCCACGTCGAACATATCTGAGCACTCGCCATTGTCTAGCTGCTCGCAGGCCATGCCGTCGTGAAATTGGCAGATAACGGCGAGCATTCTCGATGGCACGCAAACGATAGCGAAGACAGTCCACGGGAGGGTTCGTTATCATCACGGAGTTACGTGTTGCCAACGGGGAGGTTGATAATAACTACGCCCAAGGTTTGCAACAACACCATTTCTCACATACCACGTGTACACTAAGCGGGGTCGGGTTTCACCTTTCCTTTATGGTATACATGCAGATATTGCCCGTTGAAGACAACCGCATGAACGGTCTTCTTTGCACCGAGTTTGTCTTTCTCGACAAACGAGTTTCAAGTATCGTCGCGAGCGCTGATTGTGACAAGATAGAGTTACCACCGGCGAGGCACAATAATACGTTTGTTGTATATATCTTTCGAATTGCGTTTGTTTAACATCATTGTCTGTTGCTTGGGAGCGAGAGCAGGTGACTGACACGCCTACCGCATTATCCAACTCTGTGTCATGCCCTCGTGTCTTTGCTCATAAACGCATCTCCCTCCCTTCAATTCCTGGGTTCTACTGTACGAATTATCGGATGACAGAGACACCCAATGGTCCAGCACCATTGTACTCCCCCAAAAGCCGAGTTTACTCCTAGACTTCTACTATTCACCCCATACAGTACCTTGGCCTGGCTTTCTTTTCAGACCCTTACCAGTCACTAGTTTACGACACAAATTTCCCGCATCGTCCACATAATTTCCGGTGTACACCATGTATGCGTCGGAATTCCTCCTTCTTTCTTGCTTCATCACTCCTTTTGGCATGTCACCTCCAGCCGCGAGCGTCGAGGCACTTCCTATCCTCAGCGAGTGGAGGGCGTACTCGGTTTAACTACCTCTCGCAACGCTGCCAACGCCTGACGGTATGAGGAAAATGACGCGTGTTCAGGTAGCACTGCATGGCGTGACACTAGCGCTACCATTAGAGCAACAGCTCCGCCACGCTCACCAAGCTCGGAACACGGACCCCGAATCTCGCTCCGTGTGCGAACAAAAGTACTACCAACGTGTGCCTGTTCGCCCCTATGGCGGCGGAATCGCAGCTAAACACGATCGGCATCACTCCGTTGAAGACGCCTCAACTGACTGTTGCCAAATAAGAATTCAACATCACTTCGCGTGACACAATGTGCTGGGTGTACTACACCTGAACCATTACCTCATCTGCTCTAGCGACGAAAACATAGCTCATCATGCCCAAGCATAGCCAGAGCACTCTACCCCCCGAACCCCCGGAAGGTATTAGTTCCCGCCCCTGCATCGACATAACGCACAAATTAGGGTGGAGTTGAATCCGTGGGCGTGTTCCCGCCAGTGTATGCGATCGCGCGAAATCTTGCAATACACTCTTGATCAACGACGATCGGGTCGACAACTCGACCCAAACATCAACCCGATGAATGTATTGAATCGCAGCGAGCTTGCTTGAAATGGTTCCTGTTTGATTACCTTCCGATTCACTAGCGGATCAATCAAAGCCCCGAGTTTGACCTCGTCCGACTCAAAACACGGTCGCAGATACCGTTCCTGCGCGGCGAACCCCCGAAAAGTGCACCAAGACCGGAAACCCGACGCATGCATACATACATACATCTACTTACTTAGATCTCACTCACTGAGCGTGCTCGGTTGGTTCATCCCTGGCCTCTCATAGCTCTGACTTGGAAATCGCCTCCTTTTATTACTTGCCGGGCCTTTCCAGCGGGTCTTTGTTTTCTCCATTTCACTTAGTACTTTCAGTCTTTCTTTCCTTTTTTCTTCCTTCGTTTCTTGTGCATGCGTGTACTCCGAGCACGGTTCCGCGGGCGAACCCGGCATCGTCGCGGGTGTCAGCGGGGTGCTGGCGGGTAGAGGGGGAGTTGCAAGGAGCGCGGTCGCCGCTTTCGTGCCTAGGCATCGCGTGTGCCTCGCGACACGAAGGATGCATCAATAGGCGCTGTCTGGCCTCCATTCGTTGTTTTTGATACAGTACGTACGAGTTTTTAAGGGGTGTTCGGGATTGTAAGATAATATTCAAGCGGTGCTTATCTTCGCGACAGGGCGCCAACATTGTCGAGCTTGCGAACGAGGTCCACGGTGAACACAGGGTTTCACGCGAGGCGGGCGACGGGGCTCACTGTGCCAGAGAGTAATGAAAGCATTGCCCGGACCGAATCGATGGCGAGGTGGTCACCGGAGGGGGGGGTGGCGTACGAGCGTCAGAGACAAGGTCTGCTGTTGTATCTTTTTTTTTTTTACCGATGCCAGGAGTTCCAATCAGGGAGAATATTATAACATGAGAGGGGAAGGGGATGTTTTGTTTCTATGCGAAATTACGTTTTTATTTTCAATGTTTTTGCGGTGCTGCAGCTGTGCCGGTCTGTACTTTCTCTTTCGTACATACAGCAGTTACATAAAAGTAAAATAAGTACCCGACGTACTACGTACCTGGGGTATGTACGTACGTATGTCATGTGCGCGAACCACCCGCGACGCGAAGCTTAAATTGCGTCCGAGCTGTTTTCTCCTGAAGCATGGCGGCGGGACTCTTGGCATTATCAAGTCGCCAGTCTGCAACTACAAGCAATACTGAAAAAAAAAATTCAATCATGGACGTCTGTCCGCTTCGCATAATTTGATGTAATTTTCCTTCATGAGCGAGGGTAGCGGGCGGCGTAGGCTGCCCGCGGAGCGAAAAGCGCCTTGTACATACATAGAACCACTTACTTATATATCACTCTCTGAACGTGCTCGGTTGATACATCCCTGGCCTATCAGAGATCGCACTTGGGAACCGCCTCATTATATTACTTGCCCGACCTTTCCAGTTGTTTTTTGTTTTCTGTGTTTCTGTTAGCTTTTTCAGTCCTTCATTCCCTTTTGTTTTTTCGTTTCGTGTGCGTGCGTGTACTCCGAGCACGGCACCTCGGGTGACCACGGCACCGTCGCGGCTGTCAGCGGGTGCTGGCGGGTAGAGGGGGGATTGAATGGATCGCGGTCGCCGTTCTCGTGGCTAGGCGTCGCGTGTGCCTCGAGACACGCGGGAAGCATGGAGGGCCTCTGTCTGACCTGGTGTGGTTCCGGTTATACTGTATACGAGCATATATGGGTATTTTATATATGCAAAATCAAATTTAAGTGGTGCTTATTTTTGCGACGAAACTAAACATCAATGAGAGAGCGACGCATTCTCACTACCAACATTGTCGAGCTGGCGAATGAGGGCAAGGGTGAGCACCTATCGACGGGGAACTCCCTGAATAGTCGTAGATGAAGATCACACGGCGAGAAAAGAATGATGACCATATCATCCCACAATCGGGAAGAGGGATCGAAGATGCGGCTCTTCAACACAGAAATGAGGTGATACATATAGCCCACACCTCGTAGTGAGGCGTCGAATCCTCTTCCACGAAATAACCGAATATCTGGAAGGGGGAAAAAAATAACACGGAAAAAACTAGACAAGGCGAGAGGGCTCGAAATAAAACGAAGGCGAAAGACAATACGTTGGCGACAAGTACGCCGAAAAGCTTGGAAGAGGGGGAAAAAAACGAGGTCTACAATGTGGAGCATCGAGGCTGCCAAGAACGTGAAGCCAATAGATTAAGGCGTGGAACCCTGGGCGATCAGCTTATGAACACTGTAGGGTATGGCCTCTGCCAGATGATATCAGCAAGAGGGCTTCCAGCGAGGGACTCCACCAGTCTCGCTGGCCTCGCCGTGCGCTGTGTGGTGATCCGCCAGCGCAAGTGGAGCCGATGCGAGTGCAGCTGAAGCAACAGGCGAAGCCTGTCAAGGCAACGCCACGTCGGTACGAACCGACGAAAAGGGACTGGCTCTCGAAGTGCATTGCTGCTTTGGTGTTGCTCCCGCGCCCACCACTGCTGGGAGCTGTGCCGCCACCGCGAGCTTTTGGGCAATCAGAAACATAATGGTTGGGATCACCACACTCGAAACAGACGCGAACAAACGACTTTTTCGCGGACTGCTGCTGTTTCGGTTTCTGCTGCTGTTGGCGTCGCGGTTCAGCTGCCCCTGCAGCATCTTTCCGACCATACGCCTCGATGAATTTCCACTGTTCTGCAGCAGAAAAAATTTGGTCCATGACCAATGCCGGGTCCTTCTTCCACCCTGCAGCGTACGTTAGCTGACCTTTTACGTACTTTTTGAACTCGGACGGCCATAAGCCATCCACCAACGCCATGCTCACAAATTCCGCCGGTCCGGGCAACCACGAACGGTCCTGCGCGCGGTACATGGCATGCACCGCGTGATTCTCCGCAAAATACTTTTCCATAGCGGAGTTTACCATCATCGCGCGGTCTTTGACGGATGTTTCACCGCCCTGCTTTTCATCGCGCCTCATTGAGAGAACGCGACGCAAGTCCGCTGCCGCCCGCGAGGTGTCAAATCTGTTGCTGGTGGTTGTGTAACCAGCGTGCTGCCTAACAGCGTCCAACAACTCCGAGGCGGTCATCGTAGTCTGATGCTTGTAAAATCCCTCAAAACACCGATGAATGTAATTGGGGATAAGCTGGCCCATGCTCACTTTGGAGTGCTGAACCACCCCCTGAGCGTTGGCGAGCTGCAGCCGTTCCTCATAATCGAGGTACGCTGCGTAAAAAACACGAGAGGCCTGCTCGGTCCACACCTCTCCGTATTTCGGTGGAGTCAGAGACTCCCCTACCACCAGCGGCGTGCTTGCCGTGTGCGCCATAATCCACAGCAGTCCACCTGGACTCTACTGTAATAACGGAGAAACTGCCGCCTGACCTGTGCGTCCTCCAGCTCCCGGAGCGTCCTCCCCTGCTGTGCGCTTCAAGCCGTTTCGATCCGTCCAACGGGCCAACTGCCTTCCCAGCTGTGACCCAATACTCCGCAGCCGAAAACTCCTCCAACAGAAGTTCCGCGAATATCTAGATATTATGGCCTCTGCCAGATGATATCAGCAAGAGGGCTTCCAGCGAGGGACTCCACCAGTCTCGCTGGCCTCGCACTCAGTAAGTCTTGTTCTTAGAGCTTGTATTATCACGGAGTGATCCTCATCGGACCACGAGCCAGGTGGCTAGGGGACATCACACAGGATCCCCGGCCACTGCTCCACTCACACATGCGATTACACTGAAACCTCCACGGCTTGGTATCTTTTGGCTACAAGGGGAAGCGGGAAATTGACAATGTATTTTTCTCCGAAAACGCATACGCTATGAAGGACGAGGGCATTAGGGAATGCCCCGAATACTGCAAGGCAAACCGAAAACCGTAGGTCGTATCAAGGCTAGTCGCGGCTAAGACAAGGATCACAGGGGGCCCAAAGAAAGACCCGGAAAACGGCAACAGGAGCATGCAATCTAAATCGAGTCCCGTACGCTGAAATAAAGTAGGAAGTAGAAAGTATCTGTCCAGCATATACGCAGGCTACGAAAAGTTGAAAAATCTTAAAAATGTGTAGGCAACAGTCATGGCCGAAAATGCTGTAGGGCCACCGTTCGGCGGCCTTCACGAAGAGAAGGCCGATGGAAACGGGTGGCGGAACGTTGACGAAGAATGCAAATGCTACTGAAAGTACAAACCCACGATTTTCGGTAGCAAAAGAAAGAAAAAACAATCAGTAATGGTACTACAACTTAGCGCTCAAGTTGAAGATGTAAACACAAAAAATCCGGAGGAACAACCCCACGACACTCCGGCGTTTTTCAATTGAGCAGGCAAGCGAGGCCGGCAGTGGTGGAGTGAACAAATCGAATCCCATATGCCGAACGTGTAAGCCCCGACAGTTCGGCGGCGTTCGCTTTGGAGACAAGCGCAACCGGCCGTGGTAGAGGGAATACCCGAACCCCACATCCCGAAGGTACAATACCTCGACGGTTCGGCTGCTGTCGCTGATAAAACGCGGACGGAGACGGTAGAGGTAGATTGAAAACAGCAAAAACACACCCGAAAAGACAATACCACTACAGGTCGGCTGCCTTCCCGAGCGAAAGCGAACGGAACATGCAGCGGTAAATTGAAAACGTCGAACCGACACACCCCCGATAACCCAATACCACGACGGTTCGGTTGCCTTCGCTAGAGAAAGAAACGCAGGCGGCAGTGGTAGAGTTATAGCACTCGACCAACACACCCGAAAGCAGAACTCATTCTACGAAGAAACAACCCAAATGAACAAAAGGATAGACGAAAAGGAACAACCAATGCGTTTGAACGTACAATACCACGACGGTTCGGAGGCCATATTATGATGAGTCGAGCGGAACTTGCGGTGGGAAGATGGAAAAGGGCAAATTAATACGCCTTGAGGTAGAAAGAACAACACAGAAAAACACTCACTTAATGCTGGACCCAAATCATCCGAAAACTAAACCTAAGAAGGGGCAGCGTACTGGCGTCGCGAAACGACGGTAAACGAGCCCAAACGACCGGGAGAAGTACTCAACGCTAAAGGAGGCAACTGATGGGGGCCAAGCGGGGCAGTCACAGGCCCATCGGGCCCGTCAGAACTACGTAATACCCCGCGAGCTAGCCTCCCAGTTTTATGGCGTTGCAAACATCACGATCCGTAGGTGGCGACGCTGGAGGTTGTGCAAATCACCGGCCGAAGGTTGATCTTGACCGATACAGGGTCGTCGAGGAACCGGATGATGTAAGGGTTGTCCGAAAGAGAGTCCGAGGGAACGCGATATGCGATCTTGCCCTGCAGCCATAGGCCATCGCAAGCCTTGTACCAAAGGTGTGCTCCCAGTACGGTGGAGCTGAAGGAGAGAATCCAGAGATCGCGCATAAAGAGGGTGTAGCCGGCGAGGAAGATTTTGCCTTTAGAACGCGATAGCTCGCGCTGCACGGCACCGATGTGCATCGATCGGTAGAGGCGATTCGCTTGGCGGTGTTGTGTAGGGGTGTCGGATCATTAGAGGAGGATGTTGCTTTTGGAGGTTAGATGTCGAGTTCCCGCTCCCAGGAACGGCTAAGCAGTCCGACCCAATGGTTCTCGTGTTGGACCGCGATAGCCCCGCCACGGCCGCGAACGAGTTGGTGTCCCGTGATCTGTTCAACCTCGAGGTGTTCCGGGGGAGGTGTGACGTCGTCGAAGGTGACGTGGAAGGGAGGGGTTTTGCAGATAAAGGCGTTGAGCACCTACTTAAAAGGTCTGCTGGAAGGTACTTGGGCACGTCGTTGGTGTTGTCGGGGCTCCGGCAGGGCTTGCAGCGTTCAACGGAGACGCGGCGTTTTGAGTCCCGTCCAGGTTGGTCGGAGAGTATGTCGAGAAAGAGGACTTTGTCGAAAAGTGGTCGGCTGTCGGTGACGTCGGGGCCCGGCGCTGGGTCCACACCGAGAATCTTGCACGGTCCAATCCAGTTCAGCGAAAGCTTGGTCTTGAGCACCGTGGTGTCCGTGTCTTTCTTGACACCCTGGCCGATAGTGACCGCGGAGATGTAGACCCATGCTTAGCCGCCCACGGTTTAGGGGTGAGAGGCGAAGCGCGTCCATGATGGGGTTGTTGAGGCGGGCCATACGTGAAGCAATGACGGCGTGGTGTTCGCAGACGAAGTGGTTGGCGCATTGTTTGCGCTCGGTGGCAAGGTTGCAGCAAGCCAGGTGGTCTCGGTCCAGGCTCTGGTGGCCGCCAATGTTGGGGGATTCGAAATGTGATGGAGTAGCACACCTATTGTATTGGGACGCATATACCCGTGTACGGATCATTGTATGGTTGCACATAGCTCTTTGAAAATACGAGACATACCTGCAGATGAATATTATATTGTTGTATGTAGACACGTAGGGATATATCTGCAGGCCAATAAGATATAGTTATACATAGCTCTTAGGGAATATTCAGTGGAGCAGTTCAGACATCCCCTTGCCCACAGAATTCTATGTTATATGTCTGCGGACCTTCTGCATGACAACGTCCCGGGAGAGAACATTCTGCTATTGTTGGGAATCGTTTGGATGACAACGTTCCGATAGCCTGTATCTGCATACAGGTTTGTTTATGTCGACGTCTGGGCTGAGCTGTGTTCTTGGCGAAGCCCACTATCGCTCACACCACACGGCTAGGGCGGCTGTGGGAGAGGTGCCCCTCAGGAACTGTGCAGTAAGTCTGATGGAGTCGGAGGTGGTGAAGGTGGCGGGGGCGCCGAAGCCGTGCCATGAGCGGGGGGCTCTGCGTCGTTCGCACGCATCGGTGGCGGCGCCGCAGGTCTTCAGTTTGTCCATCACTTCAGCTGAAATAAAAGTTTGCGGAGAACCCGTATCCAGTACAGCTTCGGTGATGTAGCGTTTGACGGCCTTGAGGCCTCTGTGAACTCGCACCCTGGCTGTAAAGAATGAGTCGTCGACTGTTAAGACGCCGCTGGAGAGGCAGGGTCCATGTTCTGGTATCGTGGGCGCAGTAACGATGGGATAGGGTTTGGCTGAAGTGGCAGGTGGCCGGGTAAAGTGGCTCTTTGGCAATGCGTCCAGGGTGGAGGCAATCAGGAAATCGGTAAGCAGGCAACTCCGTGAATGTTGCGAGGGAGTATCAGCTGTCTCGTAGATACCGTCATCGGTGGGGGTCACTCGGGTGGAGGGTGTGACGGTGCTTGTCGGGTCATTGTCCCTGGAAGGGAAAGGAGGGGGGGACATCCTGTCGGACGGACATAAGCACTCACCCTAGAAGGTTTGAACCCTTCCAGAGCGAAAGTTGGTAGGCCCGTGGATATTCGGCCCTGAAACCTATGCCCCAGATAATGTGCAAAGGGCTGGCTTCGTCGGTAAAGGTAAAGTGCAGCCCGTTGTGTGACATGAGGGGAACGGGACACACCCACAGAGGGATGTACTGGTCGATGAGGATGTCGACGGTGCCGACCATTTCACCCACGAACGCTAGGAGCGCAGCCTGGGCGCTTGACCCGGTTTCCCTCCCGAGGACGCCATTTAGCAGGGGATCCCAGGGTATCTCCGGCCACGCCCGAGACCCTCCTACAGATATGGGTTAAAACCCGATTTCGAATTCACGCGAAGGGTCGTGTCCTGCCGACGACGCCAAATGTGAAATGGGGTATGCAGAGATGTAAGCTGGTAAGGGGCACAGGAATATCTGTGCTGAGTAGAGCACGTTTCTTGTAGTTCACGAACTTCTTATTAATGCTCCTCAAGTAGTTGAGAGGAAGGGAAAGAACTCGAGTGAGCGATAGTGGGCTTCGCCAGGAACACAGCTCAGCCCAGACGTCGACCAAAGCCAACATGTATGCAGATACAGTCTATAGGGACGTTGTAATGCACAAGATTCCCAACTATATCAGAATGTTCTCTACCGTGACGATGTCATCCAGAAGGCCCCCAGACTTATGACATAATGTTCGGTGGGCAAAGGGGATGTCTGGCCTGCTCCACTGAATGTTCCCTAAGAGCTATGTATAACTATTTATTATTCGCCTCCAGATATATTCTTACATGCCTACATACAACCATGTCATATTCATCTATAGTTATGTCTGGTATCTGCAAAGAGCTATGTGCAACCATACAAGCATCCGCATACGGGTATATGCTTCCTATACATTAGATGTGCTACTCCATCACAGGTTGCACTCTTGTACAGCTCCTCGCACCCAGCCACAGCCCGCGATGTTGAGGCACGAGTCAAGTTGGGTGTGTCAAAACACGACGGTTTCGGGTGCTCTAAGAAGGTGTCGTAAAATACCAGAAACGACTCACGAGGTGATTTTGTTAACTTGCTGTTGAAAGCCAGCAGTGCAAAAACTCGCAAAATAGCTATATCAGTGTTTGTTGTATTTAAGCGCGGACGGCATGTATATGCTCGTCTCCTGGCGGGTATCTTGAAATATGGAGCGGACGTGATACGTAGTTGAAAGAATCGCGGACCGGCAAATGACGTTCTCGGTAGAGGGGATATATTTTCGGGCACAAAAATATGCGAAGAATGCTCCAATGTTTTCGATTATTGCCATCGTGCGGCCGTTCCTTCCTGAAATATCGACATACTCAGCAGGCATATTTTTAGCTAATATTTCCCTCTTGGACTACTTTCCCAAGCAACAGTATCTTCCTTTAATTTCAAAGCGTTTATATTAAGCCTACGCCCACGTAGTCAATGACATATGTCGGAGACGTCCTCCGCGCCCTACCGAATCGTGACTCTTGCAATATGAAAGATCAACTCTAAACAAGGTTGTGAGATCAAGAATGTGCTATCAAGCCATCTCTGCAAGCTGCGTGTGATAACTTGACCGCGCGTTCTACGGAATGTATAGATTGTCAGATTGTCGAAATAAAATATGGGTTTGAAAGCAAAAAAAAAACGATTCACACAAAATACGTATGTCATAAAGGCGACGGCTGTAGTTACGTCATACGACGAGCAGGTATCCCAGTAGCGTCTGTACAGGTCCACAACCCTGGCCGAGTCCTACAGTTGGCGCCGCTCAAGTCTTGATGCACGTGCGGTGAGTGAAAATCGCACATGCTCCATTTCATGGAAAGTCCCATGTACATGTTATGACAAAAAAGCCACCACCGGGTTCTCGCTTCTGTTGTTGGTATCATGATGGCCTATGGAACGAGTCAGTCTTGCCGCATCAGGGTGCTACGTTTTATAGCGATGCATGCGATCCTCAACCTCAGCCGCCGTATTTCTTATAAAAACACTAACATGGGGTTACAAACACACAGGCCGAACCCACGAAGCTGGCTTCTTGAATGCTCAAGGAGATAAGAAGTGCCAACCGCAGAAATAATTTGTTGGTGACGTTTATGCACCCCCGTCCCACCTAGATCTGCTTGGAGAATGCTGTTTTATATTGCCGTTTTTCAAACAGACCGATGGAATTTGCCGAACGCACCTGTAGGTCCTCACAACAGTATCAACAAATTTATCAAAAATTGACAAGTTGCTCACGAAACGTCGGAATATACTATTCATGGGCGCGGAGCCCAGAAAATTCTAAACAAAAGAACACGAATAATACGTTGTTTTTGTAAAGTCTGAACTCAAGGAGGTGCATTGTAACGCAAACAAGGTGACGGATCCCTAGCAATATCCATACAACCTGTAGAAATCAAAACTCGGGGGTGAAGCACACACAACATATCCCACCTGAGAATACACAGAACGAAAGAGGCGGACACATGACAAAAATCAACGTGCAAATGTTTGACAACAGCAACACGCCGCGGGTACTCACCACAGAGTAGATGTTCCCCCGTTTCCACAACTAACCAACTCGTGGCTACTTAGCGAAGCGATTGAGGCATGGAGTGCTGCCTGCGCCGTACGAAATGCGCGGTAGTGGTTGACACGGGAAGGAACACGCCGTTTTAACGGTAGCACAGCTTTTGTTTTTCATTCTTATGAATATATGTAAAGTCGTAACACTGACGACTTCGTGGCTCGATGTCATCATCACACACATTTTCAATTAATATGAGTTGACGAGAGACCCTCGCTCTCACAGCTGATCAGGATTAATTGTCAATACTGGTATCTTGTACTCCTCCCGCCTCCCCGGTTTACTTTGTTTTTTTTTCCCGTCGAAAAACGTTGATGCCCCCTATTGTCAACAGACTGAAAATAATCCACCACCTGGAAGCGTTCTACGATCTAATCGACGTTCTTGACTACCCTAAATGGTCTAAGGCTTATTTTTGTTCTCGTATGAAGTAGGTATGTATAGGTGTCGTTTTCTGCGGGGGTCCGAAAAAGATCACAATCAGCAGCCGTCTCAGCTTTTCCCAGGGTATTTTGACCGGGCGGGAAGAACTGCCACAGACCTCTGAGGTACATGGATTGTGTCTGGACTCTCTTCTGCATCAGCATTTACTCCATAGAGGGCGTTGGCGTGCCGTCGGTGAGCTGCTGCTGCTGTAAGAGGTTTAATTTTAATCTCAGGGCGTTAAGAAACCAGCATTCGTTAAATATCACCACATCTATATGCAGTGCACGTTAGAAGGTTTTGACTACTGTTCGGCTAATTTTGGAAATTTGAAGGACGAAAATCGGTCTCTTGTTCTTTTCCAGTCGGCCGTTGGAATCGACCCATAAGGTGGAAAGTAAAAGTTATGATCCAAAATTTAAAACAACTAAATATTAATACCGGGTACACTGCTGTGAAATACACGCCAGAAAAATTGGCCACTCTCGACAAGCTACGTGCAACCTCTCATTTATATTTTCTCTCGACTACAGACAATCCCAATCCTTGAATTATGCAGCTTCGGATTTGGTCTTCCTCATTTATACCAGGTATGATATACGGACTGTATATCCCGCATGAGGCCGTATTCAACCCGGTGTATGTTAGATCCAATTATCTTGCTTAACTCACAAATAATATTTTCTACAAAAACGTCGATCTCACAGCTATTATAATTGATGTTTTTGAATTTTAAAAATAGATAGATGCTACATTTTCGCATGTCCCAGTTTTGCACGCGACGTTAAAGACGTTCGCCCTTGCTTTGAATAGTTAAGTCGGGTTGAGAACACACATGTATGTTACTTAAACATGCAGTGAGATTTTCTCAGCTAAGATGGGCTATGACGGTATTGCTATTTGTTTTTAACATTACCCTGGGCTGGGTAATACATCGGTCTTCTCCCCCGATAGCTCATTAGGAAATACCTACATGTTTGACGTCATCGAAGACACGCGTGCAAATCTCTCATCTCGAACTTTTCTTTTAGAGATGCGCTTGCGCGTGCGTCCTTCAAACAGTTTCTCCCACGTTCTTCATGGAATTTGAAACGAAGTGGGGGTCAGCATGCGGCCGTGCACTCTCCCGACGGCATGTGATCCCGTGATTCATAGGAGGGGGGAATATTATGAGGGAAATGACCCTAGACTGGGTAATCCATCGATATTTTACTCCTATAGCTCAGTAGGTAAACATATTCACACGTGACGGTACGGAGACATCGTCAAAGCGTTGCCGGCAATTATAACCCACGGCGGGTCTATGAATGAATGTCAGGTGTTGGTCTACTCAAAAAGTGTTGGCCTCGTCCTGTCAATGGGAGGCACGATTAGATGAGGGAGAGGCAATAAGTTTCGCAGCCTAATTAACGTAAACAAGCACAAACGGGTCCTTATAGATGTGTCGTAGACATGGACATATATGTTGTAGGTAGATGCAGACAAACGGACGTTTTATTATATGCATGTTTGCCTTCTCTATTCGAGTTATTTGGGCTTGCTTCGTCCACGGATTCGTCCACAAACGCAGAGAGAAAAACGTAAACATCTAACGAATTCCACGAGGAAGAGAAGCAAACACTGCTGCAACCTTGAATTGTAATTGCTGTGAAACAACGTTTTGAGCAGTATGACAAGAAGAAAATTCACAAGAAGATGCACGCCAATGAATTTCGCCCGATGGTCGACAAAAGCACAGCTTTACGAGTTGAGTGGTCCATTGGTCCCGCTGTTCTGCGATACGTTTCTCATACAAGACTATGCGCGCGGTAGAGCTTATTTGCAGTGCTTATTTCCGATGGAGACATGTTCAGTGCTCCTGCTTCATTCAGTGTGTGGGAGACAGCTTCCACAAAGCATACGATACTCTGAACGTGTTTCCAGCACCTACTTAGCCGCTGCCATAAGCTATGTCACTCAAACTCATGTCTAGGCGGGCCATATGGAGGCGACGGCCACCCAGAAAGTAATAACACAACAATCTCAGAAACGTTGCACACATGTTGCCGGCACTGCGGTCGGTCTCCCTGTCCGAACCTTTCTCTAGCTACAGCTCTTATGCATGCCATACCGGAATATCATCCACATGAGGCAGAGTATCCATCCCTTGCCCGACCTTTAAACCAGTCGGGCACGTAACACGCCTATTGCAAAACATTTTTTTGCGCCAACCGCCTAAACTGACATACTGACTATAATTGCGAAGGATGTATGCGTGTAGGGCTGTAAGTTGGTCGGCCATATCGGCTAGATGCTAGTTGCTGCTGCTGGCTAGTCGGCGGCCGCAATTGTACGAGTGTCCACGAAACAAAAAACTTAGAGACACCTACGGCCTTCGCTACTTCACCTACCCGAGCACATTTGACGGGGTTGAAGATTAATGCGCCATTGTTTGGGGTAGACATCTCATTCATCTCCTCGCCATTCAGAGGGTGATTGCATGTTGAAACTTACGCCACGTGGCATAAAACACTTCCAATAACATGGACATTCGAACACTGCAATCCAATAGTTGGCATCTCTGCAACGAAAACTGTTACCTAGATAACTAATAATAATATGTGTCATACAAACTACAGCTCTAATCTGTCATCAATTTCGCACACATATGTAAGACTTCAAATGCCCAGTGGGTGTTTGGCGACTACCTCAACTGCCACGTATACCTGCAACTAACGGAAGTATACGAGAAGTCGACTGAACAACTCGTATATGTGCAAAACAACGACATCATAATATTGCCACTCAGCAGGAAACCATTGTAGACTACAATAATGTCCAATACCTGGTACATCATTATGTTCTTAATTTTTTTAATTATTTTCCACTATTAAGGGGGACCTTAGTTAATAGGATCTATGGAATACATAAAAACCTATATATTTACCATTTTTTTCTAACGATGTTCGGTCCTATTTACCATGGTTCCTCCGTAATGGTATTTTGGAAGCAAGGGTTCTGGTTTGTAAGTAAAAGTATCCTGCCACCCAGGTCCTCTCTCTCTCTCTCTGCATGCAGTCGGCGCTACGCGTAAGATTAAACTATCCGATTCAAGTACGTTATTCTGGGGCTGGTGACGCCTTCGTCCGATCACATTTCAAACGGTGGGAGCACTTCTTGTGATGAGACCTTACGTATGTAGTACAAACAGGTGGTACGCCGCAGCACCAGTGGACATCGACAATATGTATGTAAAGTACCGTAACAATACGGCCGAGCACCCATACTCTCACAGCCATCCCGTCAGGTCTGTAACGGCACCGTACTACTACGGCCATCCCCACACATTCCCAGATTGTTCTTGTTAACCTGTTATGCTTCCAAATAGAAATAAGTTTTGGATGATTCAAAGGGGCTGTGGGAGTTTCACGGAAAGCTGAACTTCATTAATTCGTATTGGTATGATGGGGTTCCTCTTCGCGGGGAACCACGGTATTTTTCCTTTAGCTATTTTTCATTAATTGGTTTGTGTTTCTGTGTTGCTTTTTTTGTCTCTTTCAACGCACGCCAAAGTGCGTACGTCGTGCTTCTCGTGCTCAGCACGATGACCCGACATTTCATCGTTTGCTGTATTTAACTTGGGACACCCCCCCATCAAAAGAAACCACCTCCGTCCATAAAAAACACACTTGAACATATAAAATAGAAGAAAAATACTAACGGATTTCTTCAGACTCCCTCTGGGCCGGTACGACTTGTAAATTATGTAAAAAAACATCACCCTCGCGGAATACCACACAAACGTACTGTAGTACCGATATCGTTCGGCAGCGCACATCAAGGACAACGACGACAAAGTCTAACAGACGCGGAGCCCTTCCGCCAAAGCGGCCGGCACTGCGGGGAGAACGCAGATATGGACTCGGAGAAGCCACCCGCCCGGGAGGGGTTACTGGCTTGTCGCTAGCCATGAGTAGAACCACCATCGCTTCCTTCTAGATCCGTCCGCAAGCCACCCCTGCTGTACATGCGCCTGAAGCTCGGGCAAAAGAGCCAGACGAACAAGCTGCGGCCACCCATGCCACGCCAGTCATAGCATGAAGTCTTGTGCCAGCCGGTGTCTGCGGTCCCGGCACAGCTAGCTCGTCGCTCCTCTAGCCCCGACACCAGCATCGCCAGCGCCCCCCGGTCGCAACAGAATCAAGCTGTCTGGCAGAACCTGTAGCACCAGCAGCACCAGGGTACCTGAATGAGGCCGTGCCAGCCTGTGCGTCGGCACCAAGACTCCGTGACGCATAGAACGGTAGGGGTCACCCAAAGTTCTCTTTGTGGAGTTGCTCACTTGAATTTAAAATCGGATCTCTACACCCCAACCCAAAATTGAGCTTGAAAAAAGATGAAAAGTGTAGCCCAGATGAAAAATATATTAAGATGTGTAAACCACGCACAATAGTGCTTGTAGAACGAAATAGGGTAATTCAACAAAATTATGTTGAGGAGCCCCCCGGGAAAAATCAAAATTGGCCAGAATAAGGTGTATTGGTCCTTTCTCGCACGACTCTTCTTTGCTCTTTTGAGATCGAGTGATCTGCAAGTGCCACGTGCATTTCAACGCGATGATATCACCCCCCTTGTTATCACCCTCTCGGGTAACTGACCGCAAGCACCAAAAGGTGCCGACCAAGCCGCCTTGCGGTATCACCCACCTTGTTACCACCCTCGTGGTAGCTGCCTAAGCGCGAAAAAAATGTGATAACTGTCATGGATTGCGCTACCAAGCCCCTTTGTTATCACCTCTTTGCGGCCAAGGTTGGTGTGCCACGTGTGCCAAATATTACGCATTGTACTCCTATCACTCCCGTGCAGTAATCACCTCACGGTGGTAAATGATAGCAAACTCGAACCAAACATATCCATTCTCACCGGGAAACGTTACATACTATTCCACCACAAAAAGCAACCCCGAATGACGAAAAAACAAAACCCGATTTAGCTGTTCCCCGGGGAGATTTTGTGCGTACAAAAATACAACAACACGTCGTTACATGAAAAGCTGCGTGTACTACCGTTGTATCAGAAACAAAGACTGGCGTATTTGGAATGTTTGCAAACGGTTCACGTTCCTACTCTCTCTTCACAGTAGCGTTTGATATCCGGGTTGAATTTTCCAAAGGACAGTCATCATATGGACTCACCACTTAATATACGGTAGAGGTCGACGCTTACTTGAAACAAAGTCGGAGTGCCATATGATAGTCACTCGCATCAACCAACAATAGAATTGCATCATCGGAAAACATACAGGACTCCCGATTTCTCACTAGGGTGTGTTGTGTGCATATTTAGGATGGTTGAATATCTCCTTTCTTGGGTTGACAGATTCACTGTCCAAAATTGTATGATTGGTGTAGCAACAGGGATTAGGCATCATGTGTGACAAGGTACAGATATAGACTATTATATATCGATGATGCTAGACACTGGCACAACAACATAAGCAAAGCATAGCAACTTTTCGAAATAAGTATATGACCCAATCCATACAGTTGGATGACACATTGCAGACAGTTCAACACAATCTGGAACATATCTCAATCGAACTACTCTAAGTTTCAACGACCCCGGTGCTTTCGTTTCAAATTCCATGTTTTTAGCCCGCACGACATCGCCCCCGTCGTGTTTCACCGCCCCTCCTTCCTGGCCGCTTTGACAGGATCGTAGTCAACTTATATTTAGACTCTACCAACCATCATTCCCATCATAACGGGGTCGGCGACTTCATCTCTAATGAAGTCCACAACTCGCAAACGGGCGAGTGATACTGATGGGGGGGGAGTGGCATGTGCCCCTAGGTGACGCCGAATATCAACACTCGGTGATGGCACTGAGGCGTCTGGAAGCGTATGGCAGGAGATGGAGTTGTGTGGGCACCCCGGTGATGCCATGACATCAACATCGACGGGAGCTTTGTGTTTTAGGGGAGGAGGAGATATATTGGGGGTTGATGACGAGCAGGCTGTTGAAGGGATGTCGTTAACCAACATAACTGAACAGCCTTCAGGGGCAATGCTTCCTCCGTGGGGAGTGACAGAGGCTCTTGCGCATTAGTTTCCTGACACAACAACCATAGCTATGTGGAGGAGAGAGATACATGAGGGGCAGAAAACTGTTTGATGGTTCATTGATTGTTGGCGTCGGCACATGTAGACTTCTTCCCCGGGAGCTGCTGTCTAGCGAGGGGTTACACTGACTGTGAGTGGGTATCCTCCCACCTGTAACACCTCGAAAGCAATCAGGGGGTGGGTCTCTCGTTTTACCATTCACTTTAGTCATAAAACTGATAGGTGCCCGAAGTTTCAATGTTGTGTTTCCCTGGATTGATACAAAAGCGCGTTGACGACTGACGATCTCAGGAAGAACACAATTGTAGGAGGATGATAATAGTTTCTTGGTTAGCTGCTCGGGGGGGCCACAGTACTCCCAAACGCGAGCACAACCCGTACCGAGGCACTGGAAAGCGATAGAGGCGTGGAACGATATAGGTGGAACCTAATATATCGGAGGCGCCCACGACTTATACCACACGGTACGGGTGATGCTTTGATTGTCTGAGCTCTTTTTTTCAGGAGTACCTCCATATCCTTCCCAAAGCATTCCTGACGAAGAAACTACGTTCGCGCAATCCGACTAAAATGTTTATATTAGATGGGTTAGTCCTAAAACACGAATGATGTTTCGGTCGTTGTTGTTGTCATTACATCAAATCGTCACTTCTGTCAGTACACCCAGTGTTTGTCCTGAGTTATTATCCTAGAAATATACGAAGTATGTGGTCACTATTCGTGAGACAAAGAAGACCTTGAAACGCAAAAATATATAACTACAAATGCATGAGTATGGTATGTAAAGTGCCAGCGTACCGTGTACGACAACTCACCAACACAAGCAAGACCTGATTAGGGAAGCAAGAACAAAAAAAATATGAACTGAAACATCTTCCGAATGACACAAGGAGACCAGAAAGGCTAATTAAAGGAAAGGATAAGTACTGGAGAAGGACAGATTGCTGCACCGATGAAGCAACACGAACACGAGGATGATACCGGCATACGAACGGCGGGGGCGGGAAAAGAAACAAAGGACAAGACCACGCAAACGATAAAAAAATAAAGAAGAGAAATCAAACAGAGGAAATCTTACTCCAGGCGGTGCTGAAGAACCCAAACAATACCTCCACTAAGGATAGCCTGAAAGTGTTTGTACACGAACATGTCGAGGTAAGGTGGCCGGGTGGTGGGGCCACCCAAGAGGACTACAACGCAGGAGAAAATATCTACATGCCTGGTATCCCTCAAAGGACTCTCGAGGTACTGAAATCAAATATATATATCGATCGTTGATTAATATGACCATGCTTGCCATCCGACAATGTGCAGTGTCGTTCTAAAAAAGACTGTTGCGAGACAGTACAAACGCGAGACAGTATCATACGTCAAATCAAAACTGATGTGACGCTCATAGATTGTTGAATCGCTTATTGCTGTAGTTCTCAAGTGTTTTTGTGGTATTGAAAACGAGCTGAGACACTGGGCTGAATCCGTTTGTGTGAACGTCTGAGGGTAAGACACCTGTGGAGCTCGCGTCAGGACTCGGCGTTCCATTGGCGTCAGCATGGCACCCTCGACAACGAAAAATCTTGACTTCCAGTCTGTTGATGCTACTGCTATCATGGACGAGTTTCGTTATGGTCGTTATTGTCCCGTTTCCCAAACTGTTGGATAGCGACGGTCACGACGGGCCAAGAGGAGGAGATGGCCCCGTGTCGGGCGGCGACGCTCATGACGACCCAGTCGATGACCTGCATAGCGGATGGAAATACCCAATGCAGGGGCAGCGGCGCTCGAGAAAGAGCCAAGCGACCACCGTAGGCCTCGCGAAAAAAACAATTCACTCGAGGCAGCCGAAAACAAGGAGGCCAGAAAGCCGCAATTTCCCAAGTGCGCCCCATCGTCGTGCTGTTAGGCGATCCTCTGAAAGCTGTTGCGAGGGGGTAAGGACTGGCACATAGAATACTCTACAGACGAAAAAACGTATTTTGTCCTTGTGAACGTTCGCTCACGGCCCACCATATAGTTGAAACTAATGCCATGAGGTATATAGCACTTTTGGACCAAACCGTTTGTGGCTACTGTAACTGGACTCCTTAAGGGCACTGACAGCACTACCGAAGCTATCTAGTGTAGGACATGGACGCATGCCAATATACGGTAAGCACCGGTTTTTTTCCGAGCCTCCTGGCTTTGGTAACTCTATACGTATTAACCCCGAAATGACAATCAGAAACAATTTACTCATACTACCCTTGCAAATGGTCTCATGTCTTACGTGTAAACGAATCATATTTGCGCAACAGTAAGGGGATACAGGATTGATCCTCAGCGCTATCAGTGCCCTTAAGGAGCGCCTTCAATCAAAAATGATTTGTCCGAAAACATCGGTGTTGTCTCTCTATCGTAGCACACGCCAGTACGTCGAGCGATGGGTCAATGGACAAATCTCGAAAACCTATTCCCAAAGCCACCGTTTTCGTTGTGTGTGCCTTTTCAACACCTTGAAAATAATCGGCACCGAAACTCGTCCCAGGATGTGTGTGTTGTCATATCACCCCAAGTGACACGGTGCGTGTTTGCGGGTGTTCTCGTGCGCTCATGACTTGATTAAGCTCTTGAAAGTCCGCGTATTCTGCTGATGTACACATCTTCTCATTTATGAAACGTACTCGTTATACGAGTATGCTCTCGCCTGCTTGATATAGGTCGAGGAGCTTCCGTGAGCCTATTCAGCCTGCGTGCTATCTAAACCTCTACCCTGTGCACCTCGAGATTACGGCCATCTTGACAACGTTTCACGGGTGTTACGAAACCCAAAGCGAGGCGCGGGATGAAAAGGAAACACCACGAGACAAACTTCGAATCCGAACGTGACGACTACATCGATGACTCGGATTGCGACAGAGACATACGCTAGGACGATTGACAGAAACCTACACGCACCTTTCGATGAATGGAGTGACCATGTAATAAGAGACGCTCGTTGCATGCTTTGGTAGTCGAGGTTTTTTTTTACATCCTTTTTATCGCCACCGGTACGTATAGTAGGACAGCAACTGGTTGCCATTTTCGCTTGGAGACTAGGGCATGACACATAGGTGTATGTCTAGACCCAACGTCATCCTCCATCAGGCCCTTCAACGTGAAGAATTTTTGCTTGACCCAGTGCCCTTGCCCCCGTTGTCACGGAGGACTTTGGCCCCCATTTTTCTTTTAGACACTCTCGTTAGTCACTCTGCTTGTCTCAACGAGCCTGAAGGCTAAGACCAGGTAGAACTCGGCAGGCGACAACGGGGCCCGGTTCGCCAAGGTATAGGAGGGGGGGGAGTATGTACTCATTATCGTGCATGGCCGTAGTCATATGACCATCGGGGGTGGGGGGGGGGGGGTACTCACTGTCATACAGGGCTGTCGTCCTATGACCATGGACCCTAGCATTTCTACAACTCCGGGACGTGGCACGGTGGAGTGTCACCGACCAATCTGGCGTTGCTTACGCTAAGCGCGAAGCGCCGTATGGTATTGGGCGAGTCGCACGAAGACTGATATGTATCTTACTAACAACCGCTTGTGAAGGCATTTTCTTGCATATGGATGACAGCGTCAATGAACTGTTCTCGGTATGGTGTGGCCACTTCCAGAGACAGCCATGGCTTTAGTCTGTAACTGCATGGTGAATGCCTTACCGTATACACACAATATCAGGGGGACAGTTCAGTAGTTTCTTCAGAGACAATATTCCCGCACGAAGTTTCTTCACTAACTCACCATTGCCGGCCAACGCGCGTGCCTTATCGTGGTTAATGGCCTGGAGGAGAAACACAAGTCAACATGGACGGCCTTCGTGACAGCGAAAAGGCGGAGTACATGCGTTTTATCCCCTGGAGACGTATCTGGCTCGCTGGTAGATGTGTTTGTGACGACGCATTCTACGACGTTACTATCGGCATCAAAGGCGCCGGGGCAATCGGCACTTCTATTGTAGGCAGGAAAGACCGACCTTGCGGTCGGGGTGTTGTTAGCCGGGGATAGTCTTTCAAGGGCTTCACTTCGTGGTGGAGCACCCTGCCATGCCATATCCCGCAATAATAATCCACTCCAAGACTGTACACCGTTGGGCCAAACGCGCGACGCGCTGTGTCTGGGGCGAGTATATCACGTTTCTTGTAAATCGTGGTGGGACGCTGCATCCTCGTATGATGTGTACCCGGCAAACGTTTACATTTCACTTGCTTATAACGTTAATTGATGATTGCGATTGTTTGTTTTTCCCTGTTCACAGCAGTATAAGCATGTGACCAAATAAATTTTCTCTTTAGCATGACGAATCACGACGGGCAATGGGCGTTGTATTGTCGTTCAGTAAAAGCAACCAGGGCCCTCGGCGCGATTGGATTCGGCACAATGCCGTGATCCCACGATAATTGTTATAGAGCGTTCGCAAACAAACTCGTCCCGCACGAATTCTAACATGCCGTTCCGATATTACCGTTCCCGCACAAACGAGTCCCGTGCAAAGTCTAACAATCCATTTCCGCACAAACACGTCGCGCACAATTCGAGATATCCCCAATCCCGCGAGAAACGTAACGTGAAGTCCCTCAAAACGCCCCAGAAGGAGGGACTATGAATAACATATCGGTTTCAAATATCACATGCGACGTTTTTTTTTAATCGTATCAACAATACATGTTACTGGGCCGCTTTTATGCCATCGGATTTATAGTCAGTCGAAAATACCCCTTTCAACACGTTCGCATGAGCGTTTGCGCCGGAAATGTTTGAAATTGGTCGTCCTCACCTCAGAATGTGTCCGACCTCTCTCCAATATCTATCTGGGGGTGTTTCCCGCGTCTCCAGGCACCCAGATATAGGAAATTGCCGACCGCACTTTTTCGATTCCACTCGGTCAAATACGATCCAAACGCCCAATCGGATCGAAAAAAACGTATTTTTCGATTCGACCCACGATCGCCATCATGTTCACCTCAGTTAGATCGAAAACGTGCGGACGGTGATTTTTTGCAACCGGGCCCCTCGAGATGCACCCCCTGGTAGGTCTTGGAGATAGCTCCGACACATTTTCAGGCCAGAAAGACCAATTTGCAACATTTCCGGAACAAAATCTCGTGCGAACGTGCTGAAAGGGACTTTTCTAACTGACTCTAAACCCGACTGCATAAGAAGTGGCCTCGAACGAGCTATGTAAACTTGAAAGAATTAATGAAATTCTTGATGAATTGAATTCTTCCCGCGGGTAAATCGTAACAATGTACCCTGGTGTATACAACAGCATTACCTGTTACGAGGTTCCACTTTGGGATGTCAGCAACGCGAAATCTCGGATGCATTGCGAGGCAAAAAGGGAGGCACAGGTAACGCGCATTTGGCTGTTCTTGGCGGAAACTGTAGCCATGGGTTGGGCATACCCCCAACTACTAAAAATCATCATCTGAAAGAGTGATAGAGGTTAGCATGAACTGAGTACTACTTCTTCTGTGGTGAATACTACTAATCAATACATTCACGCGATACCATGGGTTAAGTACTATATAGTTTCAATTCACCACTAACAACCCTACGCAGATGTAATGAAGAACCGATGGAAGCAGCATGCACTCTACACAATACTACCTGGTACACTACTACTAATAAAACGACATCTACTATACTACTAAGCACTACTGTTGACCAAAAGCTCATAGGATACAAAGACAACATCATGGTAAACAGAGAGGCCATATATATACGCGGTATCATGGGTTGGGGCATGACTATACTGTGACTATATTCCACCGGCAGTAGTACGTACATGGAGTACAGGTAGAAGCAGCATTAATAAATACTACACTACTACCTAGTACTACGGCAGATATACTAACTTTCATACAGCGGTAGAGTAGCATACCTGCGGTACCATGGGTTAGGGTCATGACTGCAATGCTGTTACTCTTAAGGTAATCCGCTACCACTACTAAGCAGGAAGATGTACTGTAGTGAAGGTAGAAGCAGCTCACACGCGAACTAATGCTATTGTACTACTATGAATACCGATGGTTTTGTAAATGCATGCACAGGCTACGTATCATATATATATATTCATCACTTTTACTTTTCAGCCTAACTCTTAGGAGGTTCTACCCTCAGCGATCTACGGGACAAGCCTTGGTCACAGGTGTTGTCCCTTCTCCCCCCCGGTACGTGCCCTTAGTGTTTATCGCGCATACGGTTCAGCATTCCCCCTGCTCGTCGATTTTCATCGAATGTACAGCTAACTCACGCTCTCGCGCTTTTAGCTAACCAATTTAGTGCAATAAAAGGTCCCTACGAGCATTCACTCGGTGAGGCTTGAACTCACGAAATTCATCTTGAGAGGCTCGCGGACCACCTACCAAGCCACGGGGAGGCCGGCTCATATAAGGTTGGGTGAATCTACGGCTATTGGCCGGGTAAAAGAAGCATGCAGACGGCGACAATAGCGAAAGCGGACAGCACAGCGACTCGACTATTGCTACTACTTGTAGTACAGGTACTGCTACTGCTGTTGGACTGGCAATAAGAGAAGCAGCATGCACTCGGTACCATGCGCTACAATGAATACTACGACAGCTACAACTCTTTTATGCAATACTAACTAATGGTATATCCGCGTGTCAGAAACAGCGTCAATACTACAGAAAAGCCAAAACACCTAAGACATCAAATTTTTCTTCATCACTTTTGCTTTCCAGCCCTATCGTAGGATGTTTTACCCTCGACGATCTTCTGGACAAGCCGTGGTCACAGGGGTTGTCCCTTCTCCCCCCCGGTACGTGCCTTCGTTTTTTTGTCGCGCATAGGGTTCAGCATTCCCACTGCTCGTCGATTTTCATCGAATGTAGTTGTTGATTTCGCTCAGAAACACGACGGAGACGTTACATCTAATATTGCGGAGTTCCATATATTGATATGGGATTATAGGAGAGGAATATTTGGTCGGATATTCGGGGGGATAAACGGGAGGTTTATTCCCGCGTCGTGTTGGATAATAACCTGCATACGATGCATGAGCTGTCACTCGACAGCTCGGATATAATATAAGAGGAGTTCCGTGTTACTGTCTGGAGTCAACCACGCGTTCCCGTGCCAGCTGCGCCTATACCTTTAGAGATCAATCAACACACTAATGAGTCCGGCGATCTTCTATTGGCAAGCGTAGGCAAGGCCAACCTAGAGAGGTGGGAACCTGCTTCGGCATGCCGAGTTTCGAGGATGTGCCCAGTCAAGAAGCCAGCGCGGAGAGTGAAAAGACTATAGAAGAGATGAGGAAGAATACAGAGGTCCTGGAAAGGACGACGGAGGAACAGAGACTGCGCGCCGAGAGGGACGCGCTGGGAGCAAGAAAAGAAGGGGGGGGCGGTGGGGGGACGAGAGGAGAAGGAACTGCTAGAAGACAACAAGCAGCGTCGACTGTGCCGACACCTGGGCTGGAGGCCCGATCAGGCATGTCATTACCTTCTTTGTATCGCCCAAGTTTGTCCCAGTCGAGACCCCCAAAGTTCAACAATGTAGAGGCCCACTTTAGCATGTGGCGTAGCAAGTTTTGGCGTACCTATCATCGCTTGGGTGCTTGCATGTACTCAGTAGCACAGCAAACCCAGTTATGGTAGGTGACATGAGGGTTTCGCCAGAGGAATTGGCCTCCAGACATTCCCCCCAGGAGATTAGGAACGCGCGATTGGTGTATGGATTCATGATGGAGGCCATGACAGGATACGATATGGCAGAGTTTAGAATGGAGAAGGCAATGTCTCCGAGTGGTGCTGGGAAGGAGTTGGAGGACTATTGCATGCCTAAGACGATATCAGCAACTCATAGGTTAAGGAGAGAGTTTGATACCATTCGAATGGCTGAGGACGAGAACCCCTTGCTGTTCCTAGGAAGGTTGGCCAAGGCAGCAGATGAGCTGGCGATGTTAGGATGTGATAAGAGGGCAGAGGAAGTAAACCGCCACATTGTTACCAACCTCTTATCTTTGTATACTTATCAAAGCAAGTCCATTCTTTCCCGCCCTTCCATCCCCCGTTCCGAGATCGATGAGATCATCCGTGACGTGTATGCAATCGATAATGTAGAGAAGGAGATGGTGTCTAGGGCGTTGGGCGTGCAGGGAGTGGTAGATCAGCATGCCTTGTACGCCGGAGGTGCGCAGCCTGCCGGTGGCGGAGGTGCGGGTCCAGGAGGGGGAAGGAGCAACAGGAGAGGCGGGAGGTTCAAGGATGGGCAACAGCAGCAGCAGCAGCAGCCCCAGCAGCAGCTCCAGCGACCGTATCAGCAGCAGCAGCAGCGGTATCAGCAGCAGCAGCTCCAGCAGCAGCAGCAGCACGAACGGCAGCAGCAGCAGCCCCAGCAACAGCACCAGCAGCACCGTCCCCATCTGCAACGTGGCAACCGGGGAAGAGCTTCGTCGGGGGGGATAACCGGCCTCAAATGGCGTTGGGATGCCGTGGCCTGCAGGTACCGTTGGGATGACTCAGCCCCAGCCCCTTCGGTACGGGTGGAGTAGTCCCCCCCATGGGTTAGGTACCTACCTACCCACCACCAGGGACGTTGCCGCCGATGCCCCCGCCGCCGGCAGCGACTCCGGCAGGCTGGGGTCGCCCACCGAATAACACATGGAGACGCAAGGGGCCCTGCTTCCGGTGCGGCAGACCGGGCCACCACGCCGCGGAATGCCCGGCAGCTCCCGCGCAAATGAATGTTGCTTTCCCGGGTGCCGCTTCTCCTCAACCCGCCCAACAACCATACTACGGAGGTGGCTGGCTGCAGGAGACGACCTACAGCAGTGGTGGGTACACCTCGGCCAGAGTTTCCCCGCCACAACAACCCTCCTTCAGCACTTCCCCCTCCCCTGGCCCAGCGAACAACGGCATCCCTACGCCTACGTTCGATCCACACCTCCTCACCGCGCAGTTTGCGCACCAAGGCAAGGCGACTGACGATTTGTTTTGGGTTAATGGGAGAGAAGAGTGGATAGCAGATTCGGGAGCAACCTTTCATGTGACTGGTAACCCTTTTGATATGGTAAACTGACCTCGCCCTCCCCCTGGTAAGAGCCGTTTGGTGGTCGGTAACATTAGGTCACTGAAGATAGAGTACTTTGGCCAGATTCCAATTGTGATGCACAGCTCTCAGGGTGACGTTCAAGTTAGGCTGATGGACGTAGCATACGTACCCGGCGTTCGCTTCAACGTATTTTCGCTTCATGCAGTAATGTTGAAATGCCCGGTGACACTTGATGCTCAGGGAGCTCACACGTTGAATGGACAGCTGTCTTTCGTGCGTAGGGACGTGGGTTCATATATGTAGACACCACGCGGATTGTATAGACCCAGATTGCTGCCGCTGTTTTGGCTCTTGGAAAAATGAAGAGGGGCAGTAAGGTTTTTGGGGAGTTGGTTCCGTGTGCTGGGTGTTCTGAGGCGAAAGGGTGGAGGATGGCGGTGCCGTGGACGACCGAGTGCCGTTCTACCAGGCCTCTGAAGCGTCTGTTCGTGGATCTGTCGGGACAACAGCCTACGTTTGCTGGCGGTGCGCAGTACTTGATGATGATCATCGACGACTACTCGCGACTGGGGTGGCCGTATTTCTTGAAGCGGAAGTCCGACGCCCCGAAGGTCTTTGCTAGTTTCCTGGCCGACATCAACGCGAAGGGTGTGTCGTCCATCATGGATTGCCTTCGCTCGGCCAACGGCACCGAGTTCACCAAGGCGGAGTTCGTGGAGTTGCTCAACCACAACGGCATCCGCCGCGAGTACACGCCCGTCGATTCTTCGAAGCATGACGGGGTGGTCGAGCGACGGATCGCCATGACGCTGGAGCTTGCCATGGCGTCCCGCCTGGAGGCCACTCTCCTGTTCGGCGATGCAAGGATGCCGGCGACGCAGCCCCTCTGGGCTGAGTCATGGGTGTACGCGAGCGATGTGATCAACATGACGGCGAGGGTAAGGGACAAGCCGGAAATGCACTCGCCGTACCGCAAATTCTACGGGAGGCCACCGTTTGCGCGGCCGCTCCCGTTTTTGAAGCCGGGCTTCCACCACGTCAGGAGGGCCCTGAAGACCGAGCCGAAGGCGGAGGCTTGCTTCTACCTCAACGGCGGCAACCACCACGCAGCTGACTGCAGCAAGATCCTGATGATGTCTGGCCGAAGGTCGTTCTCCCGTGACGTCACTTGGGAACACCCGAGGAAACCGTTTGTGGGGTTACTGCCTTCGGGCGAGGAGAGCTCCCCGCCGCCGCCGTCGCCGTCGCCACCGCCGCAGGGTGCGCCGGAGCCTCTGAGGGGCCTCGACGTATGGCCCGAGCCACCGTCCCCATCTCCACTGCTGCCGCCGCAACCGCCGTCATCACCGCCGCTACCGCCGTCGACGTCGCCGTCGCTGCCGCCGTCATCGTCACCGCCGCCGCTACAGCCACCGTCGCCGCCGCCGCCGTCGCCACCGCCGCCGCCGCCGCCGTCGCCGCCGCAGCAGTCACCGCCGCGACAGCTTTCGCAGCGTGCTGCCCGGGCACTGGGTTCTTATATCCCGGACCCGGAGGATGGCGATGTGCTGAGGGGGCGGACAAGGGGGGAGACTGCACGACACCAGGAGAGCTGTGGCGCTGTGCAGAGAGGGCGGACTAGGGGGGAGACCGCACGACACCAGGAGGGTGGTGGCCGTGTGCAGGGTGATCGGGCCAGGGCGGAAGCTGGGCAACACTCGGAAGGTGGAGATGTGCTGAGCGGGCGGATAAGAGGGGAGACTGCGCGGAACAACGAGGATTTGGGGCATGGGCTGCTGTCGTTGATGGCAGCGCGGGAAGGTATAGGCCATGTACACTCCACAAAAACCCCCACCGCGCGAGACCCTCCCCTTCCCACAAGCCCGGCGAGCGAGCTTTCGACGCCGAACTCGTATGCTGAAGCGTGTGCGGACGAGCATTCGGCCATCTGGAAACAGGCAATGGACAAGGAGTACCATGGGCTGGCGGACGCGCGGACGTTTGGAGCGACGTAGCCACCGGAGGGGCTCAACGTCCTCTCGGCGAAGTGGGTGTTCGCCTGGAAGTCCAACGAGCATGGTGACGTGGTGCGGGCGGAAGTAAGGCTGGTGGCACGAGGTTTCAAGCAGCGTCGGGTATTGATTTCCTTGAGACTTTGCTCGGACGCGTGCAGCGTCTTGTTTCCGTTTATTGGGTGCTATTGCGTGCGAGTTGGGTTTGGATTTGTGTTATGTTGATGCTGAGCAGGCGTTCGTGCAGTCGAGTTTGGATGAGGATGTATTCTTTCGACTACCCCGCAGCTGCGGCGAAATGTGTGGTAAGGTAGTCAGGTTGAATCGCAGTCTCTACGGCTTGAAGCCAGCGTCGAGGTCGTGGCACAACCACCTTCTCACTCACATGAAGAGTCTAGGATTTGAGCAGAACCCCGCTGATGCGTGTGTCATGAGGATGGTAGAGTCGGGCTCTATCTCCATTGTAACGGTAGTTCATGTGGATGATATTTTTGCTGTAGGACTCAAGGCTAGATGCGATCAGTTCTGTGAAGACCTGCACAACCTTGTGCCGATCAACAATCTGGGCGAGTTACGGTGGTATGCTGGTTGTTGTTTTTCGAGGGATTGGGATGCTGGTACTGTAATGATTTCGCAGCAGGCGTTCGCTGAAAATACCGCGGCCAGGTTTGGTGTTAGGTTTGGGAGGAATAACCCGCTTTCGACCGGTGTGAAGCTCGAGGAGTTTGACGAGAATGAACCCGTGGGTGATTGGCCTTTCCGCGAGTTGGTGGGGTGCTTGATGTGGCTTGCGAACCAAACACGACCGGATATTGCGAACGCGGTGAGGGCGCTAGCGAGGTACACGAATAGGCCGAGGGAAATACACTGGAAGACAGCAGTCGGTATTTTAGAGTATGTATTTTCTACGAGTGATTTCGGCATTACGTTCCAGAAGGGTAGCGGGCTTGAGCTGGTAGCGTTTGCAGATGCAGACTATGCCAACAAAGCCACTGACAGGAGGTCAGTTTCCGGTGGGGCTATCATGTGTGCTGGGGCGTGTGTGCTGGTTTTCTAGGACGCACAAATGCGTCACACTCTCAACCACTGAGGCCGAATATGTATCACTGGTAGACACTATCAAGGAGGCAATGTTCATGCGGTATGTATGGAGTTTTATTTTTCCGGGGTTCGGGGACAGATGCATTACGGTTTTCGAGGATAACGAGGGGGCAAGGCACCTGGCACAAAATCCAGTGTGCACTTCGAATTGGAAGCGTATCAACGCACGACACCCGCTTTTTGCGAGAGCTTATTTTTAAGGGGGAGTTTGTTATTACCCATTTAGAAGTATAGAAACAGCATGCAGACTTCTTGACAAAGCCGCTCAACAACACGGTGTTTCGTTACCACCGGGATTTTCTGATGACTATTTGACGCGGTTTCTCCGAGGTAGAAGGTTTTATGTTTTTTTTTAGTGAAGGATTTGTCTGAACTACGTATAAATCCGAAGATGCTGCCGTTTTTCCCTGGCTAATTCCGAGGATGATACCATTTCGTTCCTGGCGGTGGATTTCGAGAGTTTTTGGTGTTTTCGAGTAGTCTCAACGTCAAATAAAATTCAAGTGAAGCACGAAACGCATCGCGGAGCCCTTGCCCTGTCTTCATACTAGTTGTTTGTGTGTTTGGAAGGCAGTCGATCTAGACGCTGAGAAGCCCATTGGGTACTCAAGACATGTTTTGTTATTGTCTATGGTTTCGTTTATAATTCATACTAGTTGTTTGTGTGATTGGAGGCAGTCGATCTCAACACTGAGAAGCCCGTTGGGTGCTCAAGACATGTATTCTATGGTCTACGATCTGGTTTATACTTCATACTGTTTGTTTGTTTAGAAGGCAGCTCTACTAACCGTTGCTGTCCGCCTCGCCACAATAACATGCACTCTGTGGTCGCCGGACAGGCTCCAATAACTCTGGAGTGATAGAAGAATACCTCGATAAAAACATAGAACAAACAAAGAACAGAACACATGATAACTGAAGCACATCTACACCTCAGACAAAAAAAAAAGTGAGGTCCACGCACGTACGTATCAGACACAGGCGGTACGCAGTAAAGTCGTCACGGAAACCGAGAACACCACGTTCTACCCAGAAAAAAATAGACAGGATGAAAAGATAGCTCGACGTCGATAAATCGAAATCGCAAAGTTGAGTATCAACTATTTAAACAGTCGAACTCACAGCTGACGTACTTCATAAATTTATGAACTCGAAATCAAAATCGAACAAGGTCACAAATTCAAACGGGAAGAGAGAGATAAGAGTTCAATTCAGGATAGGAAACAATACAAAACAAGCAGTCAAGAAAGGAAACGCACAATATGCGCAATTGTTCGTAGATTGCAGGCTCGCACGCTACGCTAGGGGTGTAGAACAGAGAAAATAACAAAAAGACAGCATACGTACTCCGACACGAAAAACACCCATAAAAGCAAATAAATAAGACCAACAGACAAACAAACGTATCCTGTATCGGGTACATGCATGAGGTACTCTGTGCAAGTCGCCACAGGAACCGAAGAGCGCATAATACGACCCCTGGAAAAAATAGACGGGTTGAAAAAAAAAACAACTCAACGTCGGAAAATCGAAAATAAGTAAGCGATGGTGGCTACCGAAGTTTGGTAATACTGTTGCTGTGAAATGTGTGTGTGCCGTCAAGACTCCCCAGTCGTGAGGGCTGGGCGTCTGTTGGCGTGCGGGTGTCGGCAGCGCAAAGTTCTATTAATAGGAATCCTGTGTATCCCAGCCGAATTGTGTGTGGACAGTGCAGAAAAAAAGGACGGAGCTACTGCTGTATGTCAAGCAGGTTGGTCTTTGAGGACCCTGCATCAAACTAGGACCCTGTATCGAACTATCCTGCGAGTAGAGCGCCCTATTTACCGCTACAAGCGGCCCACAGATCCCGGATAGGACATCATGATACAAAAAGCGTTCTCTGCGCAGGGGTCTTTACTTGCCGGCTAGGAGGCAGCTCGAAACCAACCCATGCAGTTCGATACCACCCACGGTGGTGCTCCGTCCCATTTACCCTCGCGGCCTTCGTGGGCCCATTCTGCGCCTGCTCACGCCACAACCCGCAACTCTACTGCACTTGTCTGACCCGTGGCCATGTTGGCTCCCACATGCTGATTGTAATACTGCTGGTCCATGCCAGCTTCTGTGCTCGTCTCTGTTTGTCGACAGGCCCGGTGTTGAGGTTGTAAGGTGGGTCTCAGAGTATTTGGACTGCTCTTGGCCAGGGAAAAACTTGTGTGTACATGCGCACTCCTTCCGTCTGAGGTTTGACTTCTTGGAGGCGTGTTTCCCTGACCATTTCTTATCATAGTTCCCTATTTTTATGTCGACTGACAGCTCGGCATGGATCCTGTCTTTGCTCCGCATTTCAGCCTCCCTGTCAATCCTTTTCAAGGCAACCTTCCTCGTTCGGCATCAATTTATTGTCTATCGGGCCTCTCGACGGCTACCTTAGCAATGCCCTATTACACCGAACCGCTGTAACACTTGTAGTATCTGCAGTACAAATACGAAATACGTCGAGTGCATGAAGTACCTACATCAATTTTGTCAGATATACGTCGCTTTACTCGCCAGAATTGGACGTTAACAACCTAGATATGTTGGAGTCTGAACGCACGCCACTCCTAAGCGCGCCCTCACTCCGTAACAAAACTCAATTTGTATGTATCATACGTATAAATAGGTCAGACTAGCAAGGTGGATGTACCGGTCCAACAAAAGTCAAACGTTTCAAGTAAAAACTAACTGGCGATCGTGCGAGTCGAACCGCGGAAACGAAAATAGGATTAAACGCAACTATAATAGTCATCTACGCTACGGTTGTGGTACAACTAGCGCGTCGTTATTGCTGCGACGTCTAAGGCCAGATCTTATGCATTATTTTTAAGGTGATTATTATATGACTGTTTACGGAGGCTTCGGGGTATCTCGTCCCATTTCTGATCAGATTGTATCAAAATCACGTCTTATGGGGCCTGTTTGGTGAAATCAATGTTCCTCCGAGATTTTACCACTCATGAAATTCGATGAAATAATTTTTTTTACAGCCTTTCCTGATCAACTCTGAGACCGGATCTTATGCAATTTGTTTTGAGTCATTAAAAAAGGCAGGAAGTCAGATTTTCAGCGGCAAAAAGCCACACCAGATCAGTGCGCCATGTGCCGTCTTAATATGGCGTTTTTGGTTTTATTTCGTGGGAAAATAAAAAAAACAGAACGGAAATCTTGAAGTTTCCTTGAACTCCACGTACGTGGACCACGACACAAACGAGTCGTTCACGCCGGGTTGGGCGATCACCCTTCACCACCAGCTCCTCGAAGGAAGGAACGGAACGGTGAACCAGAGCTGCGTAAGGGGTTTGCTAGTCGCTGAACCAGCAAGGAGCTCTCGACCTCGCGGAGCATGAGCTGCTTGCGACCGTCGTAGTCAGAAACAAAACATCGTTAGATTGTTTTGATACTGCTGTAGTCTCGTCCTATTCGTCTCCAAAGTTGTTTGGCCTAGAGCAGCTGCAGTTGGGCGGCCGCAAGGGACGCGATGGTGGGCAAGGTATTGATGCCCTCTCTCTCCGTAGTGGCCGACGTACAAGTGCTGGAACCCAGCCGTGTACAAGTGTAACCAAGCATGTAGCGTTGTGACCCATCATGAGCAACCTATACAAAATTGTACAATGCCTCCGAGGTCTTGTGCAAAAGCAAATTTTATCACTTTCAGAGTTGATCACAAAAGGCTGTGAACAAAATCCCTTCCCGGAACTTCATGAGTGATAAAATCTCGGAGGAACATTTTTTCCAACAAACAGGCCCCATAACGGGACCAGATACTCGGACGCCTGGGTAAACAGCCATATAATCACCTAAAACAAAATAAGGTTTCCGTAGGAAACTGGCGTTTGTGAGGCGGGTTCAAATCGAGTAACGGAATAGTTTGAATTAGGCTGACGTTCAAGGGTGTAACGCACTCGTCCAATCCACAGTCGGCGTAAGGCAGTGGAGGCAACGAGCTACTAGCATGTCGGAGCGGACGAAGGAGAGAGTTGGCTCGTCCTGTCGCTGGTGGTGGTATCGTAGTATCACAACCTTCCCGTCGTAGACGACAGCGAGACCAACTGGGTCGATCGACTTTCTCGTGCAGCAGCATCGCGGCTTCGCCCATGGGCGACAACGTCAACTCGGCCAAATAGCTCATCGAGGTCGGCGGCGGTGCAGACGCCGGGGAGGAAGCCGCGGCTGCCCCGCCAGTAGGTGAGACTGTCGTCGCCCCGCCCCCCGACGGCCTCGTGGCTGGAGGTGGCGGCTGATCTGGGGTGGCCCCAGGAAACAACGCAGAGGGCGAGGCACACCCCGGCCCAGCTCCCCCTGCGGGTATCGATGCCGTACTACAACATCTTCAGGCCATACTCGCGGGGCAGGAAGCTCTCGGGGCACATATCTCTCACATTGAGCAGGTACAAGCCCAGCAGCAGGTACAGCTGCAGCAGCCGCAGCCGGTCCCACACCCAGCCCACCAGGGCCTCCAACCCGCAGGGGGCATTCACGCGGGAGGGAAGCCTCTGCCGGGAGGAGGGCGCTTGATCGAAGCTCAATCCATTCCCCCGCCGCAAAGACCCAGCGAGCAGGCTGCGCTCAGCACGGCGGTGAAAGCCCATGGGAAAGTCACGGCCGACCTGTGGCGGTCCTGGGAAGGCCAAAAGTTCTACATGGCGCGCGGTTTCTTTCATGTGTCCGAGGGGATGTCTCACGGCCTCGTGTGTCACGTTCTGACGACGGTCGCCGGGGCATCGGACGACGCGGTGGAGCAGCTGCGCTCGCTGTCCGGCTTCCTGGTGCAAGAGTTTTGACCACCCGCGCCATCGGGCGAGGTACCAACGGACATGCCGGCTGAGATCCACTTCGGCACTTTTATCGCCGCATTCATGGCCGTCCTCGAGTACGGGATGGAGGACGCCCCGGTGAGTTGCAGGCACACTGTCAGGACCGTAAGGGAGGCGCTAGGTAAGGTCGAGGCAGTTTGTCCGCCATTTCACCGCCTGGTCCTCGCCCCACACAACGCGCAGGTACGAGACGTCTTCGTACAGGCCATCAATGCGGACATCAAGGATGCCTTGTACAAGCTCGCCGTCGACGCAGCTGTCGTGCGGAGGCAGCATCCCCTAGGGCCACCTCCGCCGGGCGGCGACCCTGTCTTCCAGCCCCTCGCCCTCAAGCAGCTAAGGACGCTCGTGGAGGAAAGCAGCACAAACAGTCTGGTCGTGCGATCGGAGATGTGGTCCCGCACCCGCGCGACCGCAAAGGGCGGCGGGGCGGGGAAGCGCAAGACCCCCCCCGATGCCAACGAACGGAGGTCGACCGTCGCGAAGGGCGGGATGGGCGCAGGGGGGGCTGGTGGAACCTCCCTCAAGCCACGGCCCACCGCCCTGGGCGACCTTCCCACCAATGCGTGTCGCTACGTGTGGAGCGACGACACCTTCCCCAGGCCCGCATGCCCGTTCGATCACCACCTGGTCTCCTCAGCAGCCCGCGCAAGGGGGGCAGGTCAGGCGCGGAACACGTCCCACCCCGCCCTCCCTCCCCCCCCCCCCCCCCCCCCGCGCCGGCAGTCGGGACTCATTCAGTTTGTTGAGGCGTTCGTTTCCGAGGGCCGGGTCCCCCTTTTTGTGTTGTTTTCTTTTCCTGCTTTTCGTGCGTCGAGGGGTCGGGGTTCCCCCTTGTGCCTCCTTCCGACGGAGCCGGTAGGGGGGCCTGGGCATACGTCACCGCTCCGGGGGCGTACCCCGAACCAGCACACACCAGAACGCAAGACAGGAAACCGAGAACGAAATCGTATACACAGAAGGACAGATAACGTCGGTACGGCAGCGGTCTCCCAAACGTGCCGCAGCCGGGGCCAGAGGGCCGTAGTCCACCTTTCAGGCGGGCTCACCGTACGGACCCGCGTACGGACCGTGAAACAGTGACAGTTCGCGTCGTATTCCTATCATACGAAACGAGGAATGCCAACACAACCCGTACGCTCTCGAACACATGCACATGGCAGGATCGAAACAGTGGCCGCCGGATCCGCGGCAGGGCGAACTGCGTCGGCCACGAGTAGTCAAGCACACGTTCGATCCGGTCGAGTCGCGGACAGGTAGTGGGTCGGCACGCTCGCGGCTTCCTGATGGGCAGTCGCTTCGTCGACCGCTGACCGAACGCATGGTGCGGACCTGGCATACAGAAAAAGCAAACCTTGGTAAGGAAAACCTCGATGCACGCGCCAAGCAGGAATTGCTGTACAGACCTGATGAGACACTACCTCGGAGTCGTGGGCGATGTGGCCAGGGCCCTGGGAGGGTCCCTCATCGCACCACCGGTAGACGCCACGCAAATATAGCGGTATTTTGCTAAAACAAAAGGTTTGGTGCCATTGATAAACTGATCACGATAGATACCAGAAGGGTCCCGGTGCAGGTGGTACCCCACAGGCGGGGCCTGGACCGTGCCCTACCGTACGGTATTCACCGCAGCGTCGCCGGGCACATGTCAGTGATCTGGGACGAGCTTTGGGAAGACGCCAAAAATGCCTCGTGATAAAGAAAGCAGCTGCCCATGAAATCCCAAACCTACGCGTGTCACCGTTTGGAGCAGTCGTCACACACAAGGTTCGGATAATTATCGATTTCGCGTTCGAGACGCAGAACAGCAAGAGGAAGGGAGGTTTGAATGCAGACACCGCCTCGGACAGCGTGCCTCTGCGCCTGTGCGCAGAGGCCCTTCCAAACTTCCTCGCGGAACTAGTCAGCCTACGAATGAAATTCCCGACCAAGTGTATTCTGATGAGCAAGGCTGACGTGTCCGATGCTTTTCGCAACGTCAGAATAGACCCCGACGAGGCTCACAATTTCTGCTACACGGTAGGGGAATTAGTGGTCATCGATTTCCGTTTGACGTTTGGTCGGTCAGGGTCCCCCGGGTTTTGGGACGTGATGTCGGCAGCCGCCGAACACGCTCACTGCAACACCACGGTGGCGTCGCCCAGATACTGCAAGAAGGGACAGAAATGATGGGTCACGTGGAGGTGGTAGACCGTTGGGAAGAAGAAAACCCGACGATCGTACCCGCAGACGCAAGAATTCGTGAGAACCGCCCGGGGGGGGGGTCGGACCCCTTCTTCGTTACCGTATACGTGGACGACTACTTGCTAATTCAAGTGCAGCATTCTGACGTGGACTTGTCCGCGTTAGTCGCCTCAGCCTCTCTAGCCTCCGATTACGTACGCTTGTTCGGACCGGGCGAGGCAGGCGCCACACCGATCCTTGTACCCAAACAGAGCACAGATTGGGAATCCCAGATTGATGCCATGTGTTTCACAATAAACTCGCGCACCATGAGAATCTCCTTGACACGTGAAAAAAGAAAAGCGATCAGAAGCCTTTTGGACGAGTGCTGGCCTACGCACCGACGACACGCCAAAGCAAGGGACGTCCTCAGTATGGCAGGGAAGCTCTGGAACCTGACATACGTAGTACGCGCCGGCAGGTATTTCGTGTGGAGATTGCTGAGGCTCACGGGGCTGCATGATGAGCGAAACCCCAGAAATCAGCACCGTGTGAAACTGGCAGAGAGTTCCACGCCGACCTACTCTTTTGGAAGTGGGCGATAAAGCGCAAGCTTCTGCAACTAAGCGAGGCGATTAGTGCGCCCTGCTACACCGCGCTGAAACGACCGGCCAAACGGCACTATCTATCCGATGCCAGTTTCGCAGCGGTCGGTGGGTACTGCGTCGAGGACAAGGTTTTTGGGAGCTACGATCTACCACCCGCACTCTCGGCGGAACTGAAACGGAAGGCCGAACTTCGTGAAACGTGTACCATCACGATCAACTTGCTAGAGTTACTGGGGATGGTGGTGACAGCGTGGGTGATGCTCGAATTGAAAGGGGACAGACCAGCGTCGGTAGGATATCCGATCGCGATGCGGGGCGACAATATGGCCGCCATCACATGGGTTAATAAGTGCGGCGGGGAAAAGACAGGAGGGCGTGTTTACTTATGAGAATGCTCGGACGCCTCGAAATCAAGGGCGGATGGAGTCACGCGGCCAAGCACATACCTGGCGTGCAAAACACTTTAGCGGACGGCATATCGCGCTGGCCCCGAGCCGAGCTGGCAGGAAAATTTTGTGAAGCGACGGGTAGTAACGGCTGGGTGGAGAGGAATATCGGCCTCCAGGGGTCAAGGATTTTTTACGTCGTCCGGGAATCAAAAACGTTTCTAGCCGGTATGACGATCGGTTGTGGAATATCATGGTCAACGGACAGGACTCGGTTTAATTTTGTGTGTGCGGCACCCTGCGGGGATCATACTGCATCCCCCCCCCCCCTGGTTCCTCCCGTTCACTCTAAGTTTAACCGGTGGTGCCCACAGGAACAGGGCAAAGAAAGATGGAGGATAAGAAGCAGGTGGCGCGTCTGGTGGAGACGCTGGCGCTCGGGTCGGTGGGAGAAAGTACCCAGAAGAATTACCTCAGTAAATGGAAGGTCTGGGTCGCGGAATGGGCGGCGCAGGGCAAGCAGCGCTGCCTGCAACGTAATTCCGACAATCCTATCCTGGTGCTCTCGGGATTAATGGAGTTCATGGGGAGTCGGTGCTACGTACACAACAGCCAGCAGTCCACCGTGAGGGGGTATCTGGCCGCTATCAAGTTCTTCCATACGATGTATGTAGGGTGGGAACTCCTCACTTCGCACTGCATGATTGTTACCGTGGGGAAAGGGATTGACCGCGCGCACGGTGCAGCGCAAAAACCCGCGCAGGTTAGGTTGCCACTGACCTGGTGCAGTTTAGCCCATGGTAAGCAAGTAGCCACAAATATGGCAGACGGGGGGAAGGTCATGTGGTTGAATCTTGCGTTGTTGTATATCCTGCTGTGTCGCGCGTCGGAGTTATGGGCTTACGCGAACGGAAACGTGCATCCCGAGTTCTGTTTGACGCGAAACTGTCTCATTTTCTTTCGAGAGGGAGTCCAGGTCGCGATGGGAAACAGATCCATCGCGGACTCGATACAGGTGCGGTTCGTGTCGTCGAAGACTGACCAGAAGAGGGCGGGGTGCACGATTACTCTTTTGCATGTAGCAAAAGCGGGCGATCCCGGCGGGGGTCCAGTGGGCGCTTTCGAGGTGCTGCTGGACCTCTTCGCCGTTCACCCGCTGCTTCCGGAAGGTTCACCCTTCACGGTTAGGGGTACGCCAGACGGGTGGAAGCACGCGGACGAAAGCTGTAGCAGCGTTGAGATTCATGATCGGGAGCAGCGGGAGAGACCCGGCGCAGAATGCGCTACACTTGGGAAGAATCGGGGGCGCAACCCAGTTGGCTGCGCAAGGGGTGCCAGAGCCGCAAATTCAGCGCGCAGGCAGACGGAAGTCGCGAGTGTTTATGACTTACGTGCGGGAGGCGGAGGAAGGGGCATAATCTGTCTCCACCGCACTCGCGCAATCGGGCTAGATCGAATAACGGACTAGGGTACGAGTAGCCGTCGACGTATAATCAATGATCAGGCTGGCCTTATGGTGTGAGGTGTTAGTTAGCCCCGCAGGGGAAGACGCGGGGCATAAGCTGCGGGTTAGACGGTCTCATTAATCGTCGTGGGGCTTTCGTAGTGGGTAAAATTAACAGGGACCCCACGACGGGTCCAGGGGTTTAGTGGCGGGTTTACCACACCACTGGCAGATTTTTTCAGCACATCGGCGAACTTGCCTTGCCTGCAGTAGAAAAAGAAACTAATCCGAGAATTCTTGAGCTATAACAAAGTGTAGGTTTCCGTAGGAAACTGGCGTTTGTGAGGCGGGTTGAACTCGAGTAACGGAATAGTTTGAATTAGGCCGACGTTCTAGGGTGCGACGCACTCGTCCAGTCCCCAGTCGGCGTAAGACAGCGGAGGCAACGAGCTACGAGCACGTCGGAGCGGACGAAGGAGAGAGCTGGCTCGTTCTGTCGCTGGTGGTGGTATCGTAGTATCACAACCTTCGCGTCGTAGAAGACAGCGAAACCAACTGGATCGATCGACTTGCCCACCCGCCCGCCCTGTCGCTCAAGAGAGGGGGGGAATCAGGTTGCAACAAGTTGATGTGACTGTTGGGGCTGTATGTAGCTGTAGGAGGTAGTAAGTAGGACGAAGGGTTAGTGTGAGATGTTACTTAGCCCCGCAGGGGAAGACGCGGGGCATAAGCTGCGGGTTAGCTTGTCTCATTATTCTTCGTGGGGTTTTCTTAGTGGGTAAAATTAACAGGGACCCCACGACGGGTCCAGGGGTTTGGTGGCGGGTTTGCCACACCACTGGCAGGCGTTTTGAGCACTTCGGCGAACGTGCCTTGCCTGCAGTAGAAAAAGAAACTAATCCGAGAATTCTTGAGCCATAACAAATTGCGTAAGATCTGGCCGGAAAGTGATAATATTTGCTTTTGTACAAGACCTCGGAGGCATTGTACAATTTTATATAGGTTATAGACTGGGCGCATGATGGGTCACGACGCTACATGCTTGGTCACTCTTGTACACAGCTGGGTTCCAGCAATTTTGTGCATCGGCCACCACGGAGAGGGAGGGCATCAATAACTTGGCCGCCATCGCTTCCCTTGCGGCCCCCGCACTACAGCTGCTCTAGGCGAAACGACTTCGGAGACGAATAGGACGAGACTACAGCAGTATCAAAACAATCTAACGGTGTTTTTTTGTGACTGCGACGGCCGCAAGCAGCTCATGCTCCGCGAGAGCGAGAGCTCCTTGCTGGTCTAGTGACTAGCAAACTCCTTACGCAGCTCCCCAGGAGGTTCCACATTCCGTTTCTTCCTTGGAGGAGCTGGTGGTGAAAGTTGATCGCCCAACTCGGAGTGAATGACTCGTTCGTGTCGTGGTCCACGTGGAGTTCAAAATCTCGGTTATGTTCTGTTCTTTTTATTCTTCCATGTAACAAAACCAAAACACGATAAAACGCCACATGTCGCACGGATCTGGTGTGGGTTATTGCCGGTGGAAAATCCGGCTACCTGCCTTTTTCAATCACTCAAAAAAATTGCATAACATCCGGCCTATAAAATACATTGCAGGATCCCTTAGTCTGGAGTAATTTGTGTTGACACGACTGCATGTGTACATTAGTACTGCTGCTCTAAAATACCATGTGATAAAGTACGACAGCAGATGATACGTGTGCTGCGTGAACGGATGGTGCACTGCTGCCATTGCAGCTGACTCTAGGATCCATCGGTCCGCATCGTAGGACACAAATCACAAGGTGCTCGATGCTTGCTTGCCGTGCCATGGCCCCCTCGTAAACGAGCCGCCGTTTACGGATGATATTTTCGGTTCTTTAACAATGTGTCATCGTCAGGGCCTTTGCGCGCGAGAAGGTGGCATGGTCAACGCAAAGTAGACGCTGGAAACCCAATAACTCGTAAAGGGACTTGTTGGTGGGCCGTTCGAAGCTTGGCAAAGTGTAACGCTCAGAGGGTCCACGTCACACACCCGCACATCAACTTCTCAATCACCTCGGCCTTCAACATGCGGACATTCAGGCTAATCGGAGCGGTCATCCTACCATACAATTCCGGGCCGAATCGTTTGAGCCATCATCGCATAAGACGGATC
This sequence comes from Macrocystis pyrifera, assembly GCA_031763025.1. Classification (NCBI taxonomy): domain Eukaryota; class Phaeophyceae; order Laminariales; family Laminariaceae; genus Macrocystis; species Macrocystis pyrifera. Next base: position 7,551,199 of record JASSKH010000019.1, read on the forward strand.
CGCCAGTCGATTTGAGCGAGAGGTCATCTCGTGGTTAATACCGCCTAGGTATAGGGACTGGTCCGCCTCATTCATGATGATGGGTCCTTTCACCACCAACCTTGTTTTCATTGAGCAATTTATGTGATGAACTACTTTTCAGTACATCGGCTTCATTATGGGTCACTTGGTACTTGCGTCCGTGAGTGCACGCGATACCCATGTGGTCACCCTCTTTCTGTCTCTGCTTTGCTGGGAGAATAGTACTGAGAGCAATAGGTTTCGAATGTTGGCTATGAATTGGAATTGCGTAAACAATTGATAACGGAGACTGCCAAGTTGTTGCTTATTGCCGATGTGTTTCCACCAACAACAGCATTTACTTGCAGCAGCAGTACACTACATGCAGTAGTAGCAGTAGTCGGTGACGTACAGCAGCAGCAGCAGTCGCAGCAGCAGCAGCAGCAGCAGCAGCAGCAGCACCTACCTATCTGCTGCTGCAGGAGCAGGCAGCAAATGCATGCAGCATCAGCGGAAGCAATTATTTCTTCTCGCAAGACTCCACCGGCAGCAGACATGGTCCAAGGGTCCGAGGCCACTCTCGGGGCAAGCTTGGCCAATGCAAAGCGTCCGGAGAGTTTTCGCCCAACATAATGCAGCGGTCGAATCTCATACCACGCAAATATGGCTATACTGAGAGTATTTTATGCTATCCAAAAATGCATAACTTCGTCACTAGAGTGTTAGCGCTTTGTGGAAATGCAGAATATTCTCGGAAGAATGAGAGAATGTGAGTTTTGTACGTACGTAAGAAGTTCAAGCCAATCAGGTGACTGCGGTGATTCATGGTAGCATGAATCGTAGCCCTTGGTAAACACACCTTGTCTGGTACGTAGCCGCCACCTACACACGTATCAGCGCAGTGAAGCAGAGGCAGAGCTACAGGTCCAAGGTGTGAGACTAGTTTGAGTTCGGGATGTCCGACGAGAGCAAGTGGCCGGAGGCCACGGCCAATGCGGCTACTATTGCGCGCGAGGCGCAGGCTGCGAGGTTTGCTGCACAAACAGAAGCTGAGGCGAATGCTCATGCTGCTGTAGCTGCTGTGCAAGCGGAGGTAGACGCACGCCGTGCTGGGATAGCCGAGGCCGAGGCTCGCCAGGCCGCAGAAGAAGCTGCGTCCGTTCGCCAGGCCAACGCTGCGGCTGCTGTTGCCACCACTGCCGCTTCGCTTGGTCCTTCATCTATGCCGGCAGCCTCGGGGGGAGCAGTATCGACGGCTGACGTTCTGCATTGGCAGAACCAGGTGGCATCCGAGTTTTCCCGAATAGACACGGATATACTAGGCGTCAAATCTACACTGGACAACGTGCTCCTGCCTTCGGGACGCCGTCACCAGCAGCGTATCCAAGATCGCCAACAACGAAGTGCTCCTCCAGCAGTTTGATGACAATTTGTATGACCGTGAGCCTTCTGTGCGGGACAGCGGAGATACGAGGGAGCGCCATGTACAGAAATCGCAGCTCACCGACGACACGGCCATGTGGAAAAAAATGTCATCTCGCAAACACTGGCTGCTTCGGGGACGCTTGCCCCCGAACCTCGGCGAGTCGGCCGCGGATATCCAGTCGTTTGTGGGGGAGGGCGTCGATGTTACGGCGGCGGTGGCGGCTCAGCTTCGTGCCGTCAGCAATTTTGACGTGGCCCTGTATGGGCCACGTGCCGATCGCCCGGTTGACCACCTGGTGATGGTCGCGGACCGCCTGGATCTCTTGCGCCAGGCTCTTATGGCGGTTCTTACACTCGGACTCTCGGCTGATGTCGCCGACGACCGCGCGTGCCTGGACCGGCTGGCACCCGTCCACGCCTCCTTTACATCCGCGGCTGCTGGTCTTCGCCGTCACACTCTCAGCAACATCTTTTAGCTTTCCGGCTCCGCGGCGAGGGCTGTTATGAGCGAAATGGTGAACGACGACTTACGTCTTTGAGTGAATGACCTGATGAGGTTCGCCCAGCAAGTTCGTCCGTGGACCTTTCCCCCTCAGTCTGACACGTTGTTTGACGCGCGCCTGTCCCTGCCTTCAGTCGCACGCTCTCCTTTTGCTCGTCCGGGGGCGACGTTCTGAGGCTTGTCGAAGGTCTCCAAGGTCCACGCGACAGTCGGGATTGGGCATACAAGCGGAGCCAAAGCCTCGCACCCGCCAGGATGGGTCCGCCCAGAAAGAAGAACGCCCCGCTGTGCAGGATGTTTTCGTCCACGGGCCGATGTCGGTTCTCCGACTGCAAATTCGTGCACGCTAATACCCCGTCCGACGCCTCGTCTCCTACGGCGCTCCTCGATGGTGGATCGGCGGCACCGGCGGGGGTTATGAGAGGTGGCGCGGAGGCGCAGGCTGGTGGGTCGCGGGCTATGGTGCTCCGCCCAGGTGGGGGTCGCGGGGGGGCCGGGGCAGGTGGCGGTTCTGGTTCGGGATGAAGACACCGGCCCTTCCTGTCGGTTGGGCCAACACTGGGGGGGGCGGCGGCGGCGGCGGGCAGGTCGCGGAGCGGCGACGGCGCTTGTCGCCAGCGGCGGAGCTGAGACTCGGCTGGCAACCCACGAAGGAGGGGGGGGGTTGCGTGGGATCGCTTTAGGTGCTCTGGCTGCGACGGCGGTGTCGGGCGAGATCGCGTCGCTGTGACTCCGGGTTCGGTTCCCTTCACAAAGCAAGGTACGGATATGGGCGTGCATGCGAGTTATTTTCCCGGTGACACGGTGTGTGTGCAGGATGATGGGTCCGTTGACCCGGTGTGTGTGCAGGGTGCGGTCGGTGACGTGCGTTTGGATGCGATCACAGATGAGGTAGATGCGTGGATTGCCGCTCGGGAGGTAGTGGCGCAGGAAGTATCTGGGCGAGGCTCAGCGAGCCTCGATCAGGTCGCTTCGCTCAGCTCCTCACTCTTGCGACAGTGTCAAGGCAGTGTTCTTCTTTTCCTGTCCACCATCGGCGCCTCATTGTTCGCTTTTCATATTAACGTTGCCGTTGTACAGCACTGGTTTGGTGAGATCAAGAAATTCCCCCGTATTTCCTTGTTGCTTCGTGTGCTGGCGCCAGGCGCGCCTGTTTGCGTCGCACGGGGGGGGGATTTGACCACAGAACTCGCGTATGGTAATCACCCGGGCGTTGCCATGCATACTGTGGCTATCCATGATAAGATATGCGCAGACGTTGTGCACGGCCGAGCGGTGGTGTTTGAATTGCGATTTGCAGACGAGATCCAGGGTCTTCGCATTTCACCGCTGAGCGTCGTTCTCGAACCCAAGTTAAGGATTATTCACGATCTCACGTTTGCGCGCGGGGATGGTCGAACCAGTGTTAACGGTGACACTGACTTTGACTCCGCGCCATCGTGCGAGCTCGGACACGTGCTTCGTGATGTGCTTTTACGGGTGTTGTTTTTTTTTGCGACAGACGCACGGTATTCGCGCTCGGATCCTGCTGTATCGTGTGGACGTTCAAGACGCTTTTCGACAGGTTTTGGTTGATCCGGCAGGCGCATCGACCTTTGGATACGGTTTCGGCAATCGCGTTGTATTGGATTGGCGCTTGCAGTTTGGTTGGCGAAATAGTCCTGGGTTTTGGGGGTTGATGGCCCCTGCGCTCGAGCATGCTCACACCCATACTACGTTTCAAGGCGCAGATGTTTCCCCACAAGGGGCTGCCGCCGTTTCTCACGTTGAACTCTCCCCGCCGCGGCGAGTTCAGGTTGTTGCTATTCCGCGTGATTGTGGGCCCGTTCCTGGCGCAGGAGGCCTCACCGGAAGCAATTTTTTTGTGAGGTACTACGTTGACGATGGCATTCTCGTCGAGTTGCAATGGTGGCCGGACGGCCGCCTTTGCTTGCGTGCTGTACAGTCGCTGGCGTCGGACCATTTTCGCTTGTTGGGCGAACGTGGTGTTTCCGATCCACCCCTCTTGTCAGCCATGAAAATAACTAACTGGGACACGCAACTCGAAGTCTTGGCATGGGTCATTGATACTGAAGCGCTTACTGTTACGTTCCCGTCGCATAAGCGCCTCAAGCTGCACAATATCCTCGCGGAGGGGCCCTCGTCTCGTGCGTCCGCTTCAGCGAAGCAGGTGTCACAGTTAGTTCGTTGGCTATCTCATGCATGTGTCCTTCGCTGTTCGTCCGGGGCGCTTTTTCGTTAACCGCTTGTTGGCTTCCGTTGGTATGCCGCGCATTGCCGCCGGAGGTGATTTTGATTGTCGTAAGGCAAACCCCGGGCGGCGTCTCGCCCTGGGACCCGAGTTCCACGGTGACCTAGAGTTTTGGAGGTGGTTCGTTGAGGAAGGGTGGAACGCGCGCGGCGGAACCTTGTCGGCTCCGATGTATCATTTTCTGGAGCGCCCCCCTAGACGTACTCTGTTTTCGGACGCATCTGAAACCGCTGTCGGGGGGTTTTGTCTTGAAACTGGTGTGTACTGGCGATACGAGCTTGACGCTGGGGAGCGGGCTCGATTTTGTGGATCGAGCAAGTCCGTTGCAGATGAGAACGATATATCAATTAATGCCCTCGAACTGCTGGGTATGGTGGTTTCTGCATGGATTCTCGTCTCTGCTTGTGCTGAAAGTCCGTTCGAAATGGGGGATTGTGTGTTATTGCGGGGCGACAACGAGGCAGCCGTAGAGTGGATGCGCCGTTGTCGCGGGGGCAAGGAGCCGAGATCTGGCGCATTAATGCGCCTTCTTGGTGTGCTCGAACTGTCCTCGGCTTGGCACTTTGACGCAAACCACGTACGAGGCATTTTTAACGTGCCCGCTGATGGTATCTCACGGTGGGACTGTGCTTCCGTCCTCGCTAATCTGCGTGCTGTTCGACCCGATATTCCGTGGCAGGAACAGGACCTGGGGGATGCTGGCACATACCTCTGTACTTCGGTGTTGGCCTCGAACTCATGCGAAATGCCATTGCGACCTCGTCTGAACGCACTTATCAGGGGCATTTTGGCGCGTGGGTAGACTTTCGGGTACGGTGTGGCATGTCTGTACTCCTAGACCGGTGAGGAGACAGCATGACCAACGTGTGGCATTTGTTCGAGTACGTCGCGTACGCTTTTGCCACCAAGAAATTGCGGTCGGCAACCATCGAGAGTCATTTGTCAGCGATCAAGTTTTTTCATCATATTTCACGAGGCTTCGAGCTGGACACTACTCATCCGGTTTTGGTTAATGCACTCAAAGGTGCCGCTTGTTCGCATGCCGACGCTGGTAACCAAGCAACCGTTCGTAGGCCGGTTAAGTGGGAAATGTTGATCGCGGGTGAGAAATTGATATCTACGTGGCAGACGGGGGATCGCGTCTTGTGGCTTGCCCTCTGCGCTTCATTTTGTTTTTGACTCGCGCCTCGGACATGTTTGCGGAAACTCGGTCACGTGTGCATGAGACGTATTGTTTGCGACGGGTCGATAGTAGCCTTTTTTCGCGAAAAATTACAGCTCACAGTCGCGCAGTGGTCCACGCGGACCGCGTTGAGGTTCGGTTTCGTGGGTCGAATGGGGACCAACTGTGAAAAGGGGCGGTTCTAACACGCGTACGTTGCGGTCCGGCGTTGCGCGTGGGCGAAGGTGGCGGTGCTGTCGATCTCGTGATCGAATTGATGTCCTGTTATCTGTTTCTTCCCTCGTCGGCCCCACTTGCCTTTTCGGCGTTGGTAATGGCAGATGGTCCATGTGGACACAGCAGCAAGCGACGACAGCTTTGCGGAAAGTGGTTGTGTTGGCGGGCGGGCGTGCGGAGGAGTACGCTCTGCACTCTCTGAGGATTGGGGGCGCAACACACTTGTCGGCGGGGGGGGGGGGGGCAACACTAGAGGTGTTGCAGCGTGAGGGCCGATGGGCGTCCGATGCGTACAAGGCGTATGTTCGCAGTCATGGAAAGGATGCCAGTTGGGTAGCAGACATTATGGCCCAGGAAGGACTTAGCGGTGGGATCCAGCCGGGCCAGGGCACTGAGTGGGGGCGAGTTAATTCACTCTTAGAGGTGAATAGGCAGAAGAAAAGAATGGTGAAGTGTGTTATCACATGCGTTCCCTATGAGGTTGCAAGTGGGAGGGGAAGGGGTAGTAAGAACACATCAGTAAATAGGGTCAACTCCCATGTGTGATGGAGGCTGGCGTCGAGAGTTCTGTGTCGCCAGTTGGGTGGGAGTTGACTCGAGTATACGGATGTGAGCGCGGGGTTGCCGTTGGGGCAGCCCCGGGGGGGTCACCCCTTCTCCAACCCCCCTTTCCGGGCGGGGGGTTGCGCATTAATATAATACAACTTCGAAAGCAAAGTGCAAAGCAGAATATTCTCGGAAGAATGAGAGAATGTGAGTTTTGTACGTACGTAAGAAGTTCAAGCCAATCAGACGACTGCGGTGATTCATGGTAGCCTGAATCGTAGCCCTTGGTAAACACACCTTGTCTGGTACGTAGCCGCAACCTACACGTATCAGCGCAGTGAAGCAGAGGCAGAGCCACAGGTCCAAGGTGTGAGACTAGTTTGAGTTCCCACCCACCCGCCCGTGCTTTTGAGGGAGTCAGTGGGGGGGGAGTTCAATAGTCGCAATAACGTTTGCGTTTGTTGCTGTATGATATACGTACCCGGTAATTTCGCTCATGGTGCGACCGGGTGTCGTAGATTGCGCGAGTGGCGGCGTGGGCTAGCCGCCTTATTTGGCGTTTGGTATGGTTCGATGCAGGTGGGGTTTCTTTATATCATACTATTATAGTTGATAAAAGTAAACATGGCGTTGACGTGGTGTTGCATCGGCTCGGATTTTGCGCGCAATCTGAAAGTATCGGAGAAGGGGGTCATCCGTATATTAACACTGAAGTGCATTGTGAGTTTAAATGTACTTGTGTTATTGTATATGCGTGGTACAAGTGCGTGTCGATTTTCTCACGTGTGAGGTTATCTTGTACTTGGTGTGGTTTCTCGAGTTATGTGCCAGAAACGGCTTTTCTGATAGCGGTTTGGTAGGCGTCGAGAGTTCTGTGTCGCCAGTTGGGTTGGCAGTTGACTCGAGTATACGGATGTGAGCGCGGGATTGCCGTTGGGGCAGCCCCGGGGGGGTCATTCCTTCTCCAACCCCCCTTTCCGGGCGGGGGGTTGCGCATTAATGTAATACAACTTCGAAAGCAAAGTGCAAATCGACTATAACGACCACTTGTGTTCCCCCGTTACCGACGGATAGCAAACAACTATTTCAAAATTTTCTCAAATATGGCCCCGTTATGTACATTCATTGTTAATGCCCTCGATGAAATGCATTCGAGCGCTGTTCTCAGTTTGCTTGTCTCTTTTTTTGTGAAGTCGCACGTGAAGTTGTTGAGAGTGACGGGAGACGCCAGCCGGCAGACGGAACCCCAGAGTGCTGTGTCTGGCTCAGGCAGAGCGTCTACTTGTTGACTATCGGGACCACTTGTTACAGTACTCGGCGGGGACATGTACCCATCAGCAGCACACGAAGACGGCACGAGCGCCCGCACGAGTACCATAGCAATGGAATCGATATCATTGAGATGTAATTGGGGCTGCAGGGCTAAATACAAGACTGTTGCCCAATGAAAAGCGAAACATGAACGGGGAGAGATCTCCAACAATCATTCAGAAAGCTGACGATGCTCTCTTGGCCAAAGCGGAACATTTCGGTTGTTTATTAGAACACGTAAACCACAGATTGACAAGAGATCTCTGTACCGAGAAATAGTTGTTGGCGAAATGAGAACTGAGGTGGATGCATGCTCTGGGGGGCAAGAGCTTGCCGCTGGTGTCCTACAGAATCCTCCCAAACCTGGCAAAAAAGCCCTTTTTTTGTTGTGTGTTGTTACACATTCGACAGATTGATGTCTTTTCAACTGCCGGGCTAATATTTTTGCGAGTACCGAAACATACGACGAGAGGATCGCAAAATACAAATAAAGGCGAAAAGTAGAAAGTAATCAACTAACTGCTGTTGTAAAAGACCTACGATAGTATTCAATCTTGGGTCATTCTTTTAGTGAGTACCGAAACATACATACGACGAGGATCGCAAAATACCAATAAAGGCGAAAAGTACAAAGTATGTCAACTAACTACTGTTGTTGTAAAAGACCTACGATAGTCCGTATGCAATTTTTTATTAATAGTAGCAGTGTGCAATTGTTTAATAGTACTCTTCTAGAGTATTGGGCTATCTCTTATGGGAGGGTTTTGAAAACCGAAAAACTCACCCGAAACTGTGTTTTATACATGCTTGCACGTATTTTACACCCGGAGTACGACCGAATCAGGCTCGCTCTTCTCGGAATACTTGCAGTCTTTCGGGGAGAGGTATCTAGACCCGTTTTTCTTTTCTCCAAGGGGGTTTTCCAATTTTTTACGATGTTGTCATTTTCAGACAAAAAAAGCATCAAAAAAAAAATAAAAAGGCATTTTCAGATATATATATCGACGTTTCAGCCGAAAAAGGACCTCTTTTTCAAATAAATCGCGTCCGAAACTGAAAAGAGGAAACTGGAGTGTATCCACATACATTTTCAAACTGCTACCCTGAAGAAACGGCAAACGGCGTTGCATGCCTCTCCCAAAATGGCTAGTGGGACTTCAAGAAACGCGTGCCCGATTCGCCCGCTTCCCTGATCAAACACGCCCGCGAAGGTGCTGAAACCTCGATTTCCAGAAATCGAAACCGGTTTGCCACAAAGGAAGGCCTTAGCGCAGAACGAAAATTGAATAGGGTGTTTTCGTCGGTACACTTATCCAAAAATGATGTCTCTCCGACATGCGCCTTATCAATTTCTAAATATAGATCTTCTCGGCAAACGATCAGATGGGTGTCGATGTGCAATAATTTGCAAGTACGTACGTGGTATGCTGTACAAATCTGTCCTATACGATGGATGAGCGCTGTGCGCTGCTTGCTGTGTACCCGAATCAAACGTTCGTTGCTGCCTTTGTCGTGGTGTTCCTGAGTGCGTGAGGGCAACTTGATACACAGCGCTGCGGCGAGCCCTCCAAAAAAAGGCACCGCGCCGAACCCGACATCAGCACAGCAAAGCAGCAGAGTGCCTACAGTAAATAGACCTTCTGGCGGCCTGCGTTTCATCGCTTCTCCGTGCCCTGCCGCTCTCCCAAAAACGTAGCAGCAAGGAACAAAAGCATGCAGTCAGAAACGACACAGCAAGATAGATGCTGTACCTGCTGTATGTACGTGTGTACTAGTGCTTTTACCCCAATAATTAAAGTAGCTTCCGTGTTACGCGCCTTGGCCAATGAAAAACATTTTGGGGGTTGATACACATTCGACAGATTGGCATGTATTTTCAACTGTCGGGTTATTATATGCGAGCACCACCGAAACATACGATGACTGATCGCAAACAAATAAAGGCGAAAAAAAGAAAGCAATCCACTGCTGCCGGCGGCGTCCTACGGTGTCCCCCCAAAGCTGACAAAAAAAAAGCATTTTTTGCCTTTTGCTGCTGTATAAGAGACCTGCGACAGTGTATGCCATTTGTTTGCCATTCGAGATGGATACAGCACAGCAGAGTAGTACTCGTACATAATTTTCTGCGGCACAAAAAGTAACCCACTCCTGTTGCACGTAAAATACCTTCTATTTCTAATAGACGAGGCGTATTACGCTGCTTGCAACGTTAAGTATCAACAATTTAATCAGTCGAACTCACGGCTGACGTACTTGAAAATTTATAAAATAGTATGCGAATGGAAACGCGAAGTACACCAAAAAAGTATTGTTTCAGCTCGTGCGACGATACATGATAGACGCTCGATCTCGACACAGACTCGGTCCACGGACAACCCGCGTGGTGTCGGGGAAGATCAACTAGTATAGATGACAAGTTCGAAGAAATGAGGTGGATGCATGCTTCAGGGGGCAAAAGCTTGCCGGCGGCGTCCTACGGTATCCCTCCAAAACTGCAAAAAGCCCATTTCTTGGCATTCGAGACATGTGTTGTACTGGTAGACGAAATGCATTTGTTTTGCCATTCGAGACGAATGCAGCAGTTGTACGTACTCGTCGATAATTTTGCTGTGGCACAAAAAATAACCCACTCCTGTTGTACTGTTTGCAAAAGACCTGCTATGGTGTGCGAATGGAAACGCGAAATACACCAGAGAAGTATTTTTTCAGCTCGTGCGACGATACATGATAGACGCTCGATCTTGACAGAGACTTAGCCGATGGAGATCCCGCGCGGTGGCGGGCAAGATCAACTAGTATAGATGACGGGCTCGAAGAAATGAGGTGGATTCATGCTCTAGGGGGCAAGAGCTTGCCGGCGGCGTCCAACGGTATCCTCCTAAACCTTAAAAGAAGCCCATCTCTTGCCATTCGACACCTTTGTTGTACTGCTGCAAAAAATACCTGCTCGTGCGACGATAGACGATAGACGTTTGTTGTACAGTAACTGTATACGACCGCTCGATCTCGAAAGACACTCAGCCCACGGGCAACCCGCGCGGCGGCAGGAAAGACAAACTAGTATAGATGACGGGCTCGAAGAAATGAAATGGATGCATGCTCTAGGGGGCAAGGGCTTGCCGGCGGCGTCCTACGGTATCCTCCCAAACCTGAAACAATACCCATTTTTTGCCGTTCGAGACGGATGCAGCAACAGTAGTAGTACTCGTAGCTAACGTGTTTCATATATTTGTTGCACACCAGCGGCCAATGCGCTGCACTGAGCGTGGGACCCAAGCGTCTGAGCCTACTCTTACTCTTGTATCCATCGCCACCCTTGCACAACAAGACAGCACTACAACAATAGCAGGCACCTGGTCTGCTTTATAGACGTTTCCCCAATTCGGTATGGGCGTCTGAGCCAACTCTTGTATTCATCGCCACCCTTGCACAACAAGATGGCACTCTAGCAGTAGCAGGCACCTGGTCTGGTGTATAGACTAACCCCAACTCGGTATGGGATATGGGACATGTTGGTTGTATGGTATATGGGAATATGGGATATGGGATCTGGTGGTATGTTGTATGGGAATATGGGAAAACCACCGAATGTGGTGTGGTATGTGTTGACGGTATTGTACGGGAAAAACACAGTATATGGTACGGTACGTTTGCGTTATGGTATCATGGTACGATGTCGTGGATTTATTATATGGCTAAATTTGCGTGGTGGTATGGTATGTTTCAGTATGTAAGGTCCGTAAGGGTCGAACGTCGTACCAATATCAATTGTAACGAGCTTATATATCGGCCATTGGAAAGTGTTCGAAAGTCTAAGCCTTGCGGACAGTCAGACAGACAGACAGACACATTTGCATTAACCAAAACAGAGAGTCAGTTCTACAAACTGATAATTTGAAAGGCAAATATGCAGTGTTATTGCCTGATGAAATGCTCTCAGTTTGCTTGCCTCATTTTTTGTGTGTGAAGTCGCAGGTGGAGTTGTTGAGAGTGACGGGAGAGGCCAGTCCGGACCGGCACAGACGGAACCCCAGAGTGCTGTGTTTGGCTCAGGCAGAGCGTCTACTTGTTGACTATCGGTACCACTTGCTACAGTACTCGGCGGGGACTTATATCCAACAGCAGCACACGAAGACGGAACGAGAACCCGCACCAGTACCACTGGAATGGGATCGATATCATTGAGGTGTAATGGGGTTGCAGGGCTAAATACAAGACCCGTTGGCCAATGAAAAACGAAACATGATCGGGGAGAGATCTCCAACAATCAGTCAGAAAATCTCCAACATTCAGTCAGAAAGCTGACGACGCTCTCTTGGCCAAAGAAAAACGTATCGGCTGTTTATTACAACAAGTAAACGGCAGATTGACAAGAGATCTCTGTACTGCGAAATGGTTGTTGGCGAAATGAGAACTGAGGTGGATGCATATGCTCGAGGGGGCAAGAGCTTGCCGCCGGCGTCCTACGGTATCATCCCAAACCTGAAAAATGCCCATTGTTTGCTGTGTGTTGTTACACATTCGACAGATTGACGTATTTTAAACTGCCGTTTTATTTTTTTTGCGAGTACGGAAACATACGCACGATGAAGATCGCAAGATACGAATAAAGGCGAAAAGTAGAAAGTAATCGACTAACTGCTGTTGTAAACGACCTACGATAGTATGCAATTTTGGGTCGTCATTCTTTTTGCGAGTACCGAAACATACGACGAGGACCGCAAAATTTAAATAAAGGCGAAAAGTACAGCTATTTCAGCTGGTGCGACGATACGCGATGGACGCTTGATTTCGACAGAGACTCAGCCCACGGGCGACCCGCGCGGTGGCGGGCAATATCAACTAGTATAGATGACGGGCTCAAAGAAAGGAGGTGGATGTATGCTCTAGGGGGCAAGACCTTGCCGGCGGTACCTCTATTATCAAGACGAATTAATTTAATTGAATTTCAGGTCTATTTATTTGCTGCTGCTGCTGTGCCGCTGCTGTAGTCTACGAGTGCATATCCACCGATCGGTACGTGACGAGTGCGCTTCTCCTGGTCTCTAGGCCCAAACCCGCGCCAGCCGACTGTAGTCTGGACACGGAGAGATGCACCGCCCGCTGACCGCGCGTCGGGCGCGAAGAAACGATGCTATACAGTTGTGTCACCATCCTACTCATCGATCGTTCTGCTGCTGTTTGTTGTCGTGGACAAGATCTTGAATTCAGAGAGCTTGCCATTTTCCGATACGAAGAACTGATCACCCAAGTCGTCAGAGTCTGTGTCTAGGATATGGCATGTACACTGGATGTCCTCTAACGTCAAATATTCCGCCAGCAGGACCGGGGCAGGTGACAACTGCTGCCAGCCGGCAGAGACTCCGGGCACACAACAAACCAGGGACGACCCCGAAGACACAGGAACAAAACTTCCGTTTCAATTGAGGTGCTACCAGTCACAGGGCACCACAGCGGCACGAGCACCTGCACCACCAGTACGACAGGGTTGGGATCGATTTGATCGGTTTTCGCAGATCTAAATACATTACTTAAGCGATGCGTCACAGCACAGAAACCGTCAGTACAGACAACTTACCGGTTGTAAATAGGACCTACGGTACACACAAATACCTACATACTTCCCTATTTTGACTAGCATATTTGGTCCTACTACTATGGTACCCCGTCATAGTAGTTTGCTGATGCTGTCGCTGTTGTTGCCTACCAGGCTACCAGATACCAGATATTTGATAAATTATGCTCGGATTTACTGTAGAGCAGGAAGCGACCACGCCGAAAAAAAAAAAACGTCACTGAATATATATTGCAAACCCCATGGGTCAAGACATTGCAGCCAGAAGCGACCTTGCACGGCCGTTTGCGCGCGGCGGACAATGACCTCAAAAACGCCGTTAGCCAATCACGCTGAGCGAGTCATTGTTCTGCAAGGTGATCCCACTTTTGTTGCGATCGATGCGCCGTAGCCAATTTGCGAAACATTTCGTCCCTCGTACCGAATCTGGCACGAGTGTCTACAAGCGACTGTCCCCCCGGTGAGTCTGAGTCGCGTAGGTCAAGGCGCAGGGCTCCGTTGAACCTGAGAATTGGCCCAGGCTGCTTGTAAGTGTGCCTGCTATCGATTGGCGTGGTATACACATCAACGTCGGGGGCGGTTTGAGACCAGCTTTTGCGAGGATTGGAGTTTCCTTGTGACTGCGGACAGACAGACAGACCGTCAGCCAGACAGACAGACAGACAGACAGAAAAGATTGCAAGTACCGCAGCTGAGACTCAGTTTTACTAATTGTTATTGCCCTCGATGAAATGCATTCGAGCGCTGTTCTCAGCTTGCTTGTCTCATTTTTGTGAATTCGCAGGTGGAGTTGTTCAGAGTGACGGGAGAGGCCAGTCGGGACGAGCACAGACGGAACACCAGAGTGCTGTGTCTGGCTCTAGCGGAGCGTCTACTTGTTGACTATCGGTACCACTTGTTACGGTACTTGGCGAGGACATATATCCAGCAGCACCACACGAAGACGGCACGAGCACAAGCACCAGTACCACAGCAACGGGCTCGATGTCATTGAGATGTAATTGGGGCTGCAGGGCTGGATACAAGAAGACTGTTGGCGAATTAAAAACGAAACATGAACGGGGAGAGATCTCCAACAGTCAGTCAGAAAGCTGACGACGCTCTCTTGGCCAAAGCAGAACATGTCGGTTGTTAAATACAACAAGTAAACGACAGATTGACAAGTGATATCTCTGTACCGCGAAATAGTTGTTGGCGAAATGAGAACTGAGGTGGATGCATGCTCTAGGGGGCAAGAGCTTGCCGACGACCCCCTACGGATTCCTCCCTAACCTGAAAAATACCCAATTTTTTGCCATTCGAGACGGATGCAGCAGCAGTAGTAGTACTCGTAGCTAATGTTTTTCATATATTTGTTGCACACCAGTGGCCAATGCGCTGCACTGAGCGTGGGACCCAAGGGTCTGAGCTAACTACCCGCTCGGTGGCGGGAAAGACAAACTAGTATAGATGACGGGCTCGAAGAAATGAGGCGGATGCATGCTCTAGGGGGCAAGAGCTTGCAGGCGGCGTCCTACGGTATCCTCCCAAACCTGAAAAAAGCCCATTTTTGCCATTCGAGACGGATGCAGCAGTAGTAGTACTCGTAGCTAATGCTTTCGTCTATTTCTTGCACACCAGCGGCCAATGCGCTGCACTGAGGGTGGGACCCAAGCGTCTAAGCCAACTCTTACTCTTGTATTCATCGCCACCCTTGCACAACAAGACAGCACTACAACAGTAACAGGCACCTGGTCTGGTGTATAGACGTCTCCCCAACTCGATATGGGATATGGGATACGTTGGTTGTATGGTATATGGGAATATGGGAAAACCACCGCATGTGGTATGGTATGTGTTGATGGTATGGTTCGGGAAAAAGACAGTATATGGTATGGTACGTTTGTGGTATGGTACCATGGTGCGATGTCGTAGATGTATTATACCTGGTATGGCTAAATTTGCGTGGTGGTATGGTAAGTTTCAGTATGTAAGGTAAATAAGGGTCGAGAACGTCGTACGAATATCAATTATAACGAGCTTATACATCGGCCATTGGAAAGTGTTTGAAAGTGCAAGCCTTGCGGACAGAGAGACAGACAGACAGACAGACAGACAGACAGACAGACAAGATTGCAATTACCGCAGCTAACACTCAGTTTTACAAACTAAGAATAGAGCCAGAAACATATACATAGAGCTGAAAACGACAACGACCACGTTAGACGGTTGGTGTACATCTCTCCGAGCCTGCGTGGTTGGTCAACCACACCCGAAACAATACTGTGGAGGCGCGATTAAATGGAGCTGGCTGACCATCTGAGGCATCTGACCACATGCGCTTACGTCGTTGCCTGGCGACATCGTTTGACCTCCACGTGTCGAGACGGCCCCCGTGCGATAGGCGTGCGGTCTGAGCCGTATGTCACGGTGGGGGACAGGGCTGGGTATGTGGAAACAACGGATTCCCCTTCGCTTTTGCGCCTTTTTTGTTGGTTGACCTTGCTGTTTACAAGACCCGTAGCAGCAGCAGCAGCTATAGCTGTGTGCAGAGATGTGGCTGCGGAAAACTCTTCCTCGGCTAGCTCCGACGAGACAGGCGACGCACGTCTAAACGTCCCGCGGCCAAATGAGAAAAGTGAACTATTCAGGAAAAAACGGCCATTAGTAGAAAGTAATATTATTGTTGTAGGAAAACAGCAGGACGGGATGCCCATTCAGAAAAAGAGCAAAGAGAACGTCAGGCCAAGAGATATACCAGAAAACTTATTTTCGGAATTAGTTTTACGATGTACTGAAATAAAGTTATAAGGCACACACTCTCGAAGAATATATCCATCATGGACCAGCTTTCCCACATTTATTGCTGAGTCTATTTACCTTGATATACCAAGGTAATATAATACAATTATGATGAGTGGATTACGGTGTCAAAATATGTATGTGGAAAGGTACACGATGTGAAGTGTGGAGAGGGGATGGCCCTACTGCAGCAGAGGAAGCAGGACGGTGTGGGGAGAGTCTGCTAGGTACGGCCCTCGGGCCACGCTTCATCAAGAGTCTTCTGGTCCTAGGGATCCTGTATCTCTTATTTCTGAGTGTTTCATCGGAACAGAAAAAAAAAAAACGTCGCTATTTGAGCACACTGCGTTTAGAACTCCGGCTGGTTATCGCTTTCCGGAGAGCGACGGTAACTTGAAAGAAGCGCTTCATCGCAGCAGCTTGTATTGCCTCAATATTCATCTCCCGCGAGTTCTCAACAGAAGCCAACACCACAATCATCTAGAGGAGCTGCAGTGAGTGGTCGAACTTGGTCGAAATTCCGGGTGAACAAAATGAGACTAAGAAATCACCCCCTACTGGACGTTTGCACCTTACTTGTCAACAGCTACATACGTCTTCGCGTAGGAAACTACAGCCGAACTCGAGGGACGCTGCTGATGGCGTATGTGAGGGCGTCGGGTGCGCTAGGCGGTGGTCGCAGGCAGCGAGGAGTAATAACCCACGTGAAATTTTCGGGTTGGAAAAGTCCCTTTCAGCACGTTCGCATACATGATCCTTTGCCCCGGAAAGGTTGAAAATTGGTCCTTCTCGCCTCAGAATGGTTCGGAGTTCTCCCCGAGATCTATCAGGGGGTGTTTCCCGCTGTTCGAGTGGGCCCGTTTCATGAAGTCAACGTCCGCACTTTTTTTATCCAACTGAGGTGAAGATGATTGCTAACGTGGATCGGATCGAAACATACGTTTTCTTCGATCCGATTGGGCGTTTGGATTGTATTTGACCCGAGTTGCTTTCCTCCATTTATTGCTGAGTCTATTTTCTTTGATATACCAAGGTAATATAATACAATTATGATGAGTGGATGACGGTGTCAAAATATGTATGTGGAAAGGTACACGATGTGAGGTATGGAGAGGGGATGCCCCTACTGCATCAGGGGAAGCAGGATAGTGTGGGGAGAGTCTGCTAGGTACGGCTCTCAGGCCGCGCTTCAACTCAAGAGTCTCCTGGTCCTCGGAATCCTGTATTTCTAATTTCTGAGTGTGGTGGAAATCGAGTTTAAGCCTCAAATTCATGTAGCGTTTGATACGTATTATTTTTAGTCTACATTTCCCTACAATGGCGTCGACGGCAGGACGTGAGATTATGAAAAACGAGCTCCGTGGTTCGAATCTCTCCTTCATCCCCTGAAAGAAAAGAAAAAAAAGGGGGGGATCAAGAACCTGTGAAACTCACTCACTTAGGAAACACCTAGGAAGGAACGATGAGAGCAAGACGATCATTGCATACTGAGTCCGGTAGCGAAAAGTCGGAAGTAAAACTTGGATACTCGGAGTCTCATCGGGGTTCCTGACTTACTCGCAAGGAGAGATATGTCAGGTTTAGTGAGGGAGAATGTGGTGGAAATCGAGTTTATAACCCTTAAATTCATGTAGCGTTTGTTACGTAACATTTTTTTGTCTACATTTCCATACAACGATATTGGGCAGGAGATCCCATACAGGTTGGAAGAGAAAATGCGAAATATCGAAGGTACGGGGTACAACTATTACGGGGGACCATAGTTAACAGGGCCAAATATTGTTGTTAAAAATAGTTAACTATATAGTCTTTTATGTATAGGATACGTCCTGTTAACTATGGACCCCCGTAATAGCCAAACGTACATTCGCAAGTGCAAGCGGTGAGAGATATGTTGCCACAGGATACAAGGTCTGCTGTGATACGCGAGGTAGGCCTCGAATATATGAGCGTGAAATCATCGGATCGTACATCTATTTCAAAACATCCCGTGCAGGTTGGTAACTGGCCCGAGTGGTTATGGTGGCCGAAGATGCGGAGAGCAAGGAACTGCCGTATACAATCAAGCTATTGGACCTCGGGAAGAGATACAATGTGCATCTTCCTGAGGAAAAGCTTACAACTATTAGCGAGGAAACAGGAACTTGGTGTTGGCATGTGCATGTTACAACCCAGAGTAGTAAAAAGTTTTTGCATACTATTTAAAAGTAGAGGGGCTGATGATGGTGTAGCTGGGCAGTATTCAGAAACAAAGTCATACACAGGGGGAAGGATAACAATGCGAATATTGTGATCCCAGTGAAGGGAACTAGACGAGAAAATCATGATCCTGTGAAACAAGAACACTGTACGATCACATATTCAACAGAAGGGTGGAATGGTGGTAAGTAAAGCAGACTATAGTCGGTATTTTGCGGCTGTGTTTAGTCAAACATCAGATGGAGGACTCACTCACATCCGATGTGTTACGGGGTTGGTGATTGCTGGGGATGGATAGGGTAACAACAAATATTTGACTAGAAATTTGAGACATCACTTGTATTGAGGAGTCTAAGTACTTGAATTTAGTCTATGTTTAAGGTGTAATTGTTGTACCACCCAAGTACATGTGCCAGCAGTCTCAGCCCCAGCGTAATTATTTCATTGAAACCTAAGATAGGAAGGTGACAATGAACTTAGGGGGGGAAGTGTGGTGAGATTGGCTTCCTCTAGAAATTAGTATGGACAGTTTAGTTTTATTGAGAATCAGTATGTGAAGGAGGGTTTCAGTGGAAATCATTAGGATGTTCTCATAGGGGATTTACAGTTTAGGCAGATATGAGAGCTTCCTGAATTGCCTCTTGAGAGCTTCAGCTAGGTACTCTAACCGGCTCATATACAGGAAGGGTATTATTGAGTAGGTGAGAGCATAGGAGAACTAGGGTAAGGAGACTGTTACAGGAGTAAACCAATCAACAGCAGTGAATTGGAGGAGATCTACGTCGAGTAAGATGAGAGATCAGGATGAGTTATTGGGCAAGATATATAGGTAAAAGAGTGAGAAAGTACCAAAGAAAGACTAGAGAGCGTAGCTGGGTTCTTCCAAGAAACAGGAACTTGGGAGGAGCGTTGGATCAACTGCTACCAAGAGCGGACAAGCTAATGTAGGGTCCCACAGGGCTAGCAGTGGAGAAGAGGACAGAGAAGCAAGGAGGATCACACGCCACATCGGCTCAGTCCACTTCTTCCCTCTCTCTCAGTCAGCAGACGAGACAGTTAATATAATGCATCAAAAGGAATCCTCGACTTGAGCTAGTGCATCGACACATCGAATCAGCAATCAGTTCAGTGGCAACCATCTTCAAGAGTGCCAACCTCTCAATCCCTATCAGAAATCGGGTAGGTTTCCAAGCCCCAAGACTTTTCGGAAGTGGGACCCCATCCGCTGAGTTGCTTGCTGGGTCACGTGACTTTGACCACCTATTAATAGAGCATGTGCCACGGGGCCCGGCCGCAGCCAACGCATGCACCGCACTGTCCACACCGCCCCTCTGCGGGCCCGGCAGCAGGAAGCACGATAAAAGACCCGCGGCCAAACGAGAAAAGTGAACTATTCAGGAAAAAACGGCCATTAGTAGAAAGTAATATTATTGTTGTAGGAAAACAGCAGGACGGGATGCCCATTCAGAAAAAGAGCAAAGAGAACGGCAGGCCAAGAGATATACCAGAAAACTTATTTTCGGAATTAGTTTTACGATGTACTGAAATAAAGTTATAAGGCACACACTCTCGAAGAATATATCCATCATGGACCAGCTTTCATACATTTAGTGCTGAGTCTATTTACCTTGATATACCAAGGTAATATAATGCAATTATGATGAGTGGATTACGGTGTCAAAATATGTATGTGGAAAGGTACACGATGTGAAGTGTGGAGAGGGGATGGCCCTACTGCAACAGAGGAAGCAGGACGGTGTGGGGAGAGTCTGCTAGGTACGGCCCTCAGGCCACGCTTCATCAAGAGTCTCCTGGTCCTAGGGATCCTGTATCTCTTGTTTCTGAGTGTTTCATCGGAACAGAAAAAAAAAAAAACGTCGCTATTTGAGCACACTGCGTTTAGAACTCCGGCTGGTTATCGCTTTCCGGAGAGCGACGGTAACTTGAAAGAAGCGCTTCATCGCAGCAGCTTGTATTGCCTCAATATTCATCTCCCGCGAGTTCTCAACAGAAGCCAACACCACAATCATCTAGAGGAGCTGCAGTGAGTGGTCGAACTTGGTCGAAATTCCGGGTGAACAAAATGAGACTAAGAAATCACCCCCTACTGGACGTTTGCACCACTACTTGTCAACAGCTACGTACGTCTTCGCGTAGGAAACCACAGCCGAACTCGAGGGACGCTGCTGATGGCGTATGTGAGGGCGTCGGGTGCGCTAGGCGGTGGTCGCAGGCAGCGAGGAGTAATAACCCACGAGAAATTTTCGGGTTGGAAAAGTCCCTTTCAGCACGTTCGCATACATGATCCTTTGCCCCGGAAAGGTTGAAAATTGGTCCTTCTCGCCTCAGAATGGTTTGGAGTTCTCTCCGAGATCTATCAGGGGGTGTTTCCCGCTGTTCGAGTGGGCCCGTTGCATGAAGCCAACGTCCGCACTTTTTTTATCCAACTGAGGTGAATATGATTGCTATCGTCGATCGGATCGAAAAATACGTTTTGTTCGATCCGATTGGGCGTTTGGATTGTATTTGACCCGAGTTGAATCGAAAAGTGCGGTCGGCAATTTCCTGTATCTGGGTGACGTTTGCGAGACTGTGAACAACTGCGATGCTCTCACACCTGGTGCTTGAAGAAGCGGGAAACACCCCCAGATGTATCTTTGAGAGAGCTCGGACACATTCCAAAGCGAGAACGATCAATGTTCAACATTTCCGGGGCAAAGGCTCATGCGAACGTGCTGAAAGAGACTTATTCAACTGATTCCAATCCGACTGAATACGAAGAGGTCCTAGGAATCTTCTGTATTTCATCAACTATGTGTCAACTACGAAATACCGGTACGAGTCTTGGTTACACATCCACTTTTCTCTAGTTTCAATCCGAATGTCTGTGTTGCCGAAGCACTTACGCGCGCGTCCCGCGTGTCGCCAACTCACGCTCTCGCGCTTTGCGCTAGCCATTTTTTTGTAAGCTCAAGTCCATACGAGCATGTACGCGGCGAGACTCGAATCCAACAAATTGATCATATTGGGCACCCGGACCACGTACTAAGCGACTGGGGTCGTCAGTCTATTAAATAGTTGAAATTAAATAAGAGATCGGATACGTCAACACCTTGTCTGCTACGGTAGCGTTCGTGCTTGGATTAACACAGGACGGAGGTTCAAACCCATGAGAGCTTTTTGTGTGTGTGTTTCGTGTTTACAATTTGTATTTCCGGGTCCAGAACGGGTAAGCCACCACCGAACGAAACATACTTGCAACATGCTCCTACTTCTGCAGCTACGGTGTTGTGGTCATGATGCGGAGGCACTCAAATTGTATACCAGGTATGTTGCATAAGGTACACCTGGTATACCTTGATAATATTTTCGTATTGCTTTATTTGGCGTCTGACAAGATATAGATACAACTATAGATACAACTATAATTACGATTTTTGAGGTCGTTGTCACTTGCTAGCTCTTCGCAGACAGACCGACTGATAGACAGCTCTTCGCAAACAGCCCTTCTTCTTTGAAACAGCCGAACAGCCAAACAACCTTTCTTCCTTCTTTGAAACAGCCGAAATGCCAAACAACCTTTCTTCTTTCCCTTCTTTGAAACAGCCGAAATGCCAAACAACCTTTCTTCTTTCTTCTTCGCCAAACAGCCAAACATCCTTTTCTTCTTCTTCCGCAAACTGCCAACTATGGCCTCTGCCAGATGATATCAGCAAGAGGGCTTCCAGCGAGGGACTCCACCAGTCTCGCTGGCCTCGCACTCAGTAAGTCTTGTTCTTAGAGCTTGTATTATCACGGAGTGATCCTCATCGGACCACGAGCCAGGTGGCTAGGGGACATCACACAGGATCCCCGGCCACTGCTCCACTCACACATGCGATTACACTGAAACCTCCACGGCTTGGTATCTTTTGGCTACAGCACCCCCAAAGCGAGTTCACTCGACACGAACGAGCTTGACAAAACCAAAAAACCAAGACGAAATCGCATGCGGCAAATCACAAATCAATGCTGAACTCTGAAGCAATTTTAATCTTGAGCGCACGGGTCATCCGTAATTTGCGCAATTCCTTCACGACGAATTCAGGCGCAGCAGAATAAATCGACCGCAAAGACTCCCACGTGCGCTCCTCTGCTTCGAAACCATCCCAATCGACCAAGACAATCACCTCGTTGGCATCATCTTCGGCCACATGCACCAAAGCATTCATGCGGCATTCACCCTGCGCAAAGGAATGTTGGAAAACATCCTTCAGATCAGCGGTGACGTTCAACGTCGCATCCGCATAAAATCGTAAACGAGCCACGTGAGCTTGATGCACCTTCCCAGAAACGATGTTCTGAACTGAGTACACATGATCATGATCAGCTGCTACCACACGCCACGGACCAGTCCATGTGGACAACAATTTCGGTGTGACACCCTGCCGACGAACACGAGCATACAACACGAAATCACCAACCGCAAATTTTGGCAACACCACCTGGCCCTGAGCCTGTTTACGTTTGTTGTCGCGAGACACGGCAACAGCTGCGCGAATATCGGCGCAAAATCTCTCCTGCTCTGCAACGACTTCACGGACGTTCGCACGCAACAAGTCAGCATTCATCACGTCAACATTCCACCTGCCATCAGACTCAGAAACGAGCGCCGAGAAATCGGTACGCGGAGCACGCCCAAACATCACGCTGTGCGGAGTGCTTCGGTAACGTTCACGAAACGAAGTGTTCAAGGCCCACTGAGCGGCCGGCAAAACATCAACCCACTCCGAAACCTGACGACGCTGTTCTGACAGAATGGAACGCAGAGCACGTACCACCTCTTTTACCATGCGTTCACACGTACCGTTCGACCACGGCGTGTAAGCGACAGCAAAACGATGTTCGATGTGCAACGCGTCGCTCAACAAAGCAAGCACCCTGTTCTTGAAATGCGTGGCGGTATCACTCACCCACACACGCGGCACCCCCAAAGTCTTACACCAGGCTAGCAAATGCTTCGCTGTGACCTCGGCTGTACAAGCCTCGGCCGGTTCCAACGCCACGTAGTTGGACAAATCATCCATGATGACCAAAACATATCGGAAACCATCCTCATCAGGCAGGCCATCGCTACCTTCGGGCCCGCTGTGGCCAACATACAAAAAATCAAAGTGCACCACTTCTCCCGGAGCGGTACCATGCACCGTGTCTCCGTAGGGACGAGGAATGAGTGCACCTGCACGCGTGTCTACACAGTGCAAACACTGGCGAACGAATTCGCGAACCTGAGAATCCATGTGAGGCCAAACACAATATTCCTTCAGGCGAAACAAAGTCGGCGCCACACCACGGTGACCAGCCGAGCGCATGTGCGCGCACACCATCAAACGAGTTTGAAGAGCAAGATCATCCGGCGGAATCCACAAGACGTCACGCACCCCAACACGCACACGAAACAAACCATCATCGGCCAAGGTAGCTTGACCGAAGGTTGTCGAAAATTCATGAACACCAACGCCGATACGAGCGACAGACCTTTGTTGCGAGGCACGAATCACATCCAATGCGGGAAGCGAATCGTCAGCATTACATGGGCTGTGCACGGCAACCGAACGAACAGGCACCGTAGGAACTTTGACCCAACGAGACAACAGATCCCCCCAACAGTTTCGATCGCCAGGGATGTGTTCGATTGCATAGCGGTATTGTCCTAAAACACCCTTCCAATTCTCTAGGCGTTGTGCCATGGTCTTTGTGACCGTCGTGACACACTTCTCCGGATTGAAAATGTACTGCAAGTTTCGATGATCAGTAAAGATATGAACACCACCCCAAAGCAGGTATTCGAGCCTCCGGAACGTATTAACGATCGCAAAACCTTCTTTGTCGACAGTCGCCCAGCGCAACTGCGAACCTGTGAACGAACCACTCAGAAATCCGAGAGGCTCGTGAGACATGCTTTCCAACGCCAATCCACTGCGAAATTCGTGTTCAGGCACTTGGGTGAGAAAACTACCCCAATGGAAATCAGAAGCGTCAGGAAACATCAAAACAACGCACCCGGGACGAGGATGATGAAGCGGCACTGCTTGCGCCACCAAACCCCGTGCGGCATTCCACGCCCGCACCCGATCCTCCGTCCACGCGGTATCCTTGATGACACGATTGCGCGCCACTCGCTTAGTCCGACGTGTAGCCCCAACAAGGAGCTCCTCCAAAAAATCACGTAACGGTGCTACCGTTTCCGCTAAACGTGGTAACGATGTACGCAACCAGTTGACAGCCTGCAAGAATTGCATTAGTTCTCCAGCGTTTTCGGGACGACGCATTTCACTTAAACCTTGCACTCGAGCGGGGTCATGGGACACGACACCATTGGAATACACCTTACCACACCAGACCAGTTCACGAGAGAAGAAGGTACACTTGTGGGCGGCGACAAACAGTCCAACATTCTCCAGGCGTTCAAGAATGTCATCAAGCAGCTGCAGAAGAGCTTCTTCGGTGTCTGCGAAAAAGAAAACGTCATCGACCCAAACTTTGCAATCCAAACCACGCAACACTTCAGTCATGACACCTTGGAAATAAGAAGTCGCATTCAAAACACCTTGGGGAACACGGGTAGGCGTGAACAAACCGTCGCTTGTCGCCATGGTGAAGACGTCTTGCGCCTCCGGAGCCAAAGGCATCTGCCAGTACCCTTGAAGTAGGTCCAGCTTGCCGAAGAAACGCGCCCCCAGCAGATCTCCCATGTCTTCATGGTTGGGCATGACGCCCGGGGACTTCTCCACCTGTGCGTTCACCGCCGAGTAGTCGCTCACCAAACGGAAAGAGTCCTTCTTGGGCACCGCCATCGCCGGACTCGCCCACACCGCCTGGATGTTGTGGTAGACAAAGCCAAAAAACACCAAAGCAGCAATGCACTTCGAGAGCCAGTCCCTTTTCGTCGGTTCGTACCGACGTGGCGTTGCCTTGACAGGCTTCGCCTGTTGCTTCAGCTGCACTCGCATCGGCTCCACTTGCGCTGGCGGATCACCACACAGCGCACGGCGAAAAGCACCCACGCGACGAGCCAAAATTTCGCGCAAACGGGTTGCTCCGCCGACGCTTAATCCACTCTGCTCTGCCTGCTGCACGCTGTCCTCCAACGCCCGTTCTCGGGCCGTCCGCTCCTCCTCCGGATCCATGAACATGTCTGGCCCCCGGTCGACCAAATGTTCCACCGCCTTGTCCTCCGGAGCATCCACCGTAGCCTCGGTCTGAAAAGCACGCACGGAAACCGTCACTCTGCGCGCCGCAAGGTAACTCGGAGTCTCCACACCGGTCGATACCGGCACTGCGCGAGGGCGAAGCTTCTCCAGAGCTTCACGGTAGACGTCGATGCCAAGAGCTTTCATGGTAGCCATGCCAAACAGAACGACGTTATCTGTACCAGGCATGACCGCGAAAGTGATGGGCTCCAATTTCACCGCTCCCCACGGCGTCCGTACACTCACGGCAATCGGCACCGTTTTGTGCGTGACCATCACTGAAACACCCGTAGCGGTTTTCGCCTGCTGCGGGCCATTTTCGAACGGAATTTGCAGATCGGCGCCGCCGAAATGCGAAGACAGCTGCTGAAGTAAGCCGACACCGATGGACGTGAGCGCCGACCCCGAATCAAGGATCACACGCGCCATCAGCGAACCAACCGACCCTGGCAAAGAGAGATCAGCGCGTAAACACTCAGCGCTGCGATCGACAGGCACTTCACCTGCCGTTGAACTCTGGTCGGTACCAAGAGTCACCTGACGCCATGGCTGCCCTCCTACAGCCGGCGCCGAAGAAATAGAATCGGCGGTCCACCCCGACCAAGACGTCGAATATACAGACGGTTCCGGCGCTACCGCCCCTGCAGCAGCACCAGACACTGACTCCGCCCGCTCGGTGGATGGCGAAGTTCTCGCTCCAGCAGCACCCACCGATGTTCCAGCTCCTCCAACGTATACAGCTCGGCCGGCAACAGACGAACCAGATCCCGACCCAGCGGCTCCTGCCGCTGGCGCACCAGAAGTTGAAGAAGCAACAGCAGAAGTTCCACCGCCCGCTGTCAATTGATTGCCACCACGGCCACCGCGCCCGCGTCCATGGTTGAATCTGCCCCGGCCGCCATTGCGGCCCCCGCGATACCCTGACGACCCGCGCCCACCACTGCTGGGAGCTGTGCCGCCACCGCGAGCTTTTGGGCAATCAGAAACATAATGGTTGGGATCACCACACTCGAAACAGACGCGAACAAACGACTTTTTCGCGGACTGCTGCTGTTTCGGTTTCTGCTGCTGTTGGCGTCGCGGTTCAGCTGCCCCTGCAGCATCTTTCCGACCATACGCCTCGATGAATTTCCACTGTTCTGCAGCAGAAAAAATTTGGTCCATGACCAATGCCGGGTCCTTCTTCCACCCTGCAGCGTACGTTAGCTGACCTTTTACGTACTTTTTGAACTCGGACGGCCATAAGCCATCCACCAACGCCATGCTCACAAATTCCGCCGGTCCGGGCAACCACGAACGGTCCTGCGCGCGGTACATGGCATGCACCGCGTGATTCTCCGCAAAATACTTTTCCATAGCGGAGTTTACCATCATCGCGCGGTCTTTGACGGATGTTTCACCGCCCTGCTTTTCATCGCGCCTCATTGAGAGAACGCGACGCAAGTCCGCTGCCGCCCGCGAGGTGTCAAATCTGTTACTGGTGGTTGTGTAACCAGCGTGCTGCCTAACAGCGTCCAACAACTCCGAGGCGGTCATCGTAGTCTGATGCTTGTAAAATCCCTCAAAACACCGATGAATGTAATTGGGGATAAGCTGGCCCATGCTCACTTTGGAGTGCTGAACCACCCCCTGAGCGTTGGCGAGCTGCAGCCGTTCCTCATAATCGAGGTACGCTGCGTAAAAAACACGAGAGGCCTGCTCGGTCCACACCTCTCCGTATTTCGGTGGAGTCAGAGACTCCCCTACCACCAGCGGCGTGCTTGCCGTGTGCGCCATAATCCACAGCAGTCCACCTGGACTCTACTGTAATAACGGAGAAACTGCCGCCTGACCTGTGCGTCCTCCAGCTCCCGGAGCGTCCTCCCCTGCTGTGCGCTTCAAGCCGTTTCGATCCGTCCAACGGGCCAACTGCCTTCCCAGCTGTGACCCAATACTCCGCAGCCGAAAACTCCTCCAACAGAAGTTCCGCGAATATCTAGATATTATGGCCTCTGCCAGATGATATCAGCAAGAGGGCTTCCAGCGAGGGACTCCACCAGTCTCGCTGGCCTCGCACTCAGTAAGTCTTGTTCTTAGAGCTTGTATTATCACGGAGTGATCCTCATCGGACCACGAGCCAGGTGGCTAGGGGACATCACACAGGATCCCCGGCCACTGCTCCACTCACACATGCGATTACACTGAAACCTCCACGGCTTGGTATCTTTTGGCTACACAACCAATAGACAGCTCTTCGCACGGCGCCTAAAAGAGCCGTCTCGCCTTCGACGAACGGCATAGATAGGTGCAGCTGTCGCCGGCGGCCAAGCTGCTGCTGTCGGTGGCGAACCTGCTGGTGCTGCAACCCCCCGCCTCTCCCTTCTCCACGCCCCCCTAAGCTCACCTCCCCCTCGTCGAGAGGCGCGTGGTCCTCGCCCTTTGGCAAGAGAGCGGCAACGACAAAGACCGACCTGGTGCCGGCTGTTGTTTGCGACCAGTGCACGGATCAGCACTTGGTCAAGAACTCCGCGCTGGTGGCAAAAAACGTGGCCTTCGCCACCTGCAAGGATCTCACGTGCGTGGTGGCGGGATCATCCTGACAGGGCAACCGACTGCGAGTTCTGTGCTCGCCCGATCAAGGAAGGGACTGTCTCGTACTCCCTCGAGACTGCTGACAGTGGTGAGTGTCTTACGTCTATTGTGCATGCTGTATGTTGCCAGTACGTTTTTTTGGGGTTTTCAATTGCCTTTTTGCATACAATCCTACGTCAAAGCGTTTTTTTTTTTTTTTTTGACTCATCCATGCTCGTTCTTTCCCCTTCGTGCGTTGCGTCGGCTCCTCTTACACACAGTGCACGCGAACGCGCACATGCACAACTGTTTGCGGGACGTGAACGAAGGAACGGAGGATTCAGCTGTCGCCGTCACCGCTGCACCGAACGACGTGAGTGCTGCTGCTACTGTGGTGCATTTTCGGTACATGCACACGATTTCTGTGTGTACATGTTTTGGTGACCCCACGTACTCATGTTTTGCTCGTTTTCGGCTGCCGCTGCTGCTGCTGCTGCTGCTGCTGCTGCTGCTGTCAGCGCCACGCCATGAGTGCTGCTGCTGCTGTGCACCTGCTTCTCCTGTGCACTCGCTGCTGCTGTAGTGCTGCTGCGTTGTTGCCGTGCTGTGCACCTGCTGCTCCTGTGCAATTGCTGCTGCTGTATGTAGTGCTGCTGCGTTGTTGCCGTGCATCATGCTGGAAGCGTACATATTTTCGGATCGTCAATTCCGTAGGTTTTGCGATGGCGGCATACCAGGGTACATGCTTTTTTCTTCCTTATTTTCATATCGTTGCTATGCTG
Organism: Macrocystis pyrifera; assembly: GCA_031763025.1. NCBI lineage: Eukaryota > Phaeophyceae > Laminariales > Laminariaceae > Macrocystis > Macrocystis pyrifera. The sequence goes on from JASSKH010000019.1 coordinate 7,579,752, forward strand.
CTGCTGCTGCTGCCAACGCTGCCAACGCTGCGGCGATTCGTTGCAGCTTCTGCTGCTGCTAATGCTGTGGCTGCTTCTGCTGCTGCTGCTGCTAATGCTGCCGCAATATCCACTGAATGTTCGTATGTACTCGGATTACTGTTTTTCTTGGTCGTTTTTGTACCCAACCACCCTATTTATTATTATTGTAGTAATGGTCTCACACTATAATTCCGTGAACAGTATAATAGTATGTCCTCAAAAATATGTTGTGTTACTATTAATAGATGTCCATTAATAATAATTTCCGCAAATAAGCAAATTGATTAAATTGTAAAATTAGGTAAAAATGGAATAGTTGTGATAAAAACTAAATTATTTATTTTCCGGATTCGGGGAGAACAATGGTTCCTTTTGATACGTGAAAAAATATTTTTGCAGTTTTGCTCCTGCATTTTGCTTACGTACTGCAATTTCTCGTTTTTGGCTTGGTTGTTTTCATATATGTCGTTGCTATGCTGCTGCTGTGGTGCTGCTGCGTTGTTGCCCGACATCATGCTGCACTTTTGTGTGTGCATATTTCGGTATCGTCAATGAAATTCCGTAGGTTTTGCGATTGCGGCATACCAGGGTACATACTTTTTTTCTTCCTTATTTTCATATCGTTGCTACGTATACTGCTGCTGCCAACGCGGATTATTGTTTTTATTGGCCGTTTTTGTACCCAAATGGATTTTTTGATACGTAAAAAAATATTTTGGTCGTTTTGCTCCTGCATTTTGCGTACGTACTACTTTTTCTCGTATTTCGTGTTGTTGCTATGCTGCTGCTGCGTTGTTGCCGTACAGCATGCGGAGGTGGGTCTATAGTGAGGTACCAAAAATACTTTTCGGACGGCCTCGGGGTACATACTTTTTATCTCCCTTCTTTTCATATCGTTGCTATGCTGCTGCTGCCAACGCTGTGGTGATCCGTTGCTGCTTCTGCTGCTGCTGCTGCTGCTGCTCTGCTTTTAGTGCTGCCGTAATATTCACTGAATGTTTGTATGTACTCGGATAGTTGTGTTTCCTGGTCGTTTTGTGGCGCCGCTGCGTTGTTGCGGTACATCATGCTGGACATGATTTGTGTGTATATTACACTTAAACTTGTGCGTGTGTACATATTTCTGTATCATCTGTGGTGCTGATGCGTTGTTGCCGTACATCATGCTGCACGTGATTTGTGTGTGTACTGTACTACATTTGTGTGTCTACATATTTCTGTATCGTCAATGAAATTACGTACTTGCTGCTTCTGCTGCTGCTGCTGCCGTCGTATAGCAAGCGGTTACGTGCTGCTGTTGTGCCGCTGTAGAGTAGTACAAATAATTAACTCTGCCCCGCCCCTTCCCCCCCCATTCCCTGCACGCCACTCCCGCCCCGCGCACCCTATATGTTTACTTCGACCAGGTCCGTGGCAAGTGCTACAACTGCCGCCTGACGGACTCCACCACCAAAGACGGAGACATCGTCATTAAGCGCAAAAAAGACTCCCTTCCATTTCGCCTGCTCCAGGGCTTCGCGGAATTCCGAAGCAGTACGCCAAGCAGATTGTCACCATCCAGGACGAACGAAAGGAAACAAATTGTTTCCCACATTTCCCAAAATCATGATTATTTCTTCCTACACATATCCAACGGGTTCAACAGCGAACAGATCCACATTCTGGGCCTCCCGCCTCGTTACTACAGCGTCCTGGAAGGCTATTTACATATATATCATGTCTCATCCAAACTCCTATGCTGGCTACATCGAAATCGCGGCCGCCTAGTAACTATACAACATTTCCATAAACCGTTGTCGTTGCCGGCACTGCTGCTTTCTCTCCTGTCCCAAACCTTCCTTTAAACAACAGCCTGTATGTTGTATATCATCCACATGCCAAGCACTCCACTCTCTCCCCACACTGATGAAATATGTTATTCTTATTATTAGACGAATGTCATTCTTACTCTTGCGTCACCCGATCTTACGTTTCAAATTACATTCATAAATAAACGCGATTATTACTTCCTTCACCGTTTCTTACACAAATACATTTAGTTTGGTTGGCTTTGGGCTATGTCGCCAATTAATTGCGGTTATATGTACACGAAACGACGTAATACCCACTCCGAAGGAAAGCCTTGTATATATGTATACGTATATTTGTCAAATTTTCGAACTTTTGCCAACTTTTCTCTTCGCACGAGCACTTTTAGGCAAAACAGCAAGTGCACGGACACGGGAAGCCCTGCCGGAAATATTGGTCTAGGTATCGGCGCGATCCGTTCACTCTGAAGCGCGTGGCAGGCACTTAATTTTTTTTTTTCTGGCGGGAGTGGGTAAGACGATTTCCCTGGTTTCGGTCAAGAGGCCTTATGTTGTACGTTACGTATCGGTACATTGCCATGCTCTCTGTTTCCTCCCCCCGGCTCTCATGAGCTGTGAGCACACAACTCAGGCATATACCAGGAAGACAACAGACAACATGCACATATCCCATCGTTCCAACGCCGCCGCCCACACGCCGTGCGTGTTCGACACGCCCATACGCGCAATGTTGCTGTGGTTGGTTGTGTCTGTCGGAGCCTATCGTCCTCATTCCATCGTCGTCTGCCATATGTATTTTTATCCGTATGTACCCAGGATGACCTATAAAAATATCCCATACATTTTTTTGGGGTTGTTGCACGGAGCACGGACCACCGCCTAGAGAACAATACCCACAGCAGTGCACAGAGCGTTCTTACTTCCAGCTTCCTACATAGCACCACAACCAACCCTGCTGCTGCCCAGCAGCAGCAGTGAGCACACCTTGCGCGTATGATGGATGATCGTACTGCGGCTCATTCGTACAGCAGCGTTCGTAATATACTTACAGCAGGACAACAGCAGTTCTGATTGCAGTGTGTCCTACATTGCTGACCGATAGATCCTAGAGCCACAGCTGAAAGGGGATCAGTACACGTACGTTCCTCGCGTTGCATTTTACTGCAGTACTGCTGAATATGGAGTCGAACCTGTACAAGCTACTCTACTGCTGTAGGAGATCGTGCAAAGTGTTTTAGATTATTGCGTAAAAAACACGACATGCCAGTTGTACGAGCGCTGTTCTAGCGTATACGTTTAAACTGCGCTGGATAACATTTTTCGTTTCCGAGGTTCGACTCGCACCATCCACGTTTTTTTTCTTAATTTCCTTTTTACTATTTTTGTACCAGAACTTCAACAAAGTACTACAGTAATAATAATACATTCGTTCACACCTTGCTTTTCTGAACGTATAGTATGATAGAGTACATGTTTCAGGCGTGTTTTAGCCCAAATTAAAGAGTTTGGGCGCGCTTGCGTGTGGCGTGCGTTCATACCTCAACATTTCACAGCTACTCCGAATACTTGGGAGTAAAGCAAGTATGTTCGAGAAAATACTGCTATTTCCGTACGCATTTCGTACACTCGCAGTATTTCGGGGTTTTTGTACTCGAGATACTGCGAGTACTAGCAGAATTTTGAGGTTCTGTAGATACTACTGAGTATACTTTCTTCGGGCTCGCACTAATGCGGGGTTCGCTACTGCTGCTGGTATGGATACCGCCTGTTGTGCTTCAAGTATCTAGGGGTTCTGTACCGCGGGTACTACAAGTATACCAGTAACTACTACCACGTAGTCTATAGCAGTATTTCGTCCATTGGTAGTGTTCGTACTGCTGCTTCTTCTGCGAGACTCAGTACTCGCAGTAATGGAATACCCTCAATATGCCCATTATACTTTGAGTATGAAGTATACTTCAACCGTTTGTGCACTGTGTTGACAAGTCTCAGGCCCAGCGTTCGGCACAAAATACACCCAGATAGTTCCACACGAGTGGGGGTTGGAGCAAAATACTTTCGCTGGAGACAACTCAAAGCAGTCTGCCAGTATTTCGATATAATATTATGCATGACTGCGAATGATATGTGCTCTCAGTATCCCGAGGTTCTGTACTGCGCATATATTGCCTTTACCCCAAGTATTTATGTCGTGTTTCGATACTACTGCGGGTACATACTTTAAGCAACCTGTATTCTCGGGGTTCGGTACTGCTCACACTCTCATTGCTCTCAGTATTTGGGCCTTCTCAGTACTCGCAGTAGTTTTGCCGCCAGCACTCCAATACCCTCAGTACTCGGACTACGATTTGTTCTCGAGCATTTACCTGTGAAACCTTGATATTATACCCTGAACACCAAGAAACATTCATTTTGGGGGAACATATATATATATATTGTAGTACCAGTATGTATGTATGTGCTGCATCTTATTACTCAGCCGGTCACAAAGAATTATGGCTCAACCTCGACCTCGCGCAACTTTTATGTACTTACGAATTAATCGCCGCGAGTCGGCTGGATCAATATATCTCAACTTACGGATACCATATTATATATTATTGTAGTAATGATCCGACACTAATTCCGCGAAAAGCAGTATAATCTGTCCTCAAAAATATGCTGTGTGTGTTCTTCACGTTAAAATGGTGGGTGGGTGCAGGTGCTACTTCTAAAAAAGTGTGCAGGGTTTCATACGTCGAGTATTGTTATTTCGCTCTTGCGCCACTCCCCTATTAGTACGGCACCTCCCGGAGGGGAACCTTTTATATATATACAAGCAGTGCTTATGGTTCCAATTGCACGATCGAGCTCTGAATGGGAATCCAGACAATGCAGATGTCACCAATAAGACCTGACCATTGACTAAACTAGACAAAAATAGTAAACGCCCTCCCTTATGACTTTCGTTAGTGCAGGAAACACTGTGCCCTCCTTCGCGATTCCCCTGTAGTCTCGGCGACCCTGCACCTGGTGCACTGACACCTGCCGTTACATGAGCCGAGTCCTCTCTCCCGCAAGTATTCCAAAAACGCGCCTAACGATAATGCGCTGTTGCTCCAATATTATGCGGGTTTTGACTGCGTGCGTGTACATTTCAACGCTCAGAATCTTGCGCAATGTGTAATATAGCTGCCTGATTCTGCTTATTATGGTTGGTTGTACGCAGGAGACATCACATGCTTCCTCTGCAATTGTTTTACCTCTCCACCCTATACCGGGTACCTTGTAACATGTATGTCTATGGAACGACCACGCTATCTCCTAACTTAGGGTTATTGTTGTACTTCATTATAACACAAAAGTGCGAAACAGTCTGTAAGAACTAGGAAAGCTGGCCCCGGATGGATATCTTCTTCGAGGATAGCGCCTTTCACACCATTTTCGGCATCATAACATAATATCCCGAACTTTATATATTATTTTAATCTAGCCTGCCCTTCGTACTGTTCGTTTTCATAGTGAACACTGCTGTGCTTTATTCATGTCGCACTACTAGAGCCGACGTCCCCGGTGGCTTGGTAGGTGGTCCGCGTTCCTATCAAGATCAATTTCGTGGGTTCAAGTCTCACCGAGTGCATGCTCATAGGGACTTTTTCTTCCATAAAAAATTGAATAGCGGAAAGCGCGAGATCGTGAGTTAGCTACATTCGACGAAAATCGACGAGCAGTCGGAATACTGAACCCTATGCGCGACAAAGAATAAGGGCACATACCGGGGGGGAGAAGGGACGACACCTGTGACCACGGCTTGTCCAGAAGATCGTCGAGGGTAAAACCTCCTACCAGTGGCCTGGAAAGTAAAAGTGATGATGAATATATATATATATATATGTATACGTACAAGGCTTTCCTTCGGAGTGGGTATTCCGTCGTTTCGTGTACATATAACTGCAATTAATTGGCGACATAGCCCAAAGCCAACCAAACTATTAATAAATGTATTTGTGTAAGAAACGGTGAAGGATGTAATAATCGCGTTTATTTATGAATGTAATGTGAAACGTAAGATCGGGTGACGCAATAGTAAGAATGACATTCGTCGAATAACAAGAATAACATATTTCATCAGTGTGGGGAGAGAGTGGAGTAGTGCTTGGCATGTGGATGATATACAACATGCAGGCTGTTGTTTAAAGGAAGGTCTGGGACAGGAGAGAAAGCAGCAGTGCCGGCAACGACAACGGTTATGGAAATGTTGTATAGTTGCTGGGCGGCCGCGATTTCGATGTAGCCAGCATAGGAGTTTTGGGTGAGACATGATATGTAAATAGTCTTCCAGGATGCTGTAGTAACGAGGCGGGAGGGATCTGTTCGCTGTTGAACCCGTTGGATACGTGTAGGAAGAAATAATCGTGATTTTGGGAAATGTGGGAAACAATTTGTTTCCTTTCGTTCGTCCTGGATGGCGACAATCTGCTTGGCGTACTGCTTCGGAATTCCGCGAAGCCCTGAAGCAGGCGAAATGGAAGGGAGTATTTTTGCGCTTGATTATGATGTCTCCGTCTTTGATGGTGGAGTCCGTCAGGCGGCAGTTGTAGCACTTGCCACGGACCTGGTCGAAGTAAACATATAGGGTGCCCGGGGCGGGAGTGGCGTGCAGAGAATGGCGGGGGAGGGGGGAAGGAGGGGGGGGGGGGGACAGAGTTCATTATTTGTACTACTCAACAGCGGCACAACAGCAGTACGTAATCGCTTGCTATACGACGGCAGCAGCAGCAGCAGCAGAAGCAGCAAGTACGTAATTTCCTTGACGATACAGAAATATGTATACACACAAGTGTAGTACAGTACACACACAAATCACGTGCAGCATGATGTACGGCAACAACGCAGCAGCACCACAAAAAAAATCATTGACGATACAGAAATATGTACACACGCACAAGTTTAAGTGTAATAGACACACAAATCATGTCCAGCATGATGTACGGCAACAACGCAGCAGCGCCACAAAACGACCAGGAAACACAATTATCCGAGTACATACAAATATTCAGTGAATATTGCGGCAGCACTAAAAGCAGAGCAGCAGCAGCAGCAGCAGCAGCAGCAGAAGCAGCAACGGATCGCCACAGCGTTGGCAGCAGCAGCATAGCAACGATATGAAAAGAAGGGAGAAAAAAAGTATGTACCCCGAGGCCGTCCGAAAAGTATTTTTGGTACCTCACTATAGACCCACCTCCGCATGCTGTACGGCAACAACGCAGCAGCAGCATAGCAACAATACGAAATACGAGAAAAAGTAGTACGTACGCAAAATGCAAGAGCAAAATGACCAAAATATTTTTTTTTACGTATCAAAAAAACCATATGGGTACAAAAACGGCCAATAAAACAATAATCCGCGTTGGCAGCAGCAGCATAGCAACGACATGAAAATAAGGAAGAAAAAAGGTATGTACCCTGGTATGCCGCAACCGCAAAACCTACGGAATTTCATTGACGATACCGAAATATGTACAAACACAAGTGCAGCATGATGTACGGCAACAATGCAGCAGCACCACAGCAGCAGCATAGCAACGATATATATGAAAATAACCAAGCCAAAAACGAGAAATTGCAGTACGTACGCAAAATGCAGGAGCAAAACGACAAAAATATTTTTTCACGTATCAAAAGGAACCTTTTGGGTACAAAAACGACCAAGAAAAACAGTAATCCGAGTACATACGAACATTCAGTGGATATTGCGGCAGCATTCGCAGCAGCAGCAGCAGAAGCAGCTACAGCATTAGCAGCAGCAGAAGCTGCAACGCATCGCCGCAGCGTTGGCAGCAGCATTGGCAGCATTGGCAGCAGCAGCAGCAGCAGCAGCAACAGCAGCATAGCAACGATATGAAAATAAGGAAGAAAAAAAGCATGTACCATGGTATGCCGCCATCGCAAAACCTACGGAATTGACGATCCGAAAATATGTACGCTTCCAGCATGATGCACGGCAACAACGCAGCAGCACTACATACAGCAGCAGCAAGTGCACAAGAGCAGCAGGTGCACAGCACGGCAACAACGCAGCAGCACTACGGCAGCTGCGAGTGCACAGGAGAAGCAGGTGCACAGCAGCAGCAGCACTCATGGCATGGCGCTGACAGCAGCAGCAGCAGCAGCAGCGGCAGCCGAAAACGAGCAAAATGAGTACGTGGGGTCACCAAAACATGTACACACACAGAAATCGTGTGCTTCACGTCCCGCAAACAATTGTGCGTGTGCGCGTTCGCGTGCACTGTGTGCAAGAGGAGCCGACGCCACGCACGAAGGGGAAAGAACGAGCTGTAGCCAAAAGATACCAAGCCGTGGAGGTTTCAGTGTAATCGCATGTGTGAGTGGAGCAGTGGCCGGGGATCCTGTGTGATGTCCCCTAGCCACCTGGCTCGTGGTCCGATGAGGATCACTCCGTGATAATACAAGCTCTAAGAACAAGACTTACTGAGTGCGAGGCCAGCGAGACTGGTGGAGTCCCTCGCTGGAAGCCCTCTTGCTGATATCATCTGGCAGAGGCCATAATATCTAGATATTCGCGGAACTTCTGTTGGAGGAGTTTTCGGCTGCGGAGTATTGGGTCACAGCTGGGAAGGCAGTTGGCCCGTTGGACGGATCGAAACGGCTTGAAGCGCACAGCAGGGGAGGACGCTCCGGGAGCTGGAGGACGCACAGGTCAGGCGGCAGTTTCTCCGTTATTACAGTAGAGTCCAGGTGGACTGCTGTGGATTATGGCGCACACGGCAAGCACGCCGCTGGTGGTAGGGGAGTCTCTGACTCCACCGAAATACGGAGAGGTGTGGACCGAGCAGGCCTCTCGTGTTTTTTACGCAGCGTACCTCGATTATGAGGAACGGCTGCAGCTCGCCAACGCTCAGGGGGTGGTTCAGCACTCCAAAGTGAGCATGGGCCAGCTTATCCCCAATTACATTCATCGGTGTTTTGAGGGATTTTACAAGCATCAGACTACGATGACCGCCTCGGAGTTGTTGGACGCTGTTAGGCAGCACGCTGGTTACACAACCACCAGCAACAGATTTGACACCTCGCGGGCGGCAGCGGACTTGCGTCGCGTTCTCTCAATGAGGCGCGATGAAAAGCAGGGCGGTGAAACATCCGTCAAAGACCGCGCGATGATGGTAAACTCCGCTATGGAAAAGTATTTTGCGGAGAATCACGCGGTGCATGCCATGTACCGCGCGCAGGACCGTTCGTGGTTGCCCGGACCGGCGGAATTTGTGAGCATGGCGTTGGTGGATGGCTTATGGCCGTCCGAGTTCAAAAAGTACGTAAAAGGTCAGCTAACGTACGCTGCAGGGTGGAAGAAGGACCCGGCATTGGTCATGGACCAAATTTTTTCTGCTGCAGAACAGTGGAAATTCATCGAGGCGTATGGTCGGAAAGATGCTGCAGGGGCAGCTGAACCGCGACGCCAACAGCAGCAGAAACCGAAACAGCAGCAGTCCGCGAAAAAGTCGTTTGTTCGCGTCTGTTTCGAGTGTGGTGATCCCAACCATTATGTTTCTGATTGCCCAAAAGCTCGCGGTGGCGGCACAGCTCCCAGCAGTGGTGGGCGCGGGTCGTCAGGGTATCGCGGGGGCCGCAATGGCGGCCGGGGCAGATTCAACCATGGACGCGGGCGCGGTGGCCGTGGTGGCAATCAATTGACAGCGGGCGGTGGAACTTCTGCTGTTGCTTCTTCAACTTCTGGTGCGCCAGCGGTAGGAGCCGCTGGGTCGGGATCTGGTTCGTCTGTTGCCGGCCGAGCTGTATACGTTGGAGGAGCTGGAACATCGGTGGGTGCTGCTGGAGCGAGAACTTCGCCATCCACCGAGCGGGCGGAGTCAGTGTCTGGTGCTGCTGCAGGGGCGGTAGCGCCGGAACCGTCTGTATATTCGACGTCTTGGTCGGGGTGGACCGCCGATTCTATTTCTTCGGCGCCGGCTGTAGGAGGGCAGCCATGGCGTCAGGTGACTCTTGGTACCGACCAGAGTTCAACGGCAGGTGAAGTGCCTGTCGATCGCAGCGCTGAGTGTTTACGCGCTGATCTCTCTTTGCCAGGGTCGGTTGGTTCGCTGATGGCGCGTGTGATCCTTGATTCGGGGTCGGCGCTCACGTCCATCGGTGTCGGCTTACTTCAGCAGCTGTCTTCGCATTTCGGCGGCGCCGATCTGCAAATTCCGTTCGAAAATGGCCCGCAGCAGGCGAAAACCGCTACGGGTGTTTCAGTGATGGTCACGCACAAAACGGTGCCGATTGCCGTGAGTGTACGGACGCCGTGGGGAGCGGTGAAATTGGAGCCCATCACTTTCGCGGTCATGCCTGGTACAGATAACGTCGTTCTGTTTGGCATGGCTACCATGAAAGCTCTTGGCATCGACGTCTACCGTGAAGCTCTGGAGAAGCTTCGCCCTCGCGCAGTGCCGGTATCGACCGGTGTGGAGACTCCGAGTTACCTTGCGGCGCGCAGAGTGACGGTTTCCGTGCGTGCTTTTCAGACCGAGGCTACGGTGGATGCTCCGGAGGACAAGGCGGTGGAACATTTGGTCGACCGGGGGCCAGACATGTTCATGGATCCGGAGGAGGAGCGGACGGCCCGAGAACGGGCGTTGGAGGACAGCGTGCAGCAGGCAGAGCAGAGTGGATTAAGCGTCGGCGGAGCAACCCGTTTGCGCGAAATTTTGGCTCGTCGCGTGGGTGCTTTTCGCCGTGCGCTGTGTGGTGATCCGCCAGCGCAAGTGGAGCCGATGCGAGTGCAGCTGAAGCAACAGGCGAAGCCTGTCAAGGCAACGCCACGTCGGTACGAACCGACAAAAAGGGACTGGCTCTCGAAGTGCATTGCTGCTTTGGTGTTTTTTGGCTTTGTCTACCACAACATCCAGGCGGTGTGGGCGAGTCCGGCGATGGCGGTGCCCAAGAAGGACTCTTTCCGTTTGGTGAGCGACTACTCGGCGGTGAACGCACAGGTGGAGAAGTCCCCGGGCGTCATGCCCAACCATGAAGACATGGGAGATCTGCTGGGGGCGCGTTTCTTCGGCAAGCTGGACCTACTTCAAGGGTACTGGCAGATGCCTTTGGCTCCGGAGGCGCAAGACGTCTTCACCATGGCGACAAGCGACGGTTTGTTCACGCCTACCCGTGTTCCCCAAGGTGTTTTGAATGCGACTTCTTATTTCCAAGGTGTCATGACTGAAGTGTTGCGTGGTTTGGATTGCAAAGTTTGGGTCGATGACGTTTTCTTTTTCGCAGACACCGAAGAAGCTCTTCTGCAGCTGCTTGATGACATTCTTGAACGCCTGGAGAATGTTGGACTGTTTGTCGCCGCCCACAAGTGTACCTTCTTCTCTCGTGAACTGGTCTGGTGTGGTAAGGTGTATTCCAATGGTGTCGTGTCCCATGACCCCGCTCGAGTGCAAGGTTTAAGTGAAATGCGTCGTCCCGAAAACGCTGGAGAACTAATGCAATTCTTGCAGGCTGTCAACTGGTTGCGTACATCGTTACCACGTTTAGCGGAAACGGTAGCACCGTTACGTGATTTTTTGGAGGAGCTCCTTGTTGGGGCTACACGTCGGACTAAGCGAGTGGCGCGCAATCGTGTCATCAAGGATACCGCGTGGACGGAGGATCGGGTGCGGGCGTGGAATGCCGCACGGGGTTTGGTGGCGCAAGCAGTGCCGCTTCATCATCCTCGTCCCGGGTGCGTTGTTTTGATGTTTCCTGACGCTTCTGATTTCCATTGGGGTAGTTTTCTCACCCAAGTGCCTGAACACGAATTTCGCAGTGGATTGGCGTTGGAAAGCATGTCTCACGAGCCTCTCGGATTTCTGAGTGGTTCGTTCACAGGTTCGCAGTTGCGCTGGGCGACTGTCGACAAAGAAGGTTTTGCGATCGTTAATACGTTCCGGAGGCTCGAATACCTGCTTTGGGGTGGTGTTCATATCTTTACTGATCATCGAAACTTGCAGTACATTTTCAATCCGGAGAAGTGTGTCACGACGGTCACAAAGACCATGGCACAACGCCTAGAGAATTGGAAGGGTGTTTTAGGACAATACCGCTATGCAATCGAACACATCCCTGGCGATGGAAACTGTTGGGGGGATCTGTTGTCTCGTTGGGTCAAAGTTCCTACGGGGCCTGTTCGTTCGGTTGCCGTGCACAGCCCATGTAATGCTGACGATTCGCTTCCCGCATTGGATGTGATTCGTGCCTCGCAACAAAGGTCTGTCGCTCGTATCGGCGTTGGTGTTCATGAATTTTCGACAACCTTCGGTCAAGCTACCTTGGCCGATGATGGTTTGTTTCGTGTGCGTGTTGGGGTGCGTGACGTCTTGTGGATTCCGCCGGATGATCTTGCTCTTCAAACTCGTTTGATGGTGTGCGCGCACATGCGCTCGGCTGGTCACCGTGGTGTGGCGCCGACTTTGTTTCGCCTGAAGGAATATTGTGTTTGGCCTCACATGGATTCTCAGGTTCGCGAATTCGTTCGCCAGTGTTTGCACTGTGTAGACACGCGTGCAGGTGCACTCATTCCTCGTCCCTACGGAGACACGGTGCATGGTACCGCTCCGGGAGAAGTGGTGCACTTTGATTTTTTGTATGTTGGCCACAGCGGGCCCGAAGGTAGCGATGGCCTGCCTGATGAGGATGGTTTCCGATATGTTTTGGTCATCATGGATGATTTGTCCAACTACGTGGCGTTGGAACCGGCCGAGGCTTGTACAGCCGAGGTCACAGCGAAGCATTTGCTAGCCTGGTGTAAGACTTTGGGGGTGCCGCGTGTGTGGGTGAGTGATACCGCCACGCATTTCAAGAACAGGGTGCTTGCTTTGTTGAGCGACGCGTTGCACATCGAACATCGTTTTGCTGTCGCTTACACGCCGTGGTCGAACGGTACGTGTGAACGCATGGTAAAAGAGGTGGTACGTGCTCTGCGTTCCATTCTGTCAGAACAGCGTCGTCAGGTTTCGGAGTGGGTTGATGTTTTGCCGGCCGCTCAGTGGGCCTTGAACACTTCGTTTCGTGAACGTTACCGAAGCACTCCGTACAGCGTGATGTTTGGGCGTGCTCCGCGTACCGATTTCTCGGCGCTCGTTTCTGAGTCTGATGGCAGGTGGAATGTTGACGTGATGAATGCTGACTTGTTGCGTGCGAACGTCCGTGAAGTCGTTGCAGAGCAGGAGAGATTTTGCGCCGATATTCGCGCAGCTGTTGCCGTGTCTCGCGACAACAAACGTAAACAGGCTCAGGGCCAGGTGGTGTTGCCAAAATTTGCGGTTGGTGATTTCGTGTTGTATGCTCGTGTTCGTCGGCAGGGTGTCACACCGAAATTGTTGTCCACATGGACTGGTCCGTGGCGTGTGGTAGCAGCTGATCATGATCATGTGTACTCAGTTCAGAACATCGTTTCTGGGAAGGTGCATCAAGCCCACGTGGCTCGTTTACGATTTTATGCGGATGCGACGTTGAACGTCACCGCTGATCTGAAGGATGTTTTCCAACATTCCTTTGCGCAGGGTGAATGCCGCATGAATGCTTTGGTGCATGTGGCCGAAGATGATGCCAACGAGGTGATTGTCTTGGTCGATTGGGATGGTTTCGAAGCAGAGGAGCGCACGTGGGAGTCTTTGCGGTCGATTTATTCTGCTGCGCCTGAATTCGTCGTGAAGGAATTGCGCAAATTACGGATGACCCGTGCGCTCAAGATTAAAATTGCTTCAGAGTTCAGCATTGATTTGTGATTTGCCGCATGCGATTTCGTCTTGGTTTTTTGGTTTTGTCAAGCTCGTTCGTGTCGAGTGAACTCGCTTTGGGGGTGCTGTAGCCAAAAGATACCAAGCCGTGGAGGTTTCAGTGTAATCGCATGTGTGAGTGGAGCAGTGGCCGGGGATCCTGTGTGATGTCCCCTAGCCACCTGGCTCGTGGTCCGATGAGGATCACTCCGTGATAATACAAGCTCTAAGAACAAGACTTACTGAGTGCGAGGCCAGCGAGACTGGTGGAGTCCCTCGCTGGAAGCCCTCTTGCTGATATCATCTGGCAGAGGCCATAGAGCATGGATGAGTAAAAAAAAAAAAAAAAACGCTTTGACGTAGGTTTGTATGCAAAAAGGCAATTGAAAACCCCTAAAAAACGTATTGGCAACATACAGCATGCACAATAGACATAGACACTCACCACTGTCAGCAGTCTCGAGGGAGTACGAGACAGTCCCTTCCTTGATCGGGCGAGCACAGAACTCGCAGTCGGTTGCCCTGTCAGGATGATCCCGCCACCACGCACGTGAGATCCTTGCAGGTGGCGAAGGCCACGTTTTTGCCGGAGTTCTTGACCAAGTGCTGGTCCGTGCACTGGTCGCAAACAACAGCCGGCACCAGGTCGGTCTTTGTCGTTGCTGCTCTCTTGCCAGAGGGCGAGGACCACGCGCCTCTCGACGAGGGGGAGGTGAGCTTAGGGGGCGTGGAGATGGGAGAGGCGGGGGTTGCAGCACCAGCAGGTTCGCCACCGACAGCAGCAGCTTGGCCGCCAGCAGCTGCACCTATCTATGCCGTTCGTCGAAGGCGAGAAGCCTCTTTTAGGCGCCGTGCGAAGAGCTGTCTGTTGGTTGGCAGTTTGCGGAAGAAGAAAGAAGAAAGGTTGTTTGGCTGTTTGGCGAAGAATAAAGAAGAAAAAAGGTTGTTTGGCTGTTCGGCTGTTTCAAAGAAGGAAGAAAGGTTGTTTGGCTGTTCGGCTGCAAAGAAGAAGGGCTGTTTGCGAAGAGCTAGCAAGTGACAACGACCTCAAAAATCGTAATTATAGTTGTATTTATATTTGTCAAATTTTCGTACTTTAGCCAACTTTTCTCTTCGTACAAAGCACTTTTCGGCATAACACCAAATGCTCGGACACAGGAAGCCCGGCCGGACACATTGTTCGAGGTCTCGGAGCGATCCGTGCACTCTGGAGCACGTGGCGGGCGCCCAAAGTTTTTTTTTTTGGCGGGAGTGGATAAGACGATTTCCCTGGTTTCAGTACGAGAGGCCTTATTTTGTACGTACGTATCGTTACATGCTCTCTGTTTTCTCCCCCCGGCTCTCATGAGCTGTGAGTAAGTACACAACAGACAACATGCACAGATCCCACCGTTCCAACGCTGCCACCCACACGCCGTGCGTGTTCGACACACCCCATATGCGCAGTGTTGCTGTGGTTGGTTGTGTTTGTCGGAGCCTGCCGTCCGCACTCCACGGTCTGCCATATATATTTTTTTATCCAAATGCACCCAGGATGACGTGCATTATCCCTGCACATTTTTTTTGGGTTGTTGCACGGAGCACGGACCACCGCCTAGAGAACAATGCCCACAGCAGTGCACAGAGCGTGCTTACCCCCAGCTTACTACAGCACCACAACCCTGCTGTCCAGCAGCAGCAGTGGGCATACCTTGCGCGTATGGATGATCGGTCTGCGGCTCATTCGTACAGCAGCGTTCCTACAAAACATACTTACAGCAGTAGTACAGACAGTAGTTAGTACTGATTACAGTGTGTCCTACATTGCTGACCGATAGATCCTAGAGCCAGCTGAAAGGGGATCAGGACACGTACGTTCCTCGCGTGGCATTTTACAGCACTACTGCTGTATATATATGCAGCCGTACCTGTACAAGCTACTCTACTGCTGTACGAGATCGTGCAAAGTGTTTTAGATTGCGTAGAAAACACGACGTGTCAGTTGTACGAGCACTGTTCGAGTGTCGACGTTTATACTACTGTGCGCTAGACAACATTTTCGTTTCCGAGGTTCGACTCGCACCGTCCACGCTTTTTTTTTTTTTTTTTTTTCACTTTTGACTTTTTTTGTAGCAGGGCTACAACAGTACTACACACTGCTGTAGTAATGATACATTCGTCCACACCTTGCTTTTCTGAACGTATAGCATGCTATACTGGAAATAAGTTGTGTGTGTTTATTTTCTATTTCTTCTTGACTTTTTTTGTGCCAGTACATTCATCCACCTTGCTTTTCTGAACGTGCGAAATGATATATTTCATAGTACATACATACATACATGTTACTTGTGTGTTTTAGCCCAAATTAAAGTGTTTGGGCGCGCTTGCGTGTGGCGTGCGTTCATACCTCAACGTTTCACAGCTACTCCCAATACTTGGGTGTGAAGCAAGTATGTTCGAGAAAATATTGCTATTACCGTAGGCACTTCGTACACGCACGCGGTATTTCGGGGTTTTTGTACTCACTCGAGATATTGCGGGTACTATGGCCTCTGCCAGATGATATCAGCAAGAGGGCTTCCAACGAGGGACTCCACCAGTCTCGCTGGCCTCGCACTCAGTAAGTCTTGTTCTTAGAGCTTGTATTATCACGGAGTGATCCTCATCGGACCACGAGCCAGGTGGCTAGGGGACATCACACAGGATCCCCGGCCACTGCTCCACTCACACATGCGATTACACTGAAACCTCCACGGCTTGGTATCTTTTGGCTACAGCACCCCCAAAGCGAGTTCACTCGACACGAACGAGCTTGACAAAACCAAAAAACCAAGACGAAATCGCATGCGGCAAATCACAAATCAATGCTGAACTCTGAAGCAATTTTAATCTTGAGCGCACGGGTCATCCGTAATTTGCGCAATTCCTTCACGACGAATTCAGGCGCAGCAGAATAAATCGACCGCAAAGACTCCCACGTGCGCTCCTCTGCTTCGAAACCATCCCAATCGACCAAGACAATCACCTCGTTGGCATCATCTTCGGCCACATGCACCAAAGCATTCATGCGGCATTCACCCTGCGCAAAGGAATGTTGGAAAACATCCTTCAGATCAGCGGTGACGTTCAACGTCGCATCCGCATAAAATCGTAAACGAGCCACGTGAGCTTGATGCACCTTCCCAGAAACGATGTTCTGAACTGAGTACACATGATCATGATCAGCTGCTACCACACGCCACGGACCAGTCCATGTGGACAACAATTTCGGTGTGACACCCTGCCGACGAACACGAGCATACAACACGAAATCACCAACCGCAAATTTTGGCAACACCACCTGGCCCTGAGCCTGTTTACGTTTGTTGTCGCGAGACACGGCAACAGCTGCGCGAATATCGGCGCAAAATCTCTCCTGCTCTGCAACGACTTCACGGACGTTCGCACGCAACAAGTCAGCATTCATCACGTCAACATTCCACCTGCCATCAGACTCAGAAACGAGCGCCGAGAAATCGGTACGCGGAGCACGCCCAAACATCACGCTGTACGGAGTGCTTCGGTAACGTTCACGAAACGAAGTGTTCAAGGCCCACTGAGCGGCCGGCAAAACATCAACCCACTCCGAAACCTGACGACGCTGTTCTGACAGAATGGAACGCAGAGCACGTACCACCTCTTTTACCATGCGTTCACACGTACCGTTCGACCACGGCGTGTAAGCGACAGCAAAACGATGTTCGATGTGCAACGCGTCGCTCAACAAAGCAAGCACCCTGTTCTTGAAATGCGTGGCGGTATCACTCACCCACACACGCGGCACCCCCAAAGTCTTACACCAGGCTAGCAAATGCTTCGCTGTGACCTCGGCTGTACAAGCCTCGGCCGGTTCCAACGCCACGTAGTTGGACAAATCATCCATGATGACCAAAACATATCGGAAACCATCCTCATCAGGCAGGCCATCGCTACCTTCGGGCCCGCTGTGGCCAACATACAAAAAATCAAAGTGCACCACTTCTCCCGGAGCGGTACCATGCACCGTGTCTCCGTAGGGACGAGGAATGAGTGCACCTGCACGCGTGTCTACACAGTGCAAACACTGGCGAACGAATTCGCGAACCTGAGAATCCATGTGAGGCCAAACACAATATTCCTTCAGGCGAAACAAAGTCGGCGCCACACCACGGTGACCAGCCGAGCGCATGTGCGCGCACACCATCAAACGAGTTTGAAGAGCAAGATCATCCGGCGGAATCCACAAGACGTCACGCACCCCAACACGCACACGAAACAAACCATCATCGGCCAAGGTAGCTTGACCGAAGGTTGTCGAAAATTCATGAACACCAACGCCGATACGAGCGACAGACCTTTGTTGCGAGGCACGAATCACATCCAATGCGGGAAGCGAATCGTCAGCATTACATGGGCTGTGCACGGCAACCGAACGAACAGGCCCCGTAGGAACTTTGACCCAACGAGACAACAGATCCCCCCAACAGTTTCGATCGCCAGGGATGTGTTCGATTGCATAGCGGTATTGTCCTAAAACACCCTTCCAATTCTCTAGGCGTTGTGCCATGGTCTTTGTGACCGTCGTGACACACTTCTCCGGATTGAAAATGTACTGCAAGTTTCGATGATCAGTAAAGATATGAACACCACCCCAAAGCAGGTATTCGAGCCTCCGGAACGTATTAACGATCGCAAAACCTTCTTTGTCGACAGTCGCCCAGCGCAACTGCGAACCTGTGAACGAACCACTCAGAAATCCGAGAGGCTCGTGAGACATGCTTTCCAACGCCAATCCACTGCGAAATTCGTGTTCAGGCACTTGGGTGAGAAAACTACCCCAATGGAAATCAGAAGCGTCAGGAAACATCAAAACAACGCACCCGGGACGAGGATGATGAAGCGGCACTGCTTGCGCCACCAAACCCCGTGCGGCATTCCACGCCCGCACCCGATCCTCCGTCCACGCGGTATCCTTGATGACACGATTGCGCGCCACTCGCTTAGTCCGACGTGTAGCCCCAACAAGGAGCTCCTCCAAAAAATCACGTAACGGTGCTACCGTTTCCGCTAAACGTGGTAACGATGTACGCAACCAGTTGACAGCCTGCAAGAATTGCATTAGTTCTCCAGCGTTTTCGGGACGACGCATTTCACTTAAACCTTGCACTCGAGCGGGGTCATGGGACACGACACCATTGGAATACACCTTACCACACCAGACCAGTTCACGAGAGAAGAAGGTACACTTGTGGGCGGCGACAAACAGTCCAACATTCTCCAGGCGTTCAAGAATGTCATCAAGCAGCTGCAGAAGAGCTTCTTCGGTGTCTGCGAAAAAGAAAACGTCATCGACCCAAACTTTGCAATCCAAACCACGCAACACTTCAGTCATGACACCTTGGAAATAAGAAGTCGCATTCAAAACACCTTGGGGAACACGGGTAGGCGTGAACAAACCGTCGCTTGTCGCCATGGTGAAGACGTCTTGCGCCTCCGGAGCCAAAGGCATCTGCCAGTACCCTTGAAGTAGGTCCAGCTTGCCGAAGAAACGCGCCCCCAGCAGATCTCCCATGTCTTCATGGTTGGGCATGACGCCCGGGGACTTCTCCACCTGTGCGTTCACCGCCGAGTAGTCGCTCACCAAACGGAAAGAGTCCTTCTTGGGCACCGCCATCGCCGGACTCGCCCACACCGCCTGGATGTTGTGGTAGACAAAGCCAAAAAACACCAAAGCAGCAATGCACTTCGAGAGCCAGTCCCTTTTCGTCGGTTCGTACCGACGTGGCGTTGCCTTGACAGGCTTCGCCTGTTGCTTCAGCTGCACTCGCATCGGCTCCACTTGCGCTGGCGGATCACCACACAGCGCACGGCGAAAAGCACCCACGCGACGAGCCAAAATTTCGCGCAAACGGGTTGCTCCGCCGACGCTTAATCCACTCTGCTCTGCCTGCTGCACGCTGTCCTCCAACGCCCGTTCTCGGGCCGTCCGCTCCGCCTCCGGATCCATGAACATGTCTGGCCCCCGGTCGACCAAATGTTCCACCGCCTTGTCCTCCGGAGCATCCACCGTAGCCTCGGTCTGAAAAGCACGCACGGAAACCGTCACTCTGCGCGCCGCAAGGTAACTCGGAGTCTCCACACCGGTCGATACCGGCACTGCGCGAGGGCGAAGCTTCTCCAGAGCTTCACGGTAGACGTCGATGCCAAGAGCTTTCATGGTAGCCATGCCAAACAGAACGACGTTATCTGTACCAGGCATGACCGCGAAAGTGATGGGCTCCAATTTCACCGCTCCCCACGGCGTCCGTACACTCACGGCAATCGGCACCGTTTTGTGCGTGACCATCACTGAAACACCCGTAGCGGTTTTCGCCTGCTGCGGGCCATTTTCGAACGGAATTTGCAGATCGGCGCCGCCGAAATGCGAAGACAGCTGCTGAAGTAAGCCGACACCGATGGACGTGAGCGCCGACCCCGAATCAAGGATCACACGCGCCATCAGCGAACCAACCGACCCTGGCAAAGAGAGATCAGCGCGTAAACACTCAGCGCTGCGATCGACAGGCACTTCACCTGCCGTTGAACTCTGGTCGGTACCAAGAGTCACCTGACGCCATGGCTGCCCTCCTACAGCCGGCGCCGAAGAAATAGAATCGGCGGTCCACCCCGACCAAGACGTCGAATATACAGACGGTTCCGGCGCTACCGCCCCTGCAGCAGCACCAGACACTGACTCCGCCCGCTCGGTGGATGGCGAAGTTCTCGCTCCAGCAGCACCCACCGATGTTCCAGCTCCTCCAACGTATACAGCTCGGCCGGCAACAGACGAACCAGATCCCGACCCAGCGGCTCCTGCCGCTGGCGCACCAGAAGTTGAAGAAGCAACAGCAGAAGTTCCACCGCCCGCTGTCAATTGATTGCCACCACGGCCACCGCGCCCGCGTCCATGGTTGAATCTGCCCCGGCCGCCATTGCGGCCCCCGCGATACCCTGACGACCCGCGCCCACCACTGCTGGGAGCTGTGCCGCCACCGCGAGCTTTTGGGCAATCAGAAACATAATGGTTGGGATCACCACACTCGAAACAGACGCGAACAAACGACTTTTTCGCGGACTGCTGCTGTTTCGGTTTCTGCTGCTGTTGGCGTCGCGGTTCAGCTGCCCCTGCAGCATCTTTCCGACCATACGCCTCGATGAATTTCCACTGTTCTGCAGCAGAAAAAATTTGGTCCATGACCAATGCCGGGTCCTTCTTCCACCCTGCAGCGTACGTTAGCTGACCTTTTACGTACTTTTTGAACTCGGACGGCCATAAGCCATCCACCAACGCCATGCTCACAAATTCCGCCGGTCCGGGCAACCACGAACGGTCCTGCGCGCGGTACATGGCATGCACCGCGTGATTCTCCGCAAAATACTTTTCCATAGCGGAGTTTACCATCATCGCGCGGTCTTTGACGGATGTTTCACCGCCCTGCTTTTCATCGCGCCTCATTGAGAGAACGCGACGCAAGTCCGCTGCCGCCCGCGAGGTGTCAAATCTGTTGCTGGTGGTTGTGTAACCAGCGTGCTGCCTAACAGCGTCCAACAACTCCGAGGCGGTCATCGTAGTCTGATGCTTGTAAAATCCCTCAAAACACCGATGAATGTAATTGGGGATAAGCTGGCCCATGCTCACTTTGGAGTGCTGAACCACCCCCTGAGCGTTGGCGAGCTGCAGCCGTTCCTCATAATCGAGGTACGCTGCGTAAAAAACACGAGAGGCCTGCTCGGTCCACACCTCTCCGTATTTCGGTGGAGTCAGAGACTCCCCTACCACCAGCGGCGTGCTTGCCGTGTGCGCCATAATCCACAGCAGTCCACCTGGACTCTACTGTAATAACGGAGAAACTGCCGCCTGACCTGTGCGTCCTCCAGCTCCCGGAGCGTCCTCCCCTGCTGTGCGCTTCAAGCCGTTTCGATCCGTCCAACGGGCCAACTGCCTTCCCAGCTGTGACCCAATACTCCGCAGCCGAAAACTCCTCCAACAGAAGTTCCGCGAATATCTAGATATTATGGCCTCTGCCAGATGATATCAGCAAGAGGGCTTCCAACGAGGGACTCCACCAGTCTCGCTGGCCTCGCACTCAGTAAGTCTTGTTCTTAGAGCTTGTATTATCACGGAGTGATCCTCATCGGACCACGAGCCAGGTGGCTAGGGGACATCACACAGGATCCCCGGCCACTGCTCCACTCACACATGCGATTACACTGAAACCTCCACGGCTTGGTATCTTTTGGCTACAGTACTCGCAGTATTTTGAACTTCTGTAGATACTACTGCACATACTTTCGGGCTCGCACTCATAAGGCGGGGCTCGCTACTGCTGCTGGCTGGATACCGCCTGTTGTGCTTTAAGTATCTCGGGGTTCTGTACCGCGGGTACTACAAGTATAATACTAGTCTATGAGTATTTTGTCCGTTGGTAGTGTTCGTACTGCTGCTTCTGCGAGACTCAGTACTTGCAGTGGTAATGAAATACCCTCAATATGCCCAGTATACTTCGAGCATGAAGTATACTTCAACCGTCTGTGCACCGTGTCGACAGGCTCAGCGTTCGGCAAAAAACACGCCCAGATAGTCCTACACGAGTGGGAGTTGGAGCAAACTACTTTCGCTGGAGACAATTTGAGCACTTAAAGCAGTCTGGTAGTATTTCGAGATATATATGCATTTGCGAGGAATATATATGCATGTACTGCGAATACTCTCAGTATCTCGAGGTTCTGTACTGCGCATATTGCCTTTACCCCAAGTATTTCGCGTTTCGATACTACTGCAGGTACATACTTACCCGTATTCTCGGGATTCGGTACTGTTCACACTCTCATTACTCTCAGTATTTGGGCTTTCTCAGTACCCGCAATAGTTTTGCCGCCAGTACTCCAATACTCTCAGTACTCGGACTACGATTTGTTCTCGAGCATTTATCTGTGAAACCTTGATATTACCCTGAGCACCAACAAACATTTAATTCGGGGGAACATATATATTGTACAGTAGCACCTGTATGTTTGTATGTGCTGTACCTTACTCAGCCGGTCACAAAGTATTATGGCGCAACCTCGACCTCCCGCAACTTTTTTGTACTTACGAATTAATCGCTGCGAGTCAGCTGGATCAATATATCCACTTACCGATACCCTATTATATTATATTATTGCAGTAATGATCCCACACTAGTTACGCGAACAACATCATAATAATCTGTCCTCAAAAATATGTTGTGTGTGTTCTTCACGTTAAAATGATGGGTGGATGCAGGTGCTACTTCAAATACACTAGTGTGCAGGGTTTCATACGAGTATTATTTCGCTCTTGCGCCACTCCCCTATTAATACGGCACCTCCCGGAGGGGAACCTTGTATATATATATATAGCTACGCTGTGTTTCGCATGCTGTGTAGTAGGTGAAACAAAACCCAAACATCGTTACCGGTAAGTAAGTGAAACAAAAACAAAACACGTTACCGGTAAGTACAACATCAGTGGAGCAGCTTACCAGAAATATATGTATACGTATACTTGTCAAATTTTCGTACTTTTGCCAATTTTTCTCTTCGCACGAGCACTTTTAGGCAAAACAGTAAGTACACGGACACGGGAAGCCCTGCCGGACACATTGGTCTAGGTCTTGGCGCGATCCGCGCACTCTGAAGCGCGTGGCAGGCGCTTAATTTCTTTTTTCCGGCGGGAGTGGATAAGACGATTTCCCTGGTTTCAGTAAAGAGGCCTTATTTTGTACGTACGTATCGGTACGTTGTCATGCTCTCTGTTTTCTCCCCCCGGCTCTCATACGCTGTGAGCACACAGCTCAGGCATATACCAGGTACACAACAGACAACATGCACATATCCCATCGTTCCAACGCTGCCGCCCACACGCCGTGCGTGTTCGGCACGCCCATGTGCGCAGTGTTTGCTGTGGATGGTTGAGTTTGTTGGAGCCTGCCGTTCGCATTCGACGGTCTGTTTTTTTTATCCTTTTATGTGCCCAGGATGACGTACAATATCCCTGTACATTTTTTTGGGGTTATTGCAAGGGGCACAGACCACCGCCTAGAGAACAATACCCACAGCAGTGCACAGAGCGTGCTTACCTCCAGCTTCCTACAGCACCACAACCAACCCTGCTGCCCAGCAGCAGCAGTGGGCACACCTTTCGCGTGTGCATGATCGTACTGCGGCCCATTCGTACAGCAGCGTTCTTACAAAATATACTGATAGCAGGTACTACAGCAGTAGTTCTGATTGCAGTGTGTCCTACATTGCTGGCCGATAGATCCTAGAGCCAGCTGAAAGGGGATCAGTACACGTACGTTCCTCGCGTTGCATTTTACAAAAGTACAGCTGAATATGCAGTGGTACCTGTACAAGCTACTCTACTGCTGTAGGAGATCGTGCAAAGTGTTTTAGATTATTGCGTAAAAAACACGACAAGCCAGTTGTACGACTACTGTTCTAGCGTACACGTTTATACTGCGCTGGATATATAACATTTTCGCTTCCGAGGTTCGATTCGCACCATCCACGTTTGTTTTTTTTTAGTTTCACTTTTGACTATTTTTGTACCAGGACTACAACAGAGTACTGCATTAATAAAAATAATACATTCGTCCACACCTTGCTTTTCTGAACGTATAATATGATACATGATACTTGTGTGTTTTAGCCCAAATTAAAGAGTTTGGGCGCGCTTGCGTGTGGCGTGCGTTCATACCTCAACATTTCACAGCTACTCCGAATACTTGGGGGTAAACCAAAGTATGTTCGAGAAGATATACTGCTGCTATTATTACCGTAGGTACTTCGTACACTCGCAGTATTTTGAGGTTCTGTAGATATTACTGCGTATACTTTCTTCGGGCTTCTGTACGGCGGGAACTACAAGTATATACCGGTAAGTACTAGTCTATAGCAGTATTTCGTCCATTGGTAGTGTTCGTACTGCTGCTTCTTCTGCGAGACTCAGTACTCGCAGAAATTAAATACCCTCAATATATGCCCAGTATACTTCGAGTATGAAGTATACTTCAACCGTTTGTGCACCGTGTCGACAAGTCTCAGGCCCAGCGTTCGGCACAAAACACACCCAGATAGTCCCACACGAGTGGGAGTTGGAGCAAAATACTTTCGCTGGAGACAACTTGAGCACTCAGAGCAGTCTGCCAGTAAATTTTCGATAATAATATTATGCATGACGGCGAATGCTCTCAGTATCGCCTTCACCCCAAGTATATTTATTTCGTGTTTCGATACTACTGCGGGTACATACTTTAAGCAACCTGTATTCCCGGGGTTCGGTACTGCTCACACTCTCATTACTCTCAGTATTTGGGCCTTCTCAGTACTCGCAGTAGTTTTGCCGCCAGTACTCCAATACTCTCAGTACTCGGACTACGATTTGTTCTCGAGCATGTACCTGTGAAACCTTGATATTATACCCTGAGCACTGTAGCCAAAAGATACCAAGCCGTGGAGGTTTCAGTGTAATCGCATGTGTGAGTGGAGCAGTGGCCGGGGATCCTGTGTGATGTCCCCTAGCCACCTGGCTCGTGGTCCGATGAGGATCACTCCGTGATAATACAAGCTCTAAGAACAAGACTTACTGAGTGCGAGGCCAGCGAGACTGGTGGAGTCCCTCGCTGGAAGCCCTCTTGCTGATATCATCTGGCAGAGGCCATAATATCTAGATATTCGCGGAACTTCTGTTGGAGGAGTTTTCGGCTGCGGAGTATTGGGTCACAGCTGGGAAGGCAGTTGGCCCGTTGGACGGATCGAAACGGCTTGAAGCGCACAGCAGGGGAGGACGCTCCGGGAGCTGGAGGACGCACAGGTCAGGCGGCAGTTTCTCCGTTATTACAGTAGAGTCCAGGTGGACTGCTGTGGATTATGGCGCACACGGCAAGCACGCCGCTGGTGGTAGGGGAGTCTCTGACTCCACCGAAATACGGAGAGGTGTGGACCGAGCAGGCCTCTCGTGTTTTTTACGCAGCGTACCTCGATTATGAGGAACGGCTGCAGCTCGCCAACGCTCAGGGGGTGGTTCAGCACTCCAAAGTGAGCATGGGCCAGCTTATCCCCAATTACATTCATCGGTGTTTTGAGGGATTTTACAAGCATCAGACTACGATGACCGCCTCGGAGTTGTTGGACGCTGTTAGGCAGCACGCTGGTTACACAACCACCAGCAACAGATTTGACACCTCGCGGGCGGCAGCGGACTTGCGTCGCGTTCTCTCAATGAGGCGCGATGAAAAGCAGGGCGGTGAAACATCCGTCAAAGACCGCGCGATGATGGTAAACTCCGCTATGGAAAAGTATTTTGCGGAGAATCACGCGGTGCATGCCATGTACCGCGCGCAGGACCGTTCGTGGTTGCCCGGACCGGCGGAATTTGTGAGCATGGCGTTGGTGGATGGCTTATGGCCGTCCGAGTTCAAAAAGTACGTAAAAGGTCAGCTAACGTACGCTGCAGGGTGGAAGAAGGACCCGGCATTGGTCATGGACCAAATTTTTTCTGCTGCAGAACAGTGGAAATTCATCGAGGCGTATGGTCGGAAAGATGCTGCAGGGGCAGCTGAACCGCGACGCCAACAGCAGCAGAAACCGAAACAGCAGCAGTCCGCGAAAAAGTCGTTTGTTCGCGTCTGTTTCGAGTGTGGTGATCCCAACCATTATGTTTCTGATTGCCCAAAAGCTCGCGGTGGCGGCACAGCTCCCAGCAGTGGTGGGCGCGGGTCGTCAGGGTATCGCGGGGGCCGCAATGGCGGCCGGGGCAGATTCAACCATGGACGCGGGCGCGGTGGCCGTGGTGGCAATCAATTGACAGCGGGCGGTGGAACTTCTGCTGTTGCTTCTTCAACTTCTGGTGCGCCAGCGGCAGGAGCCGCTGGGTCGGGATCTGGTTCGTCTGTTGCCGGCCGAGCTGTATACGTTGGAGGAGCTGGAACATCGGTGGGTGCTGCTGGAGCGAGAACTTCGCCATCCACCGAGCGGGCGGAGTCAGTGTCTGGTGCTGCTGCAGGGGCGGTAGCGCCGGAACCGTCTGTATATTCGACGTCTTGGTCGGGGTGGACCGCCGATTCTATTTCTTCGGCGCCGGCTGTAGGAGGGCAGCCATGGCGTCAGGTGACTCTTGGTACCGACCAGAGTTCAACGGCAGGTGAAGTGCCTGTCGATCGCAGCGCTGAGTGTTTACGCGCTGATCTCTCTTTGCCAGGGTCGGTTGGTTCGCTGATGGCGCGTGTGATCCTTGATTCGGGGTCGGCGCTCACGTCCATCGGTGTCGGCTTACTTCAGCAGCTGTCTTCGCATTTCGGCGGCGCCGATCTGCAAATTCCGTTCGAAAATGGCCCGCAGCAGGCGAAAACCGCTACGGGTGTTTCAGTGATGGTCACGCACAAAACGGTGCCGATTGCCGTGAGTGTACGGACGCCGTGGGGAGCGGTGAAATTGGAGCCCATCACTTTCGCGGTCATGCCTGGTACAGATAACGTCGTTCTGTTTGGCATGGCTACCATGAAAGCTCTTGGCATCGACGTCTACCGTGAAGCTCTGGAGAAGCTTCGCCCTCGCGCAGTGCCGGTATCGACCGGTGTGGAGACTCCGAGTTACCTTGCGGCGCGCAGAGTGACGGTTTCCGTGCGTGCTTTTCAGACCGAGGCTACGGTGGATGCTCCGGAGGACAAGGCGGTGGAACATTTGGTCGACCGGGGGCCAGACATGTTCATGGATCCGGAGGCGGAGCGGACGGCCCGAGAACGGGCGTTGGAGGACAGCGTGCAGCAGGCAGAGCAGAGTGGATTAAGCGTCGGCGGAGCAACCCGTTTGCGCGAAATTTTGGCTCGTCGCGTGGGTGCTTTTCGCCGTGCGCTGTGTGGTGATCCGCCAGCGCAAGTGGAGCCGATGCGAGTGCAGCTGAAGCAACAGGCGAAGCCTGTCAAGGCAACGCCACGTCGGTACGAACCGACGAAAAGGGACTGGCTCTCGAAGTGCATTGCTGCTTTGGTGTTTTTTTTTTGGCTTTGTCTACCACAACATCCAGGCGGTGTGGGCGAGTCCGGCGATGGCGGTGCCCAAGAAGGACTCTTTCCGTTTGGTGAGCGACTACTCGGCGGTGAACGCACAGGTGGAGAAGTCCCCGGGCGTCATGCCCAACCATGAAGACATGGGAGATCTGCTGGGGGCGCGTTTCTTCGGCAAGCTGGACCTACTTCAAGGGTACTGGCAGATGCCTTTGGCTCCGGAGGCGCAAGACGTCTTCACCATGGCGACAAGCGACGGTTTGTTCACGCCTACCCGTGTTCCCCAAGGTGTTTTTGAATGCGACTTCTTATTTCCAAGGTGTCATGACTGAAGTGTTGCGTGGTTTGGATTGCAAAGTTTGGGTCGATGACGTTTTCTTTTTCGCAGACACCGAAGAAGCTCTTCTGCAGCTGCTTGATGACATTCTTGAACGCCTGGAGAATGTTGGACTGTTTGTCGCCGCCCACAAGTGTACCTTCTTCTCTCGTGAACTGGTCTGGTGTGGTAAGGTGTATTCCAATGGTGTCGTGTCCCATGACCCCGCTCGAGTGCAAGGTTTAAGTGAAATGCGTCGTCCCGAAAACGCTGGAGAACTAATGCAATTCTTGCAGGCTGTCAACTGGTTGCGTACATCGTTACCACGTTTAGCGGAAACGGTAGCACCGTTACGTGATTTTTTGGAGGAGCTCCTTGTTGGGGCTACACGTCGGACTAAGCGAGTGGCGCGCAATCGTGTCATCAAGGATACCGCGTGGACGGAGGATCGGGTGCGGGCGTGGAATGCCGCACGGGGTTTGGTGGCGCAAGCAGTGCCGCTTCATCATCCTCGTCCCGGGTGCGTTGTTTTGATGTTTCCTGACGCTTCTGATTTCCATTGGGGTAGTTTTCTCACCCAAGTGCCTGAACACGAATTTCGCAGTGGATTGGCGTTGGAAAGCATGTCTCACGAGCCTCTCGGATTTCTGAGTGGTTCGTTCACAGGTTCGCAGTTGCGCTGGGCGACTGTCGACAAAGAAGGTTTTGCGATCGTTAATACGTTCCGGAGGCTCGAATACCTGCTTTGGGGTGGTGTTCATATCTTTACTGATCATCGAAACTTGCAGTACATTTTCAATCCGGAGAAGTGTGTCACGACGGTCACAAAGACCATGGCACAACGCCTAGAGAATTGGAAGGGTGTTTTAGGACAATACCGCTATGCAATCGAACACATCCCTGGCGATCGAAACTGTTGGGGGGATCTGTTGTCTCGTTGGGTCAAAGTTCCTACGGTGCCTGTTCGTTCGGTTGCCGTGCACAGCCCATGTAATGCTGACGATTCGCTTCCCGCATTGGATGTGATTCGTGCCTCGCAACAAAGGTCTGTCGCTCGTATCGGCGTTGGTGTTCATGAATTTTCGACAACCTTCGGTCAAGCTACCTTGGCCGATGATGGTTTGTTTCGTGTGCGTGTTGGGGTGCGTGACGTCTTGTGGATTCCGCCGGATGATCTTGCTCTTCAAACTCGTTTGATGGTGTGCGCGCACATGCGCTCGGCTGGTCACCGTGGTGTGGCGCCGACTTTGTTTCGCCTGAAGGAATATTGTGTTTGGCCTCACATGGATTCTCAGGTTCGCGAATTCGTTCGCCAGTGTTTGCACTGTGTAGACACGCGTGCAGGTGCACTCATTCCTCGTCCCTACGGAGACACGGTGCATGGTACCGCTCCGGGAGAAGTGGTGCACTTTGATTTTTTGTATGTTGGCCACAGCGGGCCCGAAGGTAGCGATGGCCTGCCTGATGAGGATGGTTTCCGATATGTTTTGGTCATCATGGATGATTTGTCCAACTACGTGGCGTTGGAACCGGCCGAGGCTTGTACAGCCGAGGTCACAGCGAAGCATTTGCTAGCCTGGTGTAAGACTTTGGGGGTGCCGCGTGTGTGGGTGAGTGATACCGCCACGCATTTCAAGAACAGGGTGCTTGCTTTGTTGAGCGACGCGTTGCACATCGAACATCGTTTTGCTGTCGCTTACACGCCGTGGTCGAACGGTACGTGTGAACGCATGGTAAAAGAGGTGGTACGTGCTCTGCGTTCCATTCTGTCAGAACAGCGTCGTCAGGTTTCGGAGTGGGTTGATGTTTTGCCGGCCGCTCAGTGGGCCTTGAACACTTCGTTTCGTGAACGTTACCGAAGCACTCCGTACAGCGTGATGTTTGGGCGTGCTCCGCGTACCGATTTCTCGGCGCTCGTTTCTGAGTCTGATGGCAGGTGGAATGTTGACGTGATGAATGCTGACTTGTTGCGTGCGAACGTCCGTGAAGTCGTTGCAGAGCAGGAGAGATTTTGCGCCGATATTCGCGCAGCTGTTGCCGTGTCTCGCGACAACAAACGTAAACAGGCTCAGGGCCAGGTGGTGTTGCCAAAATTTGCGGTTGGTGATTTCGTGTTGTATGCTCGTGTTCGTCGGCAGGGTGTCACACCGAAATTGTTGTCCACATGGACTGGTCCGTGGCGTGTGGTAGCAGCTGATCATGATCATGTGTACTCAGTTCAGAACATCGTTTCTGGGAAGGTGCATCAAGCTCACGTGGCTCGTTTACGATTTTATGCGGATGCGACGTTGAACGTCACCGCTGATCTGAAGGATGTTTTCCAACATTCCTTTGCGCAGGGTGAATGCCGCATGAATGCTTTGGTGCATGTGGCCGAAGATGATGCCAACGAGGTGATTGTCTTGGTCGATTGGGATGGTTTCGAAGCAGAGGAGCGCACGTGGGAGTCTTTGCGGTCGATTTATTCTGCTGCGCCTGACTTCGTCGTGAAGGAATTGCGCAAATTACGGATGACCCGTGCGCTCAAGATTAAAATTGCTTCAGAGTTCAGCATTGATTTGTGATTTGCCGCATGCGATTTCGTCTTGGTTTTTTGGTTTTGTCAAGCTCGTTCGTGTCGAGTGAACTCGCTTTGGGGGTGCTGTAGCCAAAAGATACCAAGCCGTGGAGGTTTCAGTGTAATCGCATGTGTGAGTGGAGCAGTGGCCGGGGATCCTGTGTGATGTCCCCTAGCCACCTGGCTCGTGGTCCGATGAGGATCACTCCGTGATAATACAAGCTCTAAGAACAAGACTTACTGAGTGCGAGGCCAGCGAGACTGGTGGAGTCCCTCGCTGGAAGCCCTCTTGCTGATATCATCTGGCAGAGGCCATAGCACCAAGAAACTTTTATTTTGGGGGAACATATATATTATAGTACCAGTATGTATGTATGTGCTGCACCTTTTATTACTCAGCCGGTCACAAATTATGGCGCAACCTCGACCTCGCGCAACTTTTACGTACTTATTTTTTGCGAATTCATCGCCACCAGTCAGCTGGATCAATATATCTCCACTCTTACCGATGCCCTATTATATATTATTATTGTAGTAATGATCCCACACTAATTCCGCGAACAGCAGTATAATCTGTCCTCAAAAATATGTTGTGTGTGTTCTTCACGTTAAAATGATGGGTGGGTGCATATGCTACTTCTAAACAAGTGTGCAGGGTTTCATACGAGTACGAGTATTATAATTTCGCTCTTGCGCCACTCCCCTATTAATACGGCACCTCCCGGAGGGGAACCTTGTATATATATATATTACAGCCAGCATATAGATAGGCAGGGGATGGGATGTAAAAAAAACAAGAAACTACGCTCAGGTCGATTTCCTACTTGGGAAGGAGGGCGAGTATATCCATTATTTCCAGTAAACCGATTCCCGAATATATGTTCTCTTGATAATCTCAGCCTTATTCCGCTATTCATAGTGCTTCTTTCTAGTACATACTCTGCACTGCAGAATACACACCAGGTGCATACACCTGTGGTGCTTGATGGTTCATCCAGGTAAATTGATGGTGTTCGAACATTGAATATATATATTGAACCCGTACACCAGCGTATATAATATACTGCTGTTTATCACCGTGTCCTCTATATCCCGGGGAGGCGTTCGGCCTTTCATCTTTTATCGAATGGGTATCGTCTATCAAAACTATTATCGAAATAACAAAAAAATCAGTTCGATATACGTACGAGTATAGATAAACATTTTTTTATTCGAACGAGGTTTCGAAAGTTCGGTACAGTACCATGTCCATCATTAATCGAGGAGAGGCGTTGTTTGGCTCTTTATGGTTTCATTAATCACAGCGTATGTATGTATTTTTTTATTTATATATTTTTATCATCACTTTTACTTTCTAGCCCACTCGTAGGAGGTTTTACCCTACGATCTTCTGGACAAGCCGTGGTCACAGGTGTCGTCCCTTCTCCCCCCCGGTACGTGCCTTTATTTTTTATCGCGTATAGGGTTCAGCATTCCCACTGCTCGTCGATTATCATCGAATGTACAGCTAACTCACGCTCTCGCGCTTTCCGGTAATCAATTTAATGCAAGAAAAAGTCCCTATGAGCATGCACTCGGTGAGACTCGAACTCACGAAATTGATCTTGATAGGCTCGCGGACCACCTACCAAGCCACCGGGGTACCAAGCCACCGGGGACGCCGGTTACGTACGTGTGAAGCATTTTCGTACTTGTTGTAACTTTGCTGTACGTAAGAGCACTTTTTGACGAAACACCCCGTTGTCGACACGGGACGCCCTGCCGGACACATTGGTCGATGTCCGGTCGCGACCTGTGCTCTCTGGAACGCGTAGCAAGTCTTTTGTTTGCGGCGGGAGTGCACTAGACGATTTCATTGATTTGCGTACGACTGGCGCTATTTTGTACGTACGCACAGGTAAAATATCGTCAGGTTTTTCCTTTCGACCAGCACACAGCCCGCGAACATGTACCAAGTAGACAACAGAAAACAGGCCGAAACACAACGTTCCAACGCTGCGACGCTAGCAGACAACACCGTGCGTGGGTGGCATACCCGTGTGCGCCCTACTGACATAGCTTGTTGTGTCTCGCTATACTCACGTGGCTACTAACAGTTGTGTTTATCGGAGACTGCGGTACGTATTCCACCATCTCTGTGTGTGTGTGTGTTCTTCACATTAAACCGTTCTGATATGGAACGGGAGCGTATAGGTCATGAGGTCTTGTGTCAGGATGAGGCAAGCAGTACGGGCATGAGCCTATTCGAAGGATCAGCCGTTGACAGTCCGCTTCAGATACCGGATAGAGCAGGATTACAACACATGCCTACAATATACAAATAATAAGACCAACCTCAAGTCTGGCCACGATCCAACCGAGTCGAGACGTGGGCTCGCACGTGTCCCAGAGGGGTATAGCGTGCTTCTGACGCTAGGGAGAAGGTCTCCCAGGTATGTAGATGGTAAACTGATTGCTTTGAGCCTCCGGTCGAGAGCGATGACCGAGGCATCACGTAGGACCGCCGAAGAGGAGAGAGAAAGAGTGGCAATCCACAAATGGGGGAGGGGCCGTAAATGACGCGTCCCCTGCTGATACAAAAACGCAAGTCGTCGTAACTCCTGAAACGGTCTAAAACCATAACATCCCCCCTAGCATAATGCGAATAACTGAGCAATATGCTAAAGCAATCTTTGACTATAACCAAGGGTAAGGAACCGCAAGGCTCTATACAAAAAATAATGATCTCGGGGATAGGCGAAAACAAACAGAAAACGCAGGGGCCATCAGAGGGAAGTCCCCGATAAAAACCCTCACCCCCGCCTTTTCACTGCGAGTTTGACTGCCTGACCAATAATCAATGGTTTATAGTCATCCTACCACACTTCTTCAACAGTGAATAAGCGCAGTACACTAACGCCTAAGCTTAAACCGCCATCTCTGCGTTCTCTGAACGGGTCAAAAGTCAATACCCATGGGATTTGAGTCCCCCAAATCGGATGAAAACATACGAGGAAGCCGAATCGTCAAAACAAGTTAGCCCACTACCCGGCACGGAAGAGCAAACCCCCATACAAAAAAATACCCAACTAATCCACGCCAGACCGACTGGCTGTAACAAGCAGGTACCTCTCAATCTCTCACAAAAACACGTAGCCTCAAACAACAGAACCACCAGAGATTTTTGCGTCCTCGGCGAACGCTCATTATCGCTGCCGATCTGGAACTGCTCCTCATATCACTTAACTACGAAATTGTAACCCCACCATTCACGGAAGAGTACGCCTGTTCCCAACCCAAACACACAAACATTCACGAAGTCACAACGTACATCCAACACCCCACAAGTCTATACCTAACAGTTTCACGCCAAAACGACCAGCTGTTGCGGGCAGGACCCCCACCGTTTCATACAAAAACACAAAACAACGAAGGGCAGAAGTCGAAGATCTTCGCCTCCTCGGCGAACGCACAGTATCGCTTTAGGTCTTCGACCGCTCCGTATAGCGGCTGGTCAATTCCTTCCAATTCTGGCCGTTGGGCAGTACCTCGTACGATCAAGGCATCGGGGCAAGAAAGCAGCGCACGGGCGCAAGCGAGCGATGGACGGACGAGATACCGGAGCGAGGGAACGCAAGGTGCCGGAGCGAGGGAGCGGCGCAGCGAGCGGCGGACGGGCAAGATTCCGGGGCGAGACAACGCACGGCGTCGAAGTGAGGGAGTGGCGCACGGACAAGACATCGGTGCAAGGGAGCGGTACACGGGAAAGCGAGGCAATAGCGTACGCCGAGTATAGAGGGAACAACGCGCGGAAAAGCGAGGGAACGGTATACCGGCAAGCGAGACAGAAAGGAAACGGCGCATGGGAAGCGAGGAAGCGGTCCACTGCGCTTGACGCTCGATAATCGCTTCCGCTCTTCAATTGCTCCATCTCGCGGCTGGTCAGCTCCTCCCAGTTCTGGTTGCTGTAGCGTATTCGCCAGTAGCGGTCTCTGCAATCGTACACCTGATTCTGCCGTCTGAGATCGCCATTAAAGTATTTTCATAGAGCGACACCTACTGCCTAACGGAAACAGGGGCAAGGCTGACCCAGATGGGTATCGTTCCGGTGCCTTCGCGTGTGAAGGATATCGGGTTGGTGATATTTGAGCCACTTGGTTGATCTCGGTGACTTCATGCCGTTGCAGGCTTCCGACGAACGCGTCGCCCTCCCCCCGTCAACGAGAGTGGAAACGAAAAAAAAAAAAAAAAGACGACGCGAACGGGAGAAACAAAGAGAACTGGAGAACCTGAGAGTCAGGTCCAGGCAACTGGCGAGCCTAACAGTCAGGTCCAGGCTATAACACACATGTCAGGGCAATAGTTTCCTTGATGCGTCCTTCACCCGCCAAAAAATGAACAGAAAAGAACGTAGTGATAAGGAACTAAAATAACCACGATGGACACGCACGCACAGCGCACACGGGACGGCATCAAACTGCGGGACACATGCGACGGAGTGCGGGTGTCAGTAAAGGTCACAGTCAGTGCGAGCGGATGCACGGGCAAGCGGGTTCGCAAGAAACAAATACACAAGCAAAACAAACGACCAAACAAACAATAAAAGCGAATAGAACAAACAAGAACAAACAGAGGAGCAAAGAAACAAACGGACGAACGACATAAAATTGAACGACAAACAAATAAAAGCCCCGTGGCTAAGGCACAGACCTAGAGGGGCCTGGTTGCCGTCTCCCTTCAGCATGGGAGGCAGCAACAACGGTCCCAATAGGCGCAGACCCCAACCACTCTGGACATCCAAAGAAACAAACGGACGAACGACACAAAACTAAACGACAAACAGGTAAAAGCCCCGTGGCTAAGGCACAGACCTAGAGGGGCCTGGTTGCCGTCTCCCTTCAGCATGGGAGGCAGCAACAACGGTCCCAATAGGCGCAGACCCTAACCACTCTGGACATCCAAAGAAACAAACGGACGAACGACACAAAACTAAACGACAAACAGGTAAAAGCCCCGTGGCTAAGGCACAGACCTAGAGGGGCCTGGTTGCCGTCTCCCTTCAGCATGGGAGGCAGCAACAACGGTCCCAATAGGCGCAGACCCCAACCACTCTGGACATCCACTCTCTCTATCCGAGGAATGGACAAATAGTCAAACAGACACACAAACGAAAAAAAACAAACACAGAGCATAAAACAAGAGATGCCGCGTTCGCAGCGACGCAGAGTCACGCGTCGCGCCATCGACGAGTGGCGTACGGCGACAGCAGCGGAGATGAAGACAGGCATGGCAAGCGAATGTCAAGATAAGACAAAGAACGCGAACAGTGGAACACGGGAACGTCGGCAAATTAACAGCTGGTAAGCACATTAATATACGCGGTAATACGAGAGTGCTCATCTTTAGCTGCCCGCACAGCATGCTGGAAGCGGCGGGGTATATTAGCCGAACGTTTCAGTATTCCAGAGACCTTGTTGCTATCTCTCTGCCTAATGGAGACAGCAACAACGGTCCTCCCAAGCTGAGACAAACCATACAATATGCGTGCACCCACAAGATGAATCAGGAAAATTATTAATGCATGCGGCCGCCACTCCCGCTCGCCCGTCATTGCAGAAACATGTTGCGATGACGGAACATAAAAACGATGAAAATGTCAGTACCGATGAAAGCGGGCAAAATAGTGCAACCAGCAGCAGAGCCGCATAACGAGATAAGCGCGAATATCAGCACCGATACACGCGGAAATCAGTGCAACCAGCAGCAGAGCAGCATAACACACCAACAATGTATAAACGAATCGACAAGTAATTATAATCCAGGTGGGAAATGCATAAAACTAAATTGACCCCAATTTCAATTTAATTATTTCGTACTGGAAATAGAGAGAATTATTTATTCTCCGTCTTCGGGCACACGAAATGGATAGGTGCACCTAAAAATTACAAATAAAAAGGGAAAATATTTTTGTCCTGAATAAAAAAAGTATAATTGTAGAGAGCATACTAACAGACCGTGTAAGTAGGACAGGCGCAGACCTCGTGGAAGTTCGTTTCTGTCTCCCGCGACGGGTAAAGACACGGCACCACTTCCACGAGGCACAGACCTATCTCTCCTATACAATAATAAACAGGTATAGGTAGGACAGGCACAGACCCTGTGGAGGCTCGGTTCAAGACCATAGCCATGTCCCCACAAGGCACAGACCCATCTCAACAACAGGTGCAAGGAGGACAGGCACAGACCTTGTGGAGGCTCGGTTCAAGACCATAACTATGTCCCCACAAGGCACAGACCCATCTCCACTAAAAACAAAACGCATGCCAGATAGGTAGGATAGGCGCAGACGTAAAATATTATAAAGGTACAGGTACGACAGGCACAGACCCTGTGGAGGCTCGGTTCAAGACCATAGCCATGTCCCCACAAGGCACAGACCCATCTCAACAACAGGTGCAAGGCGGACAGGCACAGACCTTGTGGAGGCTCGGTTCAAGACCAAAATTATGTCCCCACAAGGCACAGACCCATCTCCAATATACACAAAACGCATGCCAGATAGGTAGGATAGGCGCAGACCCCGTGTAAGCTTAGTTGACGAAACCATTCGCTTTCCACGAGGCACTGGCCTATCTCTCCTTTCTGACACCATGGCAGATGAGGGCATAAAGGTATAGCGCGAAAACAAGAGGAAATACATAATAAAACAAACAGGACCAACAGCGACAAATAACACGTACCAGGTACCAGGTACCGGGTATAATACTATTTATTGAAGAAGACGTAACTTCCGCGGAGCGCATCATCTCGATGCAATTTCTTGGCGTCCTTGAAACAGTGAGCTTCTTGTTTCCATCAGGTTCTTATTGGTGGGTCTATACTGCTGTATACTTGAGTAATAATTAACAAGTGCCTTACCGAGGTCCCAGGTATTCTCATGTCCTGCGACCACGAACTGCATTGTTTTTTATTATGGCGATGAATTAAATGTGAGAACAACGACAACAACTTTGACGAAGTAGGTCGCTCCTACTTGTCACTTTTACCGCTGGAAAGCAAGATATCTGTAGGATCTTGATATCGTAGTCATTTTTTTTTGTCGTATTGATACGTCACAACTCGACCCAAAAGATACGTCGTACGAGCTGGATCATTGATACTATGTTCACGTCGAACGCAACCAACCAACATTTCGAGACCTGACCTCGATCTACAGCACTAGTATTAATAGTAGCTCGCACAACATAAATATATGCATACCTGGTACAGAGTAACTACTCTGTAAGAATAATCGTACATTTAGACCAAGAGGTATCTCCCCGTGAATCCTGCTGCAGGCACTTGTGGGTAGTGCCCACAGCAGAGAAAGTGGAGCAAGTGCCGCGTTCGCAGCAATGCAGAGCCACGCGTCGCGATAGCGACGAGTGGCGTACGGCGACAGCAACGGACGCGCAGACAGACAGATGGCAAGTGGATACCCGGCCCGGGAGTCACTAAAGCGAGCACACTCGGGGCCGCACAAACCACAGGTCACATCACGTTCGGGCTTTTGCTTTTCATTCATTTTTATCGCTGCCGGTGGAAAGAAAAGGGTGGGGGCCTAACGAGTGTGCTGCAAGCTTTGGACTCCCACCTGTGCCATCCCAACAAAGCCTCAAAGTGCAAAGGGGCAAACAGAACTGGATAGGGTAGCCGTTAGAACCAAGAGATAAGACACACGCCAGGGCATTATATGCTCCTGAGTGTGTCCGTTGCCTCCCCCGAAAAACAAAGCGAAAACATTCGAGGCAAAACGAAAAAATAAAAAACAAAACAGCAGGACTGCTATTTTAATACTGCTGTAGTACAGCAGCACAGCAGCAAGTATCGCATGCTATATTGCTGCTGTACGTATCCTCGTGTGCATAAAACCCAGAGAGATCTCAGGGTCCCGCACAAAAATAAAAAAATAAACAGAGTGGGATGCGTAGAACGATCCCCAGTGCGTGCAAGCGCGTGTCTCGGATTGGACACCATGATATGGAACGGGAGCGTATAGGTCATGAGGTCTTGTGTCAGGATGAGGCAAGCAGTACGGGCATGAGCCTATTCGAAGGATCAGCCGTTGACAGTCCGCTTCAGATACCGGATAGAGCAGGATTACAACACATGCCTACAATATACAAATAATAAGACCAACCTCAAGTCTGGCCACGATCCAACCGAGTCGAGACGTGGGCTCGCACGTGTCCCAGAGGGGTATAGCGTGCTTCTGACGCTAGGGAGAAGGTCTCCCAGGTATGTAGATGGTAAACTGATTGCTTTGAGCCTCCGGTCGAGAGCGATGACCGAGGCATCACGTAGGACCGCCGAAGAGGAGAGAGAAAGAGTGGCAATCCACAAATGGGGGAGGGGCCGTAAATGACGCGTCCCCTGCTGATACAAAAACGCAAGTCGTCGTAACTCCTGAAACGGTCTAAAACCATAACAGTTCTTCTACTCGTCGACATCCAGCAAGCCCAGTGTCCGTGCTGATTGTTCACCCTAGAAAGATACGAGCTCTGTGGTCACAGACTACGACACAGAGATAACACACCGTAATGCATTAATAGCCTACGCAATACCGTGCCTTCGCACTAGGTGCGGCCGACACATCTACGTCTATTTACTGCTGTGTGACAAACCCACTCAAACTCTGGACAGAGGTGTAACGACCGTTGAAATATACCAGGTATGAGTATCTCAACTGTCCTTCAATTTCCGAAGTTTCGTAGCGTAGTGAGACGTCAGAAAACAGGCACAGAACACAAACCACGTTAACGACCCACCTAGCAGCGCAAGCAGCGGCGGTTCACACCTACCGCGGGTCGCAAGTCCGAGGTACTGCTTTGGCTAGTTGCTTTAGCGGGGGCTGCGATACGTCACCTGTCATCACCACATTTTCTCTATTATTCCGCTGCGTTGCTGTGCATGTGTGTGCGCGCCCAGAGAAACAATACCTGATCTAAATATTAACCTGTGATACCTGGTAGTAATAGCAGGTGATACGAATCATATTTGATATTCTAAAAAAAGTCAAAGTTGTCACGATGCCCGATTTCGGACTTCAAGGCGCGAGTTTGGTCCTTGCAGAGATCATGTCTATGTTTTCAATTATTTATTAACTTTCTTTTTGTATTTGGTACGTACTCATCACAGAAAACAACGGCATAAAAAGAGCTCAGGGCCGGAAGGCAAGACGCCTTCCGCAACGAGTTGGCTAGAACGCTTATACGGGACAGCTCACGCCAGCAATAACACCAATCAGGTCGCGGTATCAACGCGAGCCAAGCCGGTCATCTACCAACGAAATCGATTTATCAACGCTGAACACGAAATCACGCCGCACACAATCGTGACGAAGACAGACACAGCTCGCAGCTGGCGCGCCAGCAGTCACGCGACGATTGACCTTCGATCTCGACCAATTTTAAACCCGTGGTCAACGCGCTTTGCACCTGGCATGGTCAATGAGAGTGGCAACTCGGCAAACAAACAAGAGGAGAACGGAAAAAAAAAACAGCGGCAGCCCAGCAACGTTTCGGCGGTAGAGTTGACCGCGAAGCCACCATCGCCATCCCACGACTACCAGCAGCACAGCAAGCGGCATCTAGCTGGCGATAGACGCAGCTAGGAGCGTCTTGAGCAACAAAAATAAACAGCATCAACACCAGCACCAGCACCAACCACCTTCCGTTTTTGGATTGCTGTTGCTGCTGCTGCTGCTGCTGCTGCTGCTGCTGCTGTGCTCGGCCTACGCACGCCACAGCGCCGGCGTGCTCCGCTCCGCCGCCGCCGCCGCCGTCGCGGCTGCTGATGCCGCTGCTGCTGCTGCCGCAGAATGGTGAAATAGAAATGATACACGAGCTGTCATGCTGTCGTGCTCTGTCTGTACAAGCACGAGCACGAGTACGAGTGAGTACGAGGCCCTTTGTTGGGACGACGCATCCTCCACGTCGTCACCAAGCGGGCGAAAGCGTGTACCGTAGCAGCGGCGGCGACCCGCTGGCACAATCCAACGCCGCTCGTACGCGCTATACACAAGCTACACCCACCTCTCGAGCCTCTGTGCTCCCAGCGGTTGTCGTGATGAGTTCGGCAAGCAGCATGGTGGCATGGAAGATGCTCGGTGTTTTGATCTTTCGAGATTTGAGTTGTGTTCTGCGTCGGGATAATGCTCGGTGCGTGTAGGCCAATGAACCAGAGAGTCAAAAGTTACCGTAACTTTCGCTGAAATCCTTACTTCGCTACGGTACTTTTCGGCCGTATTTTCAGAAATTTACCTCAAAAATTTACCTCGGGATAATTTTTGGAGAAGTAAAAGCTAAAAAATAAACATCGCAAACGCTCTATTACTTTTTTTTTTTTTTTTTTTAATCCTCCGGCGGATTGGTAAAAATAAAGCTTAAGCTCACCACACTTCCACGTTCCCAATTTCGTGTCGTGTGTCAATTTAACCCTATTACTTGTACTTAGCGGGTTCTGTATGGGTCAAGTACTGCAGTCCTGGTGGTGGATAAACCACTCCAATTCCATGCGATAGTGCTGCAGTCCCATTTTGGGGCAAAACCACATGAAATTGGAGGGCTTTACCTTCGAAACTGGACTCCAGTACGAAGAGGTTGATGGCTTGATCCGAGGCACCAGAAAATGAAACAAAACAGAAAAAAAAATCTTCATCGCCACGTTGTTTGATCAGGTACGCATAAATCTATGCCATGATACCTTTTGTTTTGTAAACCGATCACATACATACGACGCATGCTTTGGTCGTGAAGTTCGTGTGATATTGGACTCTGACCAGCAGTGAAAGTTGTTCAAGTTTAGAGCAGAGAACTCACCAAAACAGAATATAGCCTTCTTTTCGTCAAGAAAAACATTAGTGACCACTTATTAATTTGTTCATTAGGCGTTCTACTACGTACGGGAGGAGGTGAGAAGCGGGAAGTTTGCAGTGATTACTTTGATTTTCATTGTTGTTGTGGTCTTCATATTGAATGGTCCTTTCTACCGAGCTTCATCAGTGCACCCAGTGTCCGTCCTGATTCCTCATCCTAGAGAGATACTGATTCCGTGGTCACAGACTGTGTGTGTGTGTGTGTGTTCTTCACATTAAACCGTTCTTCTACTCGTCGACCATCCAGCAAGCCCAGTGTCCGTGCTGATTCTTCACCCTAGAAAGATACGAGCTCTGTGGTCACAGACTACGACACAGAGATAACACACCGTAATGCATTAATAGCCTACGCAATACCATGCCTTCGCACTAGGTGCGGCCGACACAACATACATACATACGCCAGCAACCAAAATACACCATAAAGAAAGAGAAACAACGAAGAAACCAAACCGAAAAAGAGCAAGAAAAAGAAAAAGAAAAGGAGAAGAATCCCAAATAAATAAGTAAAATGGGAAGCCAAAGCTCAAGACACATACATACTTACCCCGAGCATGAGCCAAAAGGGACGTGCAAGGGGAAATATACGAGAAGGAACAAGGGGACTATGCATCCCGGTGAACGCTTAACTAAGTAAAAAGAGCAATAGTGAGTGGGCCAAAATACGCTCGTCACCCACCCACTACGTAGTACTTCTTTCATAAGGATAAGAAGGGAAAAAAATCAAAATGCATGCCGAACTGCCGCAGCAGTTGGCGGTACGAGTAGCAAAGAAAAGTCCAACCTATTAGTCGGCCTGGTACCTTGCTACCCTATCTGCGGTCTCTCTGCTACTCTCTTCTACCGCGGTTTCCCTTCTACTCCTCCTGTTCCCCCCCCTTCCCCCATACACTTGTGCGGTGTTCCCTCTACCCCTCCTGCTGTTACCCCTCCCCCCATTCCCTCTAACACTACCTGCAGAGGATGCACGGCGCTGTCTACTCAGCTTTGCCTCAGCCTCATGCCACCTGCCCATGAACTGTTCAGCTGCTTCGACGATTCCCCGTACCACTTTCCCGTCTGTTTTGCTGCAGTGGGCCACAGTGCGGTCCCAACTCCAAAGACTAAGGGGGAGTCTTCCGTTGATCCCTCGGTGGCTTTGAACACTCTATGGTCCTCAGCAATTGCCCTAGGCCAAGTCTTGGGCTGCCCGCCTGGTTTCGGGCTCCCCCCACCAGCGATCGTCCCGAACATCAACCGACTGGGCAATCTCCCCTCGTGTTGCCGCACCACAGCCCCCGCAAAGAAGAGTCGCCGTTTACGGATGGTCGTTTCGATACTTTCGCATCTAGTGTTATCCTGAGCGCCTTCGCATACGAGAGGGTGGTGTG
The DNA here is from genome assembly GCA_031763025.1 of Macrocystis pyrifera. Taxonomy (NCBI): domain Eukaryota; class Phaeophyceae; order Laminariales; family Laminariaceae; genus Macrocystis; species Macrocystis pyrifera. The sequence goes on from JASSKH010000019.1 coordinate 7,622,537, forward strand.
GTCGGTGCGTAGTCGGCGCTGGAAACCAATGACTCGCAGAAGGAGACAGAGGAAGACCAAAAATAAAAAGTAATCGCAAATTCAAGTGTCAAGCAAATGAAATGTCAGCGTACCGGGTACGTGAAACAACAACACAAGCAGGACCAAAAAATAAGCGCAAAAAGACAAGAAAAACAAAATGAAAAAAATGAAAACAGAATACAAACAAACGACGCAAGGACTTCAGAAAGAAGGGAAGGCTTGTGAGGAGACTCTGGAACAGATCGAGAAACAATCTGTGTTTTGTTGTGAACGGGCGAATTGCGAATTTAGAGGTTGAAATATTCTATGATTGATGAGCGAAAACCAACGCATACTTTATGTGTATCCCTGAGGAGGTCAGGGACTAGCCGAAACGAAACTAAGCTTGAGCAGTTTAAGCGGACGTCGAAAAAAATACGATGTAATTGATGAGTCCAATATTTAGATACCTGGTGAACAAGAAGAGAGCTCGCACACGAAATCATTCTCACACGACAAGCACAGCAATCTCAAAACGGGAAGCGCGCGATCTCAGCTGACCAGTGAACTACGTGATAAAGAGCAAAACCTTCCTGAAAAAATTGAAGGTCAATCTACCAGAATTTCCGTAAATTCTCCCGCCCACCCATCCCTTTTCTTTCGAATGTGGAGGAAAGGAGTTGCTACGAAGTAACAACATTCTGTTAATCTGAATACTGTCAGGAGTTGGAATGGTCGAAGACCATTTGGGGTACTCGGTCATCCGAGACCTCACAGCAGGCCCCAGTCGAGGGGGCCCAAGGGAGGGAGTAATAGGAAGTAATAGAGAGGACTATTACATGGAGTAATAGAGAAGACTATTACATGGAGTAACAGAAAGGACTATTACATGGAGTAATAGAGGCTGTTACACGGAGTAACAGGGCTGTTACACGGAGTAACAGGGTGTCGGTAAGAACATGGAAAACCGTCAGCGACGTCGGTTGCATGCCGAACAACGGAAAACTCCCTCCCACGTCTCAGAGAAAAAGAATAACAACAACCCAATTCGAAAGATAAAACGACAAAAGGCTGCCACAGACGGACAGCGTACGTACTCAAGAAGGACAGATATCTGCTGCGCGGATGAAGCGACACGAAAGAGAGGGAGCTACAAGCAACCGTCTATAAGAGCTACTCGAACATATACCTAGCTACCCGATCTATCATTCATTTCGTTTCTGCATTCATTCGTGGACACTGTATCAGTACACGGCTGCCCTTCCCCCCTCCCCCCCTGCCGTTGTCGCCGTTCATGGCATCGTCATCTGCGTGGCGTAGCCGGCTCCTCTGTGCCTCGTCCCTGTGCCACCTCGGCATGAAACAGTCCGCCGCGTCGATGACCCCCCGGTACCACTTCCCGCTCTTCTTGGCCGCACTCGGCCATAAAACCGTTTCTACTCCGAACAGCAGAGGGGAGCTATCCGTGGACCCCTTTGATGTATCGGGAAAACAATCCTATCAAAACACAAAACCAGGAAACTAAAATATCACCAATTCCAAACTGTATTCTGTATACTGGAAAAATGAATTTGGTCGCTGGCGTGTTCAGCTGCCTTGCCGTATATATCCGGCCTGTCACAAGATCAAAATCTCCCGCCTTCGTACGTATGTATGTATGTTGTGTCGGCCGCACCTAGTGCGAAGGCATGGTATTGCGTAGGCTATTAGTAATGCATTACGGTGTGTTTCTCTCTGTGTCGTAGTCTGTGACCACAGAGCTCGTATCTTTCTAGGGTGAAGAATCAGCACGGACACTGGGCTTGCTGGAAGTCGACGAACAGAGTGTGTTGTGTGTTTCTCGGGTGTTGTGTTTTCTTGATTTTGTCTCCCCGAGTTCAGCAAATGTCGTACCAGGTACATACAGTATGTGTGCATACCCATGAACAGCACTACTTTTTTTCTTTTTCTCTTTTAATCGTCACTTTTACTTTCCAGCCTAACTCGTAGGAGGTTTTACCCTCAAAGGTCTCCTGGACAAGCCGTGGTCACAGGTGTCGTCCCTTCTCCCGCACGGTGCATGCCTTTTTTTTGTCGCGCATAGGGTTCGGCATTCCCACTGCTCGTCGATTTTCATCGAATGTAGCTAACTCACGCTCTCGCGCTTTCCGCTAATAAATTGTTTATGCAAGAAAAAGTCCCTATGAGCTTGAACTCGGTGAGACTTGAACCCACGAAATAGATTTTGATAGGCACGCGGACCACCTATTACCAAGCCACCGGGGACTACGTGCAGCAGGAGTATATGGTCTTCTTCATCACTGTTTCAACCCTTTCAAATCTCTGTCATATAAAAACCTAGATCCGGGGTGGTCGTAGAGCAAGCTCTTCTCTTCCCCCTCCCCAGTTTTGTTTCCAAGGCAAAATTATTTTTGCGTACCATCACTGAAATTCTCCAACGATATTTTCTTTAAAAGCACGGCCTGGCCAACACCGGAGGTTTCTTCTGGCAACAAGCGTCATAACTCTTATTATTGTTTTTTCATTCAAACATTACATTACAACACCTGTACCGGTACGTGCGTGTATTTCTGGAACCTGTCCACGCGTAAACCGTGACGATCGACATAAATGTGATAACGTCATCAGGCACACATTTATACAGCGCTGGGGCATCGCCGTCACATACACCACCACGACATACCACTCCACCAACACCCCAAACATCCAGTTTATCTCATCGGCAGTTGCACTATCGTTAATAAACGCGACAGTCTCGCTCGAAAGGGCATTTTCCTAGCCAAACGACCTTTCCGCCACCAGCACTACCGAAGAACACGGCCGAGCTCTCGAAATTACTCACCACCCTGCTGGACACGACAACACACAAGATCCTGACTCTATTTGGTGAGCCAATTAACCCTTTTGAATGATACTATGTGTGTATTTGTGTCTGCTAAAAAAAAACATTTTCATATTCCCGAAAAATGATTGATGTTCGAAGCGTGATTGATTGAGTACCGGCGGGTTCGTTCTGTATCAACGTATGGGTAGAAGAGAGTAGCAGAGAGACCGCAGATAGGGTAGCAAGGTACCAGGCCGACTAATAGGTTGGACTTTTCTTTGCTACTCGTACCGCCAACTGCTGCGGCCGTTCGGTATGCATTTTGATTTTTTTTCCCTTATTATCCTTATGAAAGAAGTACTACATAGTGGGTGGGTGACGAGCGTGTTTTGGCCCACTCACTATTGCTCTTTTTACTTTAGTTAAGTGTTCACCGGGATGCATAGTCCCCTTGTTCCTTCTCGTATCTTTCCCCTTGCACGTCCCTTTGGGCTCATGCTCGGGGTAAGTATGTATGTGTCTCTGAGCTTTGGCTTCCCATTTTATTTATTTATTTGGGATTCTTCTCCTTTTCTTTTTCTTTTTCTTGTTCTTTTTCGGTTTGGTTTCTTCGTGGCTTCTCTTTCTTTATGGTGTATTTTGGTTGCTGGCGTATGTGTATGTATGTTGTGTCGGCCGCACCTAGTGCGAAGGCATGGTATTGCGTAGGCTATTAATGCATTACGGTGTGTCATCTCTGTGTCGTAGTCTGTGACCACAGAGCTCGTATCTTTCTAGGGTGAAGAATCAGCACGGACACTGGGCTTGCTGGATGTCGACGAGTAGAAGAACGGTTTAATGTGAAGAACACACACACACATAGATCAAGGAAATATTAGCAGACATGAAAGTGGACATGTTACCAAATAAAAATGTTCAAAGCGTGAATGGTTGAGGGTCGACAGGTTCGTTCTGTATCAATTTAGATCAAAGAGGTGCTATTTAGCAGACACGAAGAAAGTGGCCTGGTTCTGGTAGTTCGGCTGCCGTTCGTGCCGCGTGACAAATGTTACCTGTCGCACATATAATGAACTGCTGCAACTACTGTGTGTGTTTTGCGGTTAGTTCTCCTTAATTTAGATACTCATCCTTGCTACCGCTACTGATGTACGATGCATACACTGTGAGTATGTATACTGTATATTAGACACGAGTTAATGTTTTAGCTGTCTGTTGGTTTTGCCTGTTGGAGCAGCTCTCTCTCTCTTTCTTGGAACCCAGACCCGAAAAAAACGGCATGACCGCCCCCCTCATCACGAGGTACAGTGAAAGTTTTTTTTGGATCGTTGGAAGAGGTACCCTTGGCACTCGTGAGGACTGAATGAGTAGCCCTTGCGTACGGATTATGTTTGACGGCATGCATGGTAAGTGTTTATCATACACATTCAGGTTTATGACACAAACACTGGAACCCGTTTTCAGTTCTCTTGTTGGTCGTTTTCTGTGACCCAAATCCTGCACATTTGTGAATCATGTACACGTATGTACTGTAGGCAATACCGATACTAGCGCACTAAAACAAGTGTATGTGTTCATCATTGATGTGCTGGGTGTGTTTCGGTGAGAAACGACTATCGTTACGGCAGTAAGTGATGTACATCGTACGTGGTTTCGTGGATGGATGGGTCGCTGTGTCATGCGATCGGTGGGGTACCTGGGTGGCGGGTGGGTTATGGGTTGATGAGTGGGTGGGTCAGTGGGTGTAGGTGGGTAGGGATGGTACCACCCTTTCTGGCTTAGCACCAGTCTTGCCACTATTAATAGTATACGAAGTACGCATTGATATTTATGTTGTAGGCACATAAAGCGGAAAGCGCGAGAGCATGAGTCAGCTACATTCGATGAAAATCGACGAGCAGTGGGAATGCTGAACCCTATGCGCAACAATAAGTCAAGGCACGTACCGGGGGGGATAAGGGACGACACCTGTGACCATGGCTAGTCCAGAAGATCGCTAAGGGTGAAACATCCTACGTGTTTGGCTGGAAAGTAAAAGTGAATAATAAAAAAACAAGTGACATAGAAGCAATAGTTCCCAATTCGGAGGTCAGTGCGCGAGGGCAGAGGCGCCACCACAGGTCAAACTACGAGATAGTCTAACATGGCTGCAAAGGCTCAATTCGCCGACAAGGAGATGGGAGACAAAATCTCGACAAGCGGGGAAGACAGACGGTTTGAAGTCCCCCTCCGGGAGTTTTTTGTTTTTTTTTTACCTGAACTGCAAGTGCGGTTTTTTGTTTCGTTTTTGAGACCGGCGCGAAACAGAACTTACTCAAAAAGAGTATCAAAGAGTGCAGGCGCGAAGGAGCTGGTCGACTGGGATAAACCTGTGAGGCGGCCATGATAAATGGTAGCAGGATGGTAAACAGAGGCCGACGCCCGAAGCGCACAGCATTACGAAAGCTGTAGTCATTGCGTTATATTTTTTCACGAGGCAGTAGTACGTACCAGGGTGTCTTGTGTATGCGTCAGTCACGGTTGTTTGTTATATTGGCGAGTCGTGCACACTTCATAGTGAATGCCCCCCGCCATTAACAGGGACGTGGTGTCACGATCGTGTTGTACCTTTTGTCAGACAGTCCAGCAAGTCATGGCGGTCGTCGATTTTCGTGAGGTGGTTTTTGGTTCGGTTTCTCCTGTTCCACTGAATACCGGGGAGTCGTCACTCTGACAGCGCCCTACAAAGCAGCCGTGTGCCTCTCGGTGTTCACTACAACCGTACGCGCGCTTCGGATCCTGCAGGCAGCACTCCAGAGAGCAAACGCTTCAAATCCAATTGCCACGAGTCTTGATATCAGTAGCTTCTTGTGCAAACGTGGAAAACTATACCGTGTTGTTGATTGGGCTCCCGTAGCCATGAAACACCTCCTGTTGTATTAATCATCAGTTTGCACATTTTTTTTTTCTTTTTTTTTTGTCTTCATCACTTGTACCTTCCAGCCCACTCGTGGGAGGTTTTACCCTCGACGATCTTCTGGACAAGCCGTGGTCACAGGTGTCGTCCCTTCTCCCCCCCAGGTACGTACCTTTATTTTTTGTCGCGCATAGGGTTTAGCATTCCCACTGCTCGTCGATCTTCATCGAACGTAGCCAACTCGCGCTTTCCGCATATCAATATTGTACGAAAGAAAAAGTCCCTATGAGCATGCATTCGGTGAGACTTCAACCCGCGAAATTGATCTTGACAGGCACATGCGGTTCACCTACTAAGCCACGGTACGAATTGATTTCATTTTATTTGTGTGCCTTCATCGTTTCGTGTACTTGTTGTTGTTTTCGCATTTCACCATCGTAACACTACAATGCAGTCAGTCCGTGGTCTCCAATAACTCTGGAGTGGAAGAATACCTCGCACGACAAATAATGAAAACATGCAAAACCCCAGTGTCCCCAGTTGCTTAGTAGGTGTCCGCGTGCCTCTCGTAACAACATCCATTTCGTGGGTTCAAGTCGCACCGAGTGTATACTCGTAAGTTCGTATTCTTGCATGAAAAAATGATTAGTTTGCTACTCGGATGACAGTCGACGAGCAATGGGAATGCTGAATTCTATGCGCGACACGTACTGGGGGGAGAAGGGACGTTTAGAATAAGACAGCTGAGGGTAAAACCCACTACGAGTTAATATGGAAAGCAGAAGTAATGACTACAAAAATAAAGAGAAAAATAAACAAGGAATAATACACATGACAGGTTGAGCACATCTACATCTCAAACAAAAATAAAAAATGAAGCCCGTGCAATTCGGTACGCTGTACAAGTCGCCCACAGGGATCGAGAAGACCGCAAGAAAAAAACAGTACGAACAAACGACTTGACGTAAACAAATCTACATCGACATCGATTTTAAAAATTACAAAGAAGAGAGAGAGCAAAAAAACAGAAGGCAATATCCATTATTAATAATAGCACGCGAGAAAACAAGAAAAGCCAGAAAACAAAAGAAGAAACACAGGAGCGCGAATGAAAAACAGATTTTCGAAGATTGCTGGTTCTCAAGCTACGCGAGGCGTGTAGAACAGAGATAAGACACACACACGCGTACTTCTCCCGCCACCAAGAACACCAGGCAATGTAAACAAACTACAGTTGTTAATAGACAAGAAAATAATAGCAAGACGAAAAAAAAAAGCAAAAAGTAAAATACAACGAGAAAAGCAAAGAGGAAAATACAGAGACAAGAAAGAAGAAGGGCAAACGTGAAAAGAGGAACAATGAACATAAAGGGAAAATAAAGGCAAAAAAGGGACGAAAAAGCACAAACCCTCCACTCGTCTTCACTTCGTCGTTCGACGACGATACTAGTTGGGAAACGCCGTCCTTCCCAGGCGCAATTTTTTTTTTCGTGGGGTTCTCCGGAACTTCCTACACAGTGCTCCATCCACGACTCTTGTGTGACCGGGTATGTATATACTCCTCGCTGCGTCGACAGTTTGTGTATGACATCGGGTTGGTAGAGAACAACAACAATGCCGTGTGTTTCCGTTTCGCATATTCTGTGGTCCGGGTACATGAATGAATCTTACGTTCTGACGCTACTCTCAACTATAGAGAACCGCGATGTTCTAACTTCGTCAATCCCTGCTTCCAAGATAGTTTCGATATTTCGAGGGTGCTCGTCGAGTTTTGAGACGGAGGAGGCGTGGCGGATATTGCGATTTGGTGGTAATTCTTCGGCGGTAGGCGATTTTACCTTTTTTTGGCGTTATTCCCTCGGCAGTTTCCGGTACCCATAAAATATGCCGCTGTATCTGCGGCGGTAACGCAACATGGCGGTGCCGTCTTCGGTTGTCGCGGAGTAAATATATATGACGGTGAACCGTCGGCAAACAAAAAGCAAAATTCGAGTGAAATTTCTTGCGGTGAGCGGTTTTGGGTTTTACCGTGGTCACAGATAATGATACGAGGTTTTACCGTGGCCTCAATTGCGGTGCCTGGCTTCGTATTTCTTGGCGCCCGAACAAATGCCAAATTATATTTCCGACAACATCAACCTCGTACGTACATGTGTATCGATCGGATGTTTGCCGTTTTGATTCAACCCAGGATCAATAATGAAAATATACAGCATTAAAAAAATCGAAACAGCAGTAGTGGTATCCATGAATCATGAAGACGCAATAAGTATGTATGTGTCTGAGCTTTGGCTTCCCATTTTATTTATTTACTTGGGATTCTTCTCCTTTTCTTTTTCTTTTTCTTGTTCTTTTTCGGTTTGGTTTTTTCGTTGCTTCTCTTTCTTTATGGTGTATTTTGGTTGGTGGCGTATGTATGTATGTTGTGTCGGCCGCACCTAGTGCGAAGGCATGGTATTGCGTAGGCTATTAATGCATTACGGTGTGTTATCTCTGTGTCGTAGTCTGTGACCACAGAGCTCGTATCTTTCTAGGGTGAAGAATCAGCACGGACACTGGGCTTGCTGGATGTCGACGAGTAGAAGAACGGTTTAATGTGAAGAACACACACACACAATGAAAATGGCGAACTGAACAAAGCACAAATAAATACGAGTATTTGTTGGAGTACGTAACACTTGATGTTTATGTTAATGTTCGGTTTCTGCGAAACAACCCCTTCTATATTACTACGTTAACTACTTCTGGATTTTGTGATATCATAGTGTTAGTGTGTAATGATATTGACGGGCGATCGCGTAACATGTTCGAGTGTTTCCTTGATCCCGTACTGACCGTAGTATGAATATATGTCTAACGGTGTTATGGTATACAGCCCATAGCGAGTAGTACTGTTAGCGTCTTAGCGGAACTCCTCGTGGCTATCGTAACACGTTGAATGGATAACGTACATCGTCGATTAAACATTAACATTATGTCACCGAATGATCGACATCAGCCCGTAGCGAGTAACGTTCTGTTTGTTGTTGTTGTTGTTGTTGGTGGTGGTGGTGGTGTTGATATTGTTGTTGCTTTCACATTAACTCATCGCCACAATGTAATGCGTTCTGTGGTCGCAGGACAGGCTCCTGGAGGGGAAGAATATCCCGATCGAAATAATAAACAAGCAAAGAATGGTACACATTCGGTACTCTGCACTAGTAGCTACAGAAAACGAGAAGGCCGCATACTACCCAGCAAAAAATAGACAGGATGAACAAGAACAACTCGACCTCGAAAGGTCGAGAACCGAAGTCGAAAAAAATAAAATCAAAGAGGGAAAAGAGAGAAGAAAAAAGATCGATTCCAAGAAAACAAGAAAGGAAACCAACAAGAGAATTCGCAGATTTTCGCGGATTGCAGGCTCGCAAGCTACGCGAGGGGTGTAGAACAGAGATAAGAATTGAAAAACAAACATACCTGTGTCAGCGTGATTCTGTACTTGTTTCCGCAACATCCTTTGGACGGAAAACGTACACGGCCAAATAAACGCGTACACAACACTATGATGTCAAGTGTGTTTTTAATAGTGAAATTATAATTGATAGTGGCTATGGTAACACAGGTTAGAGGGATGACGTGTTTGGCCAATACAGCGTTATTGCTGTTCTTTTCGTCGCCCCCGCCGAGTGTGATGCATCGTCTTCTCGGTGTGATGCTGTTGCCGTCACCACGCTCGAGTGCACGTCCTGTCTCCTGTGTCTGCTTCGTCGCGTGCCTCGTTGGACCAGTGCGCATACACGTGTGCTGCTACGCCAGCTGTCGAAAAAAATGTGTGCGTACTACTTCGTGATATGTGTGACGCCCCTTTCATGCCTGCGCCTTTTTATGCGGGGGGGGAGACTCACCCTTCAACTGCAGCAGTCAGTCCTAGGGAAATGAAGGTCGTGTTCATCTTGGTGGACCACCCAAGACAGTTTTGATACCAACACAGGCTTGCTTGCGTTCTGACTTCCTGAGATTGCTGAACGCCTTCTGATTTCTTCCCGGATTTGTTGAACGAGCTGACCATACGCATTTTTTTCTACATTATTTGTATCGACTTTTTTTTTCACGTATGTGACCTACACTCGGCACTTATTTGATGGCTGTGCTTTGACTCCTTCTTCGGTTGAAGCAGTAGTTGGTAGGTACACACACATACATACACGTACAACACAGCAAGTATGAACGTTTTTCAGGCCGGGCACATCGAAGTTGATATTCAATGTGATAAAACAAAAAACATGCCGCAATTGTTTGAGTTCGCAATGTCTACGGCTCATTTAGGCAATGTTCGAGTCGAGTTCCGGTACCAGTTCGGGTCCTGTCAGTATTCGAGTAGGTTCGATGCTCTACACGGGCCTCTCCTCAACAGCCGTCGATAGAAAACTTTTTTTTGTCACTCACGTCGTTTTTATCGACATTATATGTATCGACATTTTTGTTCATGTATGTATGTGACCTACATTTGATACCTAATTTGTGTGTTGACTCCTTCTGTCCTGTACAAGTTGAAGCAGTTGTAGTTCATATTATAGTAGTAGGTACACATGTACAACACAGCAAGTACGAACGTTGTTTAGGCCGGGCACATCGAAGTTGATTTACAATGTGCTAAAACAAACACACACGCCGTTAAAATTTGAAGCTCGGTGTGAGCTCGTAGATTGATGAGGTTTGTTTGTGTTACACGTTGTTGAACCAGAGAGTGCTTCGGACGACTGCCATGTTAGGTTTTTTCTGTAGTTGCTGGTCGGCTGTGTTGCTCCCTCTGGAGACATTAATTTGAGTGTGAGGTCGTACATATTGAATGGTCGTTCCTGTTCTTTTAGTTTTCTTCACCATAGTGTGTCCTGAGTTCTGCTTCGGATGCAATGATGTTGTTGTAACATGTATGTGTTGAATGTTCTCTTACATTCACTACTGCTGTCGTCGGGGTTTCCTCGAGTTCTTTAGTCAAGCAGTCATTCCCGCGTTTGGTTTCCTTCATACGAATAATTGCTGCCTCGGTTGGAATGAGGCTTGTGTTACATGTTGAGTAGTTTTTTAGTTTGATTGTTGAGGGTGTTTTCTTCCTTGGGGTGTCTAGACAGAGAGTCAGGTTAAGAGTTCTGCTTCGGATAGAAAAACGTTGGCTTGCCATGTTTGTTATTGCCTTTCATAAATTCACTGGCGTTTTCCCTTTGTTGGGGTACACATATTGTGTTATTTATTTTTGAATGGTCGTCATTGGAATCAGTGAGTTTAAGTAAGGTGATTGAAGCTGATTGAAGAGTTCTGCTCCGGATGGAATGGCGTTTGTGTTGTTCATGGGCAAATTCTTTTATTTGTCGCTGTTGTTTCCCTCCTTGTTTTGTCTAAACGATACGTGTAAGCTCTTCAATCGGACGGCAATTCCTATTTCCTCCTCAACAAACAGTTTGATTTATGCTTCTGGTGGCTTGACGTTTGTTATCGTGTTTACGGTTTCCTTCGATTGATCTGCGGGTATTTTTCCTTCGTTGGAGTGGTGAGACAATCTGAGTGATGTATGCTCGAATGGTCGTTATTGGAAGTATTTTTCAGTTCTGGAGCAAAACGCCTGTTCACGGGTGTTTTTCCTTCGTTTGGGAAGGAAGTAAGGCAACTCTTTGTAATTTTTGCTCGAATGGTCGTTATTAAGCTGATTGAAGAGTTTTCTGCTGCGGATCGAATTGCGTTGGCGTTGTTGATGAGTATATTGTTTTCATTTGTCGCTGATGTTTGTTCCTTGGTTTGTTTAATAACACATGAGTGTAAGCTATTCAATCGGAGGGCAATCCCCAGTTTCTAGTCAACAGACAGTGTTATTCCTGCTTCGGGTGGCTTGACGTATACCATTATCATGTTTTTTAGTTCCTTTGATTGATGTACGAGTACTTTTCCTTTGTCGGGGGGTAGTTTGACACGCTGAGTGATTTAAGCTCGAATATTAGTTATTGGAACTCTTCCTTTTCAGTTCTGCTCCAAGGTCCTTGACACTCAAGTGCGCCAGCGATAATATAAATTCAGTACTTTGTATTGATGTCCATTCGCCGCTCCCCGGGTCACCAGGCGTCTGTCGCTCATCATTGTCGCTCATTATTCTTCCCTCTGACTATTACTCATTCCTGTCGGGGTTTCGTCCAACATGTGTCGCGGGCCCTTGAATTGAAAAACTGCCATTATTTTTGCAGTGCGGGGCCTTAAGCGTCGGTGGCGGCCATCACGCAGCCGGCGAAAGCCCCCTTGTACAACGTTAACATTATGTTGCCGCCGTATCAGCCGCAGCAGCAGTCCGTATTGAGCGACGTTATGTGAAGGTGCTAACGGAAGTCTTGCCACCATAACATACGTCAAACGGATAACGAATATATATATGATCGACAAAACGCAGGCATAAGGTTACGTTGCTATCAATAGCCCGTATGCAATATATGTAATTACACAAGTTAGCAAAGAACGTACACCCCCAAATCTAACATCAACATCATTGTGTTACTGCAGTGTTAGCTCGTACGTGCGAGTGTGCCGATTATAGTACATATGGATAACGTACTGCTGTGTTAAAGATGGATATCGGCATATTTTAAACGTCACGAAACAGCTTTCGCGGACTTGAACTCCGCGCCGCGCAATGCATATAAAACCACTGTTCTGGCAAGTACTGGAGCAATGTGTAGTCACTCCCTTGAATACAGCCAACTTTTGTGAGAATCATCGGCAGACATCGATCTTCGAAACCAACCCACACCGTCATAAAATCTGAACGGAATGCGCTGGTTGAGGTCTCCGACCCAGCCTAGTGTCACAGTGCTCACACTCCGGTCGATGATATGTGGCGTGGGCTGACGAGGCGTTTGATGAAAAACATTTTGGCGCTGTCTGTAGAAGCCAGACGACAAAGAATCTCAACCCCTCTCTGATTTACAAAAAACAGACCATTTTTCAGGTTTGACATTAATCGACCAACCCAACGTTTATGTCACGAACTCTGAATGAAGCGCGCTGGTTAGAAGCTCCGACCCACACTAGCATCACAGACGTTTCACCTCGATCGGTGATATGTGGCGTGGGTGGGCCAGGCGTCTACTAAAAACATATTTAGCAGCTAGTGTGTAGAAAAACAGACGACGAAAACTCTCCATTTCTATCCGTTGGCACAAAACAGAACTTTTGGAAAGTTTTGACGAAGAGAATAGGACGTCGCGGCTGACCTCTTGCCCCCTTGGCCACGGATTCCTATGATACTTCCGAGGTCATAATTAATACTTACTGGCCAAAGTCGTTGCCCGGCACGAAGCTCGTTGACCGTGGGTGAATTTAATTACGAGATAGAAGGTGAATCGTCTGTTGACAGCGAGTGTGCGAGCTGCGAGCTGTGTCTTTCTTCTTGTTGTTTATGTGCGGCGTGATGTCGCGTGGTTTCCGTGGTCCTCGTTAACAGCGTGACTTTGATGGAAGATGGCTCCCGTCGTTCGCATTATTTCAGCCATTTGATTGGAAGATAGGTGGCGTCAACTGCCCCGTATTATTTTACACCTGCCATGGATAGCGTACTGCCGGGGTTTCCAGAAAAAAGTAGGCGTTGTTGGGGGGATCCTTTCTAATTATCCCCTGTTTTGGGGTTTTCAACTTTGCAGGCGTTTGGTACTACTACCGACGCCGTGCTACCCTTCTCCCCCGGGTATATTTTTGTAGGTATGCCCTATACGGGGATGCCGGCGAAGTTCGGTACAACGGCTATGATGTGTTGCTCCCACACGCCGCTTTACCACTTACATAGGCTACACACTGTGGATCTCGGGAAGATCCAAAGGGTAACATTTTAATAGTAACATAATGTTAGACGCGGGTTGATGTTTATGGTAACACGGTAACGGGATGTTACCATCAGATATTCACTGACCGCAACAACGTAATATAATGTCGCAGAATCCTCCACATTAAGGCTAACATCCTAACAAAATGCTACGTGCGGGCCGGCTAAGACTGTGACGTATCTAACGCACGTAAAGTGCTACGTTATCCGAGGTTAAGGCAATCAGATGGGGGGTCCAGATCATGTAGTGTTAGCAGCGCTGGCCATTGCGTGCTGTTACGTTAATGTGTTACTTGTAACCCAATGTTATGTTTAGTAGTGCTGGAGAACATGGCAACGTTGTGTTAGGGTGTTTTGTCTAACACTCCTCATAATTCCCTAGGTAACATGTAGTGCGTTATTTCTAACGCTGCGTCGACGGTGTCATTATGTTATCGTGTTCGTAAATATGTGCGTATCGATCTGGGCGTGTTAGATAGATAACGTGCTTGCTTGGTCAAAGCCAAACACTGTGTTACGGTGTTATTAATAGTTCAAGGACTGATTACGGCATGACATAATGTTTCTGTATCAGAGCTGGACGAGATCGAGCACACAACGTTAAGACTTGTGCACGTTCGTGGGTTCCTAGTTAACACCGCTGTGTTGCCGTTTTACGGCGATCGTTACTCAAGTGCTAACCCTATGTTACTACTACGTTACCACGTTCCTGCGTTAGGCCCCGTATCGTAGATATGTGTTGTCCGAGTGTTACGTTATCCTAGGTGAATGCACGGAGGGTACAAGAGAAACAGTTTTATCAACATCATGAAAAGCGAAAGGAAAGAGAAAAACAATTACACCGGGACTTCCATCCAAATAACTCATTAATCTGCTGGATCACACACGCTGGGCAGCTGCGTGTTGTTGTCTCACATTAACTCATCACCCCAATACAGTACAGTCCGTGGTCCCAGCACAGGCTCCAACAACCCTGAAGTAGACGAATACTCCAAGAATTACGAAAAGATAGGTAAATATTATAAACATGATAGCTGAATCACATCTACATCTCAGACAAAAATATAAGGTGAAGTCCGCCCACGTACCTATCAGACACATGCGGTACGCTGTAAAAGTCGATGCGGAAACCGGAAAGACCGCACAATAGCCTCGTTCAAGTAAAAGACATGATGAAAAAACATCGCGATGTCTAAAGCTCGAAATCGAAATCGAAACCGAACTATAGACTCAAACAGGTACTATAGAGAAGGAAACAATTAAGCAAAAATTGAAGAAAGCAAGAAGGGAATGACACAAAGGAATACGCAGATGTTCGCAGATTGTACGCTCGCAAGCTACGCGACGGGTCTAGAAGAAAGATAAAATCGAAAAAAACTGGTTTACTTCCGTACCACGAACACCAGGGGAGCAAAAAGAAACCAGCATACAGAAACGGAACGAAAAAGGAATACGACGAAGCAAAGCAAAAGCAAAAGCAAAAATCGAAGCGCAAAAGCGAAGACACAGAGACACGAAGAGGGGCAAACGGGAACACAAAGGAAAGAGGAGAAAAACTAGCAAGGGATAGCGGCGGTGTGGATTGGTGCATGCGTCTACACACAAAGAGAACAGTGGTTTTACCGAAAAGGAACCCAACAAAAACAAAAAAGTAGAGAGTAGAAAAGGGAAAACAAATGAGTCGGAGGGTTTACACTGTAGTTCAGTGAAACTATTACTGTAGTAGTGTGGCATACATACTTGCGTTGCCCACGCTGCCTCGGCAAGGCGTGCTGCGAGGCATTTTCTGTCAGGTCTATAGCGAGTGCGGTGGGTCATTCTGGCGAGTGACAGGCCGAGCTCACGAGCAAGGAGTGATAACTTCATGCTGCTGCGTGTGGTCGCGAAGTTTACTCATGGCAGCAGAGCAGGTTCATGCCTGGTGCGTCAGACAGGCACAATTACGATCCGTGCATATTGTGTGGGCATCAGCGGGCAAGCAGCAATGCTTGATCGTGATTTCTTTGTGCGGAGGCAGGCGCCGCCTGAGGCCAAACTACCGCACAGTCTATTGCGCCGATAGAAGACTGGATTCATCGACGAAGGAGGAGCAAGGTAAAGCGTCTACTTGCGGGGAAGAGACGGATTGAACTCACCCCGCGCGAGAATCGTCGAGAACCGGGAGTGAGAGAATAAGTTTGTTTTGGGGACGGGGGAGAACGAGAAGAGGTAAAAGGGGGGTGGCAACGAGAGCATGTGCGAACGAGCGAGGTGATTGGGCTATAACGACGCTGCGCCCATGGGCAACGGCAGCAGCACGGCACGCGCGGAGACCCACGACCGGCGCGCACACGATCACGAGAACACAGCAGTCGTCGTGTTTTTACGATTTGTTTGTATGTGGCAGTAGTAGGTACGTGATTCTTGCGTCACTGGTCTTTGCAGTGCTGCGAGTTGTATACCCTTCGCGAAGAATTACACCCACAATTGTCAGGGATATGCTATTGGCTGTGCTGCACCTATTGTCGGACAGTTGGGAAACACATGGTGATCGTCGATATTTGTATGTTGGTTTATGGTTCGATTGCTCTTGTTTCACGGCATGTCCGCCAGTCGTCTCTCTGACGGCACCTCAGACAGCAGGCTCTCTGTGTTCACGACCACCGTGCGTTTTGTACGGTGCAGGCAGCACTCTGGGCAGCAACGGCTGCAGAAAGTAGTCAGGAGTTGATTATTTGTTAGAACGGGGGGAACGTTATGCTGTAGTTGAGTGGACAATCGCGACCATGTTGAAAGTAGTTAGGTCTGCACAATGGTTCAATTTTGTGTACACTTTGTCTCGTGTGTTTTATGTGAGGAGTGTCGTGCTTTTCAGCAAATTCTTGTTTTTCGATTGGTGTTCATTATCTCATCTATCTAGGGTTCCAGCACCTTCGTGTGACCACGGACTTCTTGATTTGAGACTTAATGCGAGATTACCAACTACAACAACAACCCAGGCTCTAACCCATCCGACCAGCCGTGGCGGTAACTTTTGGGAGGTAGTACCGTTTGGCGTTAACTGCTTGCCGGCAATGCCGTATATTGATGATTTTTGGCGGTCCCGGCAAAATAAAAAATATCGATTGGTGTTTGATGGTGCTGTAGCACGACGAAAATAGTTTGGGCGGTTAGTGATGTTTGTTTTTTCGGCGGTACCGGCTTTGGCAGTTCCCGGTCATACCGATATATGTCCGTGACTACCGCCAGTACCGGGATCTCTCACCAGCGAGGTATTTTTTAGTCCGGGAGCATTCCCGATGAGTACCCTCAAAAATTACAAGGTGCTCTGGGCACGGGTATGGAAGACTTGCAAAACTTACGGAAGTTTGCGGTGTTGGTTATAAAAATCTCACACACCTTAAAGAAGTTCCGGGTATCGTGACACCAGCCCAGAGAACATAGAGAAGCTCTGGGCAGTTGAACATATGTGGTACCCCGGGGTATTGTGGCACGGGTGTGCAAACCTCATAAGAGTTCCCGGTAGAGATGTAGCACTCTTCTTGCAGAATTCGTAGAAGCTACGGGTGTTGTGGAACGAAGTTAAAGCCCTGAAAATGCCGGTGGAAGCGCTGACTGAACAAAACCGTTTTTTTTGCTCGATGAATTCCCTAACCGTTTTGTGTTTGCGCAAAACATCATGTGGCCGGCTCAGAGGGGGTACGTAGAGTAAAATTATGAACACATGCACCAGCCCATACCCCAGGTGCCCCCACGCTCTGACACGCCGCTTGGAGGCGACGCCGACGTCACACGACGAGAGTGTTAGGTTGTCTCTCTCTACGATAGTTTCTTAATAGTAACAGTTGAATTAAGCTGACAACTGTTGTGTTGTCTCCGCAAGAAAAATAACGTAACCTGAATTTCTCAGCTTGACTCCATTTGTTTTTCAAACCCGGGTGGTTTTCGCTACCGTCTCTGCTTGCGCTTTTTACAAATGCATGCCAGCCGAAAGTTGATAAATGCGTAGCAATGTTATAAGGATTACCCTGGGCTGGGTATTTGATCGATCGTCTACCCCTATAGCTCGGTAGGTAACACTCTCACATTTGACGTCGTCCAGGTCACGGGTTCGAACCTCACATCGAACGTTTCTTTTACAGCAACGCTTGTGCGTGCCTATATAAAAGAACATATATCCCTGGTCCCCCAGGCAATGAAACGAAGCGGGTAGGTCAGCGTACAGACGTATACGGTCCCGACGCCCCAAAACTCCGCCTGTCAGACGGGGAGGGGTGTAGTAAGGATTAACTTGGACTGGTTTTCGATCGATCTTTTACCCCTATAGCTCAGTAGGTAACACCTTCACAGAAACCCGTGCGCGACCTTCGAGTCGGTTTTCAAAACCACGACGTAACGTCATACTTCAGCGTATAAATGCCACGGGTTCATTAAACAAATAGGGGTTGGGGACACGGTGCCCAAACCCCCCTCTCCCCCTTTGAAATCAAAGATCAGGCGTGAGTGCGAAACCCACCGACAACAGTAATGTTGACGCTCTTCGTTAGGACCGTCACTCGAAGGGACAAATAGACTCGCCAACTACTTGTAAGTCGGACAAATACTCCGTACGGTGAAACGGAGGTGCCGACAATTCGATTCATTGGGATTCCTTGAATTTAGACGTTTTTGAAGGGGGATATAGTTTGTTTCACACACGAAATCGCTAGGGGCTGCGGAAATGTTTTTGGATGACACTGCATCACGCGGCGAAGACTCACACCCATGAACACATACATATGATGGAACAGCTTATCAAACTCTCCACGGTGCCGCGGGTATAACGCTGTGTCGTTCGTACATATACATGATATTGTATCGTACGAAGAAGAGGCTTTATGATTTGCCATCGTCATCAACGCTCGGTTGGAGAAGGACAACATCACTGACGTAGCGGTTCCCTCCACTGCGATAGTCTCGACACTACATAGTCGTTAACCTTAAATGGTACAAGTGCTGGTGTCGTGGGTTCGAATCTTTGTATGAAGGTATCAAGTGACACCTACCTAATGTCAAGGTTGCCGATTATGGGATAGGTAGGCATATTTCAACGAGAGTCGACGAGGCAAGAACGTGCAGCCCCTTGCTCGCGATAACAAGGGAAGGCATGTATTTGTAGTGGGGATGGGTGAGAAGGGCGTACTTTGTGACCCTGGACCTGAGGTACGATTGGTAAGGAGCAGGATCAACAACGCGAAGAACGTAAATGGGCCGGGGACGCACAAACAAATGAACGGCTATGAAATGTTCCTGCACCACTGCGGTATGCCGTGGATTGGTGATGACCTCGCGGTTTCATTCGTGTTCCCGTCGGGTAATATAGCGACTGCGCCAAACCCTGCCACGGTCTTTTGTCCGCAGTAGAGTGCTACCTACAATTCCTCCCTGTTAGCGAACATGACATTTTCTTCGCTTCGGGAAAACTAGGTCTTCTCGACCACAGATAACGGTAAATGATTCGTAGCGGATATTTCAGGGTAGTTGGCAACCACATGGGGAATGTTTTCTCTATAAAAAGTAATTGAAACAAATAGTAGGGCCAGAAATCCTGATCTTGTTTTGAAGCAAGTAATAACGAAATTTGACCAACCAAATGGGGATTGTTTTTTCTATAATAAGTACCTGGTATTTGAAACCAATACTGTCTGTTAAAGTACGGTCAGAAATCCTGATATTGTTTTGAAGGAAATAATCACGAAATCCGGCCAGGAAAGGCCAGGAAAAGTGGTCAAATTCGAGGAAAACAAACGAAGCATGGCACGTCTAATCTATCAATAATAGAGCGGTCTTGGAAATAATAGCTTTACATACAAGACGTTCTATGGTGTTTTTCGAAAACATTAAATAAGGACGGAGTAGTTACGTTTCACAATGTATGGGCAGTCCACACCGATGCCTAAAGAACATGTTTGATAACCAATAAATATCAATCTTGTTTCTTTTGCTTGTGAAAAAGTGCTCTATTAATTGGACGTGCCGTGTTTCAATTGGATATTTTGATATATATTATAGACAACTCGTGTTTCAATAGTATTTTGTGCTAACGATTGATTAAGGTGGCTGTGTGTTGAATAGATTCGTGTCCACAATTTGTTTCGGCGACTGTCTATTGGTTGGAATTGTCCAGACATTTGATTTCGGCGAGCAGACCTATTTGAAATTGGGCAGACAGTTGATTTCGGCGATTGTCTGTGAACTGGAATTGTCTAGCCAGTAGATTTCGATAACCATTCATTAATTGGACTTGTATCAACAATATATTTCGGGTGTTGGCTATGAATTGGAATTATCTAAACAATTGATCGTGGACACTGCAAAAAAATTGGAACTATCGAACAAATTGATTTCGAATGTTGTCCAATAACATGAAATATCTAGACCAATGATTTCGGGTGTTGTCCGCTAATTGAAAGTGTCCTGGCACTTGATTTCCGGAGCTGTGTATTAATTAAATCTGTCTGAACAACCGATTTCGGCTGCTGCTTCGGGTGTTGTCCGCTAATTGAAAGTGTCCAGGCACTTGATTTCCGGAGCTGTGTATTAATTAAATCTGTCTGAACAACCGATTTCGGCTGCTGCTTATTAAATAGAATTGTCCTAACAAGTGATTTCGGGTGATGTTATTTAAGTGTGAGGAAACAACTCGTGCGTCTGGTGGTGCACCCCTCGACCTTCCCACAAGGCGCGGGAGCAAAAGAGGAGATGATGTCATTGCAAATATTGTCGTCGGTGTCGTGGAGTACATGTACATGTTGAAGAAAAGGCTGGTAGATTACTTATAGTTATTGGTAGAGTACGTTGTAGATGTACTCGGGTCAAGAAGCCTATCATCCCTCTTGCCCGTTACCCTGCAAAATCATCCAAACATATATATATTTTAACCCTTTCAGTACCGTACTCCCGTTTTGGGGACAAATCACTTGGAATTAGACTGGTTGGTCCCCAAATCGAGACTGCGGTACTAAAGGGGTTAAGCCAATTCGGGAAACATACCCCACTTCATGCTATTGTGGATAGTTCGCGGCTCCATATATCACACCAATCAGCCAATCAAAATCTATCAGATATTTGTGCAACTATGAGCAACAGCTATGTATTCTTACGGAATGAACTGGCCACAAATAGACTTCGGCGATTGGGAAGTAGCTGGATTTGTCCTCGCAATTCATTTCGGAATGCGACCAGTAAAGCTACTGCTTGAGAAGAGTCATAGCCTTCTACCTATTTTTTTTATGATGGCACTCCCCAGTGATTTGAGATTATCCGTCGTATGGCACAATAAATCACCTTGCAAATTGTGTATACAGGGAACTTCCCGATCCTGCGGTACAGTTAATCCTACCGTGGATCTGTCGTATACCGACCAAATCGACCGTAGTCCTCCAACTTGATGCCAGCTTCCAAATGACAGAACTCTCTAAAACTTGATTCTCAAGGCAATTGTAATCAGGAGATCGCTTTTGAAACCATTGTGCGGACAATGCCAGTGAATGAACGGTCGCCCAAAGCAGTTGCGCCGACAAGTCCACTTCATATGAATCGCCCTAAATTAACTGTTCATGAAATTCCAATTGCCTAGGTTTACCTAGGGTTATCTCGAAGCAAAATTAATTTGCTGTCCGGTACACAAGCACTTTTTTGCCAGTTTACGGTACAAAAATCTCAAACCAGGCAATCGGGGACCCCAAACCCAAGATACATGAAATTTTCTGTCAAGGTATACCGTTTTATGGCGGAACATCCATGTCCGTCCGTCTCACTTGTCAAAATGCAGAAAAACGGTTACACTGTATTTTTGCCACTTTAAGGTACGAAAAAGTAAAACGAGGTGATGTTGGCACACCAAACTCAAGTTATATGACGTTTTAAGTCAAGGTTCACCGTTTCCTGGCAAAAAAATAGTGTCGCGGCATAGCTTATAATTTCGAACAAAAACCGCGTGCGTTTTAAGCTTCTTCTACTCTTGTTCATACGAACATACCAGGTACGAGTCAAGCGTTGCTTATAATATTTCTAAAGACGTTTTATTTCGTTCCGTTCGTGTGCGTGTGCTCAGAACACGGTACCGCGGGCGAGCCCGGCGCCGCCGCGGGGGTCAGCGGGTGCTAGCAGGTAGAGGGGGTGTTGCAAGGAGCGCGGTCGCCGTGTTCTAGTCTAGGCGCAGCGTGTGCCTTGAGACACGTGGGAAGCACGAATGGACCCAGTCTGGCCTCCTTGAGAGGCTCCGCTTGTACCATGTACGAGATGTAACGGTCGTTCGGATATGCAAAATAA
This sequence comes from Macrocystis pyrifera, assembly GCA_031763025.1. Classification (NCBI taxonomy): domain Eukaryota; class Phaeophyceae; order Laminariales; family Laminariaceae; genus Macrocystis; species Macrocystis pyrifera. The sequence continues at coordinate 7,644,386 of JASSKH010000019.1, forward strand.
TATTCAAGCGGTGCTTAGTTTTGCAACCAAACTAAAGTACAAAGAGAATTCAATGCAGTTTGAGCACCAACTTTGTCGAGCTGGCGAAGAAGGGCCACGGCGAGCACCGGGCTTCACGCAAGGCGGGCGACGGGGCTCATTTTCGCGGAGAGGAAGGAAACCTTTATCGGGACAAAATCGGTGATGAGGTGGTCGCGAGACGGGCGGACGGCATACAACGCTAAGAGTCAAGCTCTGCTGTTTGTTTTTTTTTCTTTTTGACCGGTATAAACGTGTTCTAATCAGGCAGAAAAATAGTACATGAGAGGGGACGGAGATATTTTTCCTTTCCGCGCTTTTTCGTACTTCTGCATACGAAACAAACTGCACGCAGATCCCATTAAGATCCTGCACATAGCAGGTGCTTCGGAAGCTGCTGCTGAGCTTTGGCCGCCGAGAGCTTTGGCCGCGATCGACAAATATATGCTTCTTCAGGTTGTTGCGACGGCAGATTCCTCAAAGCGATCGAGAGGAACTGCACCACTACCACAACAAGTAGCTAACTGCTGCTGATCAGCAGCTCTCTCTGAGCAGCAGCTCCTCTGAGGAGTAGCTTAGCTACCGCTTGCCGCTGACTGAGCAGATTTTGTTTTGCTGCTATTCATAGCTGCTGCCGCTTCTGCTGCTGAGCTATAGCCGCCGACAGTTTAGGCCGCCAGCAGATGCATGAGCGACTACGGGAAGAGAGAGACAGCACCACTCCCCCACCACAACAAATAGCTGCTGTCGCCACGATCACAGACAACCGGCCGAGATCACCTGGTAGCTACTACAGTCTAGAAATTTGGAATTGCCCGCATAATTGGTTCAGAAGGCGGTCTGCTAAGTGAAATGGCCCGGACAATAGATTTCGGACACCGTATAATTATTCTTGCCTGGCCAACTGATTTGGGCGACTATCTATTTATTATTGATGTCGGGACAAATGACTTTGGCAGAAGTTGAATAATTGAATTTGTCCTCACAATAAATTCGGGAGGCTGTATATTGTTTGGAATCGTAGGGATAAGTGATTCAGAAAACGGTCTGTTAATAATTTGATTTGTCGAGACCACTGATTCAGGAGACAGCCTATTAAATTCAATTGGCCGGACAATCAATTTGGACAAGGCTGATTAATTGGAATCGTCTGGACAATTGGTTACGGAGACTACCAATAAAATAGAATTGCCTGGAAAATAGGGTCAGGCAGGGGTCATGTAGTAGACATTGTCTGTTTTGATTATCTGAAATTAGACACCACAATAGAGAGTCAATTGCACTATTTCACAGAAAGCTATTATTAGCAGTATTCTTAGGAAATTTGACTATTGCCTATTATTGTCCAACTGTGTTTTTCTTACAAGGTACGTACCAGTCTTGATCGCTTTCTGCTCTCTTTGTTTCGGATCGTTTGATCGGTCATCTATCTCGAATAAAACAATTACGGCGGTAGGGAGCCCAAAGTGAATGCGGCCACTACGGCAGTAGTGCTGAAGTTCGTACACCTTGTCAAACAATCAATGAAGTCCATTTTTTTTAAATCGACGGAGTCACGTCGACAATCCAACGTTTCAACATTTTTACGGCTCGCCGATAGCGTTCGTTGCTCAAATCGTTTCCTAAACATATGTGTAGCTTGACTTATACTTAGTGCAGCGACCTCCGCCACCTCGTCGAAGATCGCGACCGTATCAACCAACGGCGTACTTTCCTTTCTCTTTTTCACTTCGAGTTGATGTGTCTGGTATGGATTATGCAATTCTATTGTCAAGAAAACGTGGGACGTCGGTCAAGATTGGGGTGGCAGTGCGTTGCAGTATAACAAGCACCACAGACAAGTATGCTACGCAAGCTACATTTTTGAAAATATAATAAGGCAGCGATCGTCGAGCGTGCCGTAGTAAATTGCACAAAGTGAGAAATTAGCATTATTAAGGAGCGAAAGTACGAATACGAACAAAACTGGTCGTCACCTAAACGATCGAATCGTCCTGGGTCTCCACGTTGTGCATTTGCTTCCCGTACTGCACCAATCAATTGCGTAACGGCCAAAGCGCCTTGAGTGTAAATATATATGTACTACCCAGAGATAGAACACACTACCGCGCCGACTTGTCGTGCCCTGCTTATTTTTCGTGCCCCATCTTATTCGGTCATCTTTTTGTTAAATAGCTTTCTGTAAAAGCCTTTACTTTCAGCATCTATCTGGTGTGCCTCTTTGTCATGCACTCTGTCACATTCGCCTCCTTTTTCTAGTCTTGTGGCCGGCCCTCGCTGGCTCCCCCTCTCGGCCCCTCTTGTCTCTGCTCCTCCCACAGTTTTTTCCCCTTTGAGGTTAACGTCTTCCCTACTCCTTAAAAGTTGTTTTATGCGCGGTGTATACGGTAGGTACATTCTCTTCAGGTGTATACGGTGGGTACATTCGCTTCGTATCCCAGCGCTTGCATGTCGCCTGAATCGTGTTCCGTAAATTTGAGTGCGACTGGGTACTCGCGCCACCGCTACTGCAATCCGGACCCTATCAATCAAAGACACGTTTTCTTGTCGTTTCTTCACTTGGTGTTAAGCGTATTTCTCATCGTGCATATGACTTGCATTGTGTTATCGAGCTGGTTCCAGCATGGTGCTTTTTACAAAGGTGTCTTTGTTTTCTCCCGCAAGAGTGAGATATCATTCCAACTATTGTTGCAAAGCAGGGCCAAGGTCGATATATAGTCTCTAGTTTATCACCTATGGGCGCTCAAACAACGAGTATTGTGGATTCTGCAAGCGAATTTACCTCATTAAGAAAAGGAAGACATCATCTTGGTGAAGTTCCTGGGGGTGTTTCGGCTTTTTCCTAATGATATACGATATACGAACTGTTGTGCATGTGAACGTTTACTGAATGAGCAGGCGAAGAATACAATACTTAAAACACATTAGGACTTCATACCTCAATCAGGGCTATAATTGCCTTTGTGGTAACCATACGGAACTTACCTCTGGAGTTGTGATATTTCGGCACCACCTCACCTCAATGATCATGATGGTCATGGTCGACCTCCGATGTGGTTCATAAAAAAACGAAATTCAAAGGAAAAATTTGTCCTGCCTCAGGCCTGGATTTAGTTTGTCTCTATTGGTACCCAAAAATGTTTTGCGGTTCTACACGTCGTAGGCAATCATTTTGGTGACACGGGCAAACGTTTCTGATCAATTGATTGCGAGACTTATGAACCAAACGTTTGAAGCTTCACCTCGGTTTTCAACGGGACTGTGCTGACGGCAACGACGTGACGGAACGGTTAAACCGTTGTAAGAATGGTGCCGTGGTGAACTGCGGTTGCCAGTGTAACCTACCGTCGATTTGTACCCTTTCGTCCCGGCGAGAGCATCACTACCGGTTTACATTGCCGTTCCGTCCCGTTGTCAACACCTCCGCTCGCCGTCCCGTTTTGACGTACCAAAGTGTACCTATTTTTCCGTTCCAACGTTGCCGTCACGTCACCGTGAATTTCGCAATACGATTGTTTCGTCTGCCCGTCAACGATGTTAGGAGATAGTCGTCCAGGCCTGTGATAGACGGCCTTCTGGAACAACCTCCGTTTCTACTGTGCTTGACCTAGTACTACGAAATCTCAACTACAGATACATTAACTACAACGTTTTGTAAATCGAGAGTACAAATTAAAAATTACAAAACAAAATTAATGAACGAAACTGACCACAGAAAAATAAACGGACAGTAGAATAACAGTAACGTGTTTATCACAAAAAATATCCTTTTATCATATTAACCTCGTGTAGAAAAGTATTCAGAATGTTTTGAAATCAGGCATCAGAAGCTAAGAAAACAATCGAGTATACAACCCACTAACAAAAGTGAAATAGCTAGGCTTTCGTATCACCCCCACATCTAGTCAACACGGCCCGAACCTTGCACATGTCACACACACGAGGCCCCAGCTAAGTAAGAAGAACGATCAAGATCGACACCACCAACACCGCTGCCGTGCTTGATAATGACACTATTGAAGCGTACCTAACCCCGTGGCCGGCCACCAGCCCCAGCACCCCAAACCAGGCATAGCCAGCTGAACGGAGTTGGGCATTCTAGAACGAAATAGGCCGTGGGACATATGTGGACGATCTCGTCTAACCGTGGAAACAAATACTGCTATGTATCGTCCCACTCGGTTAAAAAAAAAACGGTGGGCCAAAGCGAAAAATATATTTACCGTCTGGTCACGTCTGTGTAGCCTGCAACCTTTTAGAATCCCCGAGATATTCTTCTCCATTTTTGGTATCGACACCGAACCTCTGATTTCGCCCAGGCTTTTTATGTTTCGTACCAGTTTTGTTGACGACACACGGGGGATTCATATAAAACAGTAGTTTAACTCCGTCGAAGTTGTTGAGGTCAGAGTTGTCGATTTTCCAGGGTGAAAACGTCCACGCTCCCGCGGCGAAATGCCCGAGCTTTTCCAAACCCCCGTGGTCTGCGTTAATGTGCATTGTCGTAGATATTGTTTATGCGCGACATCGTAGGTTCCGTGGAGAAATGTACGCGGCAAACGTTCTACCTGCGTGTCTTTTTGTGGATGCGCTCCGAACAAAAGCAACAGGAACCAACAGCCTGGGCACGGTTTGACCTGTATTATGACAATTGATCTAGGAGCGATCACCCTACTACGAGAACTCCCCCGATTGGTTCTTTCCACTCAAACGCGTTTGAGCGCGGGGGAGCGTTTTCACATATTATTGCAGCACATTGCACGACGAGAGAGCGTGAGATGGTCAACGGAGGTAATCAAGGATGAAAGAAAATCTAACCCCACGACGAAATCGACTTTAACTTCCGAATGCGGCGTTCTTACCAATTTGTTGTATATATCTGTAAACTGGCTGTCACAGCGCGTGATGCATGTACGGAGGGATTAACTTTTAACGCCGTCTATTCGTTACCCGGTTGGGCTTTCTCTTCCAGAATCTACCTCTATACGTTTGACGCGCGATTTCGCCTTCTGCTCAGGCTTTGCCTTCATTTGGGAATCGTGTTATTTTCTTTGTTTTCCCTAATTTCCTGTTATTTTTACTCGTCTATTTTACATATAACATATATCGTGAGTGAGCACCGTGCTACCCTGCCCACCGTACCCCACCTGCTTCCATCAACTGTGCATTAATGACGATCGCCTATCGTTTTTCCCCCACACTTGCCTGGTTCCGTAGACGCCACTCATATAACTGATGCGCGGCGCTCCCGGTGCTGGATGTCGAAGGGTAGATCGAATACTGTCAACCCCTCAAAACTTTGAAAGGGGGATATTAGATGTTTTAATGTAACGATTGTAGCACAAAGCACCGGCCACCCCGTGACCGTGAGTTATTACACGTTCGTATCTTAGTGCCAACTCAAGCAGGCGTACGACATGGGCGCGGCATGCTCCTATTCCTGTACTGCGCGGCGCTTACATTGTTCGAAGCCATCTGATGCCACCAAATGTTCTATTGGTTCGATTGTTCTCTAGGAGTCCAAAAGGGGTGTAACTAGCCTCGACAGTAAGCATCTTCATCACTGTTAACGTATTAAGCATCAGGGTGTTGTGTACCGTTATTGGAATAGCCAATAGTCGGCTCGAAACGGAACACCCGCTAACACGGCCTTGTTTCAACCGTGCTCCTTACTCACGTTTACGCTAGGACTTTCCGGGGGTGCGATCTTACGTAAACCAGGAGATGGCACCACTCTCTATCATGGCCGTCCGTCGTACTCCTTGGGCGGTTTTGTTGGTCCTCTACGCTGTCGGCAACACTCAAGGGCAACTGACGACATGTACCGAAAGCGACTTGGGCGATCCTGTGAGGGTGTCATACAATCTTCGTGCTTGCGGTCGGGCTTTGAATGGCCTTTCCGACAAATTGCGTGCACCGAAATTTACCATCGCGCCTGCTGGATGTTCACGCTTGCACTCCACCCGTTCTAATTCGCCTTGTCGTGTCTGAGGTCTGTAGCCAAAAGATACCAAGCCGTGGAGGTTTCAGTGTAATCGCATGTGTGAGTGGAGCAGTGGCCGGGGATCCTGTGTGATGTCCCCTAGCCACCTGGCTCGTGGTCCGATGAGGATCACTCCGTGATAATACAAGCTCTAAGAACAAGACTTACTGAGTGCGAGGCCAGCGAGACTGGTGGAGTCCCTCGCTGGAAGCCCTCTTGCTGATATCATCTGGCAGAGGCCATAATATCTAGATATTCGCGGAACTTCTGTTGGAGGAGTTTTCGGCTGCGGAGTATTGGGTCACAGCTGGGAAGGCAGTTGGCCCGTTGGACGGATCGAAACGGCTTGAAGCGCACAGCAGGGGAGGACGCTCCGGGAGCTGGAGGACGCACAGGTCAGGCGGCAGTTTCTCCGTTATTACAGTAGAGTCCAGGTGGACTGCTGTGGATTATGGCGCACACGGCAAGCACGCCGCTGGTGGTAGGGGAGTCTCTGACTCCACCGAAATACGGAGAGGTGTGGACCGAGCAGGCCTCTCGTGTTTTTTACGCAGCGTACCTCGATTATGAGGAACGGCTGCAGCTCGCCAACGCTCAGGGGGTGGTTCAGCACTCCAAAGTGAGCATGGGCCAGCTTATCCCCAATTACATTCATCGGTGTTTTGAGGGATTTTACAAGCATCAGACTACGATGACCGCCTCGGAGTTGTTGGACGCTGTTAGGCAGCACGCTGGTTACACAACCACCAGCAACAGATTTGACACCTCGCGGGCGGCAGCGGACTTGCGTCGCGTTCTCTCAATGAGGCGCGATGAAAAGCAGGGCGGTGAAACATCCGTCAAAGACCGCGCGATGATGGTAAACTCCGCTATGGAAAAGTATTTTGCGGAGAATCACGCGGTGCATGCCATGTACCGCGCGCAGGACCGTTCGTGGTTGCCCGGACCGGCGGAATTTGTGAGCATGGCGTTGGTGGATGGCTTATGGCCGTCCGAGTTCAAAAAGTACGTAAAAGGTCAGCTAACGTACGCTGCAGGGTGGAAGAAGGACCCGGCATTGGTCATGGACCAAATTTTTTCTGCTGCAGAACAGTGGAAATTCATCGAGGCGTATGGTCGGAAAGATGCTGCAGGGGCAGCTGAACCGCGACGCCAACAGCAGCAGAAACCGAAACAGCAGCAGTCCGCGAAAAAGTCGTTTGTTCGCGTCTGTTTCGAGTGTGGTGATCCCAACCATTATGTTTCTGATTGCCCAAAAGCTCGCGGTGGCGGCACAGCTCCCAGCAGTGGTGGGCGCGGGTCGTCAGGGTATCGCGGGGGCCGCAATGGCGGCCGGGGCAGATTCAACCATGGACGCGGGCGCGGTGGCCGTGGTGGCAATCAATTGACAGCGGGCGGTGGAACTTCTGCTGTTGCTTCTTCAACTTCTGGTGCGCCAGCGGCAGGAGCCGCTGGGTCGGGATCTGGTTCGTCTGTTGCCGGCCGAGCTGTATACGTTGGAGGAGCTGGAACATCGGTGGGTGCTGCTGGAGCGAGAACTTCGCCATCCACCGAGCGGGCGGAGTCAGTGTCTGGTGCTGCTGCAGGGGCGGTAGCGCCGGAACCGTCTGTATATTCGACGTCTTGGTCGGGGTGGACCGCCGATTCTATTTCTTCGGCGCCGGCTGTAGGAGGGCAGCCATGGCGTCAGGTGACTCTTGGTACCGACCAGAGTTCAACGGCAGGTGAAGTGCCTGTCGATCGCAGCGCTGAGTGTTTACGCGCTGATCTCTCTTTGCCAGGGTCGGTTGGTTCGCTGATGGCGCGTGTGATCCTTGATTCGGGGTCGGCGCTCACGTCCATCGGTGTCGGCTTACTTCAGCAGCTGTCTTCGCATTTCGGCGGCGCCGATCTGCAAATTCCGTTCGAAAATGGCCCGCAGCAGGCGAAAACCGCTACGGGTGTTTCAGTGATGGTCACGCACAAAACGGTGCCGATTGCCGTGAGTGTACGGACGCCGTGGGGAGCGGTGAAATTGGAGCCCATCACTTTCGCGGTCATGCCTGGTACAGATAACGTCGTTCTGTTTGGCATGGCTACCATGAAAGCTCTTGGCATCGACGTCTACCGTGAAGCTCTGGAGAAGCTTCGCCCTCGCGCAGTGCCGGTATCGACCGGTGTGGAGACTCCGAGTTACCTTGCGGCGCGCAGAGTGACGGTTTCCGTGCGTGCTTTTCAGACCGAGGCTACGGTGGATGCTCCGGAGGACAAGGCGGTGGAACATTTGGTCGACCGGGGGCCAGACATGTTCATGGATCCGGAGGAGGAGCGGACGGCCCGAGAACGGGCGTTGGAGGACAGCGTGCAGCAGGCAGAGCAGAGTGGATTAAGCGTCGGCGGAGCAACCCGTTTGCGCGAAATTTTGGCTCGTCGCGTGGGTGCTTTTCGCCGTGCGCTGTGTGGTGATCCGCCAGCGCAAGTGGAGCCGATGCGAGTGCAGCTGAAGCAACAGGCGAAGCCTGTCAAGGCAACGCCACGTCGGTACGAACCGACGAAAAGGGACTGGCTCTCGAAGTGCATTGCTGCTTTGGTGTTTTTTGGCTTTGTCTACCACAACATCCAGGCGGTGTGGGCGAGTCCGGCGATGGCGGTGCCCAAGAAGGACTCTTTCCGTTTGGTGAGCGACTACTCGGCGGTGAACGCACAGGTGGAGAAGTCCCCGGGCGTCATGCCCAACCATGAAGACATGGGAGATCTGCTGGGGGCGCGTTTCTTCGGCAAGCTGGACCTACTTCAAGGGTACTGGCAGATGCCTTTGGCTCCGGAGGCGCAAGACGTCTTCACCATGGCGACAAGCGACGGTTTGTTCACGCCTACCCGTGTTCCCCAAGGTGTTTTGAATGCGACTTCTTATTTCCAAGGTGTCATGACTGAAGTGTTGCGTGGTTTGGATTGCAAAGTTTGGGTCGATGACGTTTTCTTTTTCGCAGACACCGAAGAAGCTCTTCTGCAGCTGCTTGATGACATTCTTGAACGCCTGGAGAATGTTGGACTGTTTGTCGCCGCCCACAAGTGTACCTTCTTCTCTCGTGAACTGGTCTGGTGTGGTAAGGTGTATTCCAATGGTGTCGTGTCCCATGACCCCGCTCGAGTGCAAGGTTTAAGTGAAATGCGTCGTCCCGAAAACGCTGGAGAACTAATGCAATTCTTGCAGGCTGTCAACTGGTTGCGTACATCGTTACCACGTTTAGCGGAAACGGTAGCACCGTTACGTGATTTTTTGGAGGAGCTCCTTGTTGGGGCTACACGTCGGACTAAGCGAGTGGCGCGCAATCGTGTCATCAAGGATACCGCGTGGACGGAGGATCGGGTGCGGGCGTGGAATGCCGCACGGGGTTTGGTGGCGCAAGCAGTGCCGCTTCATCATCCTCGTCCCGGGTGCGTTGTTTTGATGTTTCCTGACGCTTCTGATTTCCATTGGGGTAGTTTTCTCACCCAAGTGCCTGAACACGAATTTCGCAGTGGATTGGCGTTGGAAAGCATGTCTCACGAGCCTCTCGGATTTCTGAGTGGTTCGTTCACAGGTTCGCAGTTGCGCTGGGCGACTGTCGACAAAGAAGGTTTTGCGATCGTTAATACGTTCCGGAGGCTCGAATACCTGCTTTGGGGTGGTGTTCATATCTTTACTGATCATCGAAACTTGCAGTACATTTTCAATCCGGAGAAGTGTGTCACGACGGTCACAAAGACCATGGCACAACGCCTAGAGAATTGGAAGGGTGTTTTAGGACAATACCGCTATGCAATCGAACACATCCCTGGCGATCGAAACTGTTGGGGGGATCTGTTGTCTCGTTGGGTCAAAGTTCCTACGGTGCCTGTTCGTTCGGTTGCCGTGCACAGCCCATGTAATGCTGACGATTCGCTTCCCGCATTGGATGTGATTCGTGCCTCGCAACAAAGGTCTGTCGCTCGTATCGGCGTTGGTGTTCATGAATTTTCGACAACCTTCGGTCAAGCTACCTTGGCCGATGATGGTTTGTTTCGTGTGCGTGTTGGGGTGCGTGACGTCTTGTGGATTCCGCCGGATGATCTTGCTCTTCAAACTCGTTTGATGGTGTGCGCGCACATGCGCTCGGCTGGTCACCGTGGTGTGGCGCCGACTTTGTTTCGCCTGAAGGAATATTGTGTTTGGCCTCACATGGATTCTCAGGTTCGCGAATTCGTTCGCCAGTGTTTGCACTGTGTAGACACGCGTGCAGGTGCACTCATTCCTCGTCCCTACGGAGACACGGTGCATGGTACCGCTCCGGGAGAAGTGGTGCACTTTGATTTTTTGTATGTTGGCCACAGCGGGCCCGAAGGTAGCGATGGCCTGCCTGATGAGGATGGTTTCCGATATGTTTTGGTCATCATGGATGATTTGTCCAACTACGTGGCGTTGGAACCGGCCGAGGCTTGTACAGCCGAGGTCACAGCGAAGCATTTGCTAGCCTGGTGTAAGACTTTGGGGGTGCCGCGTGTGTGGGTGAGTGATACCGCCACGCATTTCAAGAACAGGGTGCTTGCTTTGTTGAGCGACGCGTTGCACATCGAACATCGTTTTGCTGTCGCTTACACGCCGTGGTCGAACGGTACGTGTGAACGCATGGTAAAAGAGGTGGTACGTGCTCTGCGTTCCATTCTGTCAGAACAGCGTCGTCAGGTTTCGGAGTGGGTTGATGTTTTGCCGGCCGCTCAGTGGGCCTTGAACACTTCGTTTCGTGAACGTTACCGAAGCACTCCGTACAGCGTGATGTTTGGGCGTGCTCCGCGTACCGATTTCTCGGCGCTCGTTTCTGAGTCTGATGGCAGGTGGAATGTTGACGTGATGAATGCTGACTTGTTGCGTGCGAACGTCCGTGAAGTCGTTGCAGAGCAGGAGAGATTTTGCGCCGATATTCGCGCAGCTGTTGCCGTGTCTCGCGACAACAAACGTAAACAGGCTCAGGGCCAGGTGGTGTTGCCAAAATTTGCGGTTGGTGATTTCGTGTTGTATGCTCGTGTTCGTCGGCAGGGTGTCACACCGAAATTGTTGTCCACATGGACTGGTCCGTGGCGTGTGGTAGCAGCTGATCATGATCATGTGTACTCAGTTCAGAACATCGTTTCTGGGAAGGTGCATCAAGCTCACGTGGCTCGTTTACGATTTTATGCGGATGCGACGTTGAACGTCACCGCTGATCTGAAGGATGTTTTCCAACATTCCTTTGCGCAGGGTGAATGCCGCATGAATGCTTTGGTGCATGTGGCCGAAGATGATGCCAACGAGGTGATTGTCTTGGTCGATTGGGATGGTTTCGAAGCAGAGGAGCGCACGTGGGAGTCTTTGCGGTCGATTTATTCTGCTGCGCCTGAATTCGTCGTGAAGGAATTGCGCAAATTACGGATGACCCGTGCGCTCAAGATTAAAATTGCTTCAGAGTTCAGCATTGATTTGTGATTTGCCGCATGCGATTTCGTCTTGGTTTTCTGGTTTTGTCAAGCTCGTTCGTGTCGAGTGAACTCGCTTTGGGGGTGCTGTAGCCAAAAGATACCAAGCCGTGGAGGTTTCAGTGTAATCGCATGTGTGAGTGGAGCAGTGGCCGGGGATCCTGTGTGATGTCCCCTAGCCACCTGGCTCGTGGTCCGATGAGGATCACTCCGTGATAATACAAGCTCTAAGAACAAGACTTACTGAGTGCGAGGCCAGCGAGACTGGTGGAGTCCCTCGCTGGAAGCCCTCTTGCTGATATCATCTGGCAGAGGCCATAGGTCCGGCCTAATGTTGTGCATGATATCTAACATATCATATTTGCACACCCGTTTCGTCCGTACGTTCAAACGCTAAACCATGATGCAGTGCTTCCTCAGTCAGGCAAATGTCGACCTCGGATGTGGCAAGGCAACGGACGTAGGGTTTTGTTCAGAACTGACTGAAGACCGATATGATTGCTTCCTGGAACTTGCGCCGCCTGAGAACGGCGAGGTGAACAACCAGCAAATTAGGCTATGGCGGGACATTACGTTTTTGTCTTCGTTGTGTAGCAGCTTGGAGCCACCCCGGCTAGCAACCCTTCCCTTTTTTTCACCAGTCTTAATTTGTCTGTGTATTTTCTTTCGCGACATAGACCGACTTGTACGCTGAGTCAACATACTTGTCCTTTAGCGGTCTTTAGCTCCATATAAAGATAATGCTGCTCGCGTGTCAATATCCGGTATGTAAATGGGTTACGTTCCCCTCTGGTCAAAGTTTTTCACCCGCTTGGACGGTCCCCGCTTGCTAGATGAAGAAATGTCGGTAGGTGCCTCTCTGTTGCCTGACAACTTGGCCGGTCACTCAACCCCTTTAACTGCAATATTTGCCAACCGCTCTCTTGTGCGAATGGAGAACATTTTATTTATCCCAACTGTAGAAAAACATGATTCGTGTCGTCGAAATTTGCACGAATACCCTGGAGATATGCGTATAACGCTAGTGTTGGCGATTTCGCACCAAAGGAGTGGTGCCTCGGTAGCGGGGTGCCCTCGTCGTCTTTACGGTGTCTGCGCAACAGAAGCGAGTTTCTTTTTTCATCACTCAAAGCTGGAGATAAAACTTATTAGTTCGAGCAGAACAACAGGCCATCCCTTTCTGGTGCATTTCGCGAAATCAAACGGCTTTTAATCTCAAGACTGAAAATTAATAAGGTAAACACTCGGCCGAGTGGCTCTGAGCGGCTCAAAAATAACAACCTAGAAGCACTCCTCATACCGTAGCACCAGTCACACACGTTTCAGTTTGAGGGCGGAACGACAACGTTTTGCGGCATATTGGTTTGCCCCGGTCGGCGTCATTCACTAAGCACATGATACATTTAATACTGCAGATGGCATCACGCATCGACGTGTAACACCCTGTCCGAACAAATTTCACGCGTTCGTGACCGAGACCGATCACCACGATCGACAAGCATAGCGACGTTCGTCCACGTCATGAAACAGCATCCAAGCTCTAGTGAATAACCCAATGTCAACATATTCCTGTATAGATTTATATTGGTGCCGTCGGACAGTGTTTATTTCATCCCTTCGCTATCAAAGAATCAGCTATAGGGCAGACTGGGTGCTGCTGTCGACAAAAATTGGATAATATCTGCGCAGCCATCTAGCGGTAACAGTAAAACATTTACAACTACGCTATTTTCATATCGCCTCCTTCGCCCGCCCTTCCGTCGTTTTTCAGATTTGTCACACGCCTTCAGGCTGTATGTGCTTCCACGGCCTTTGCATCAACTCCGAGGCGTCCGGCGAATGCGGTGAGGTTGGCAATCTTAGCTGTTCATGAACGTACCTCGTCGATATTTTCTTTGACGTTGTTTTTTCTGAAGGGCATGCCTGCGCGTGCCCTCTAGACGTTTCGCTGTTCGGCACGTACCACTCTTCGCCAAAAGTGTTTATACTAGGCCTCGGGATAAACGATCTTCAGAAGAAAACAATACAGTACAGGCATATATACTAGAGCTCGGGACTCGCGTTTGTCAGCAGAAACAAATATACTGCGGCGTCTGTTATCCGTACGTTGGATTCAATCAGGGCACATGCCATTGGTTCAGGAGAAAGTCGGTACTCCTATCGACACGGAATAATACAGAGAACAAAAACGATAAACATGGAGTGCACATCCCGCCGTCACGGTAGGATCTTAATGTGATATGTTTCGGTTCATACGAGAAGTCAACACTCAACGAGTTGATATCACTCCGTTGCTTCTACCCTCAGGGCATAGAGTGGTAGGCTCTCATCAACAGTACTCCACCCCTCTCCCCCTCTCGTATCCCCAAACTCGGCTCGATTTTGTTCCGAACGACAATGTGCGTGTTTCGGGGGACATGGGCACGATAAATTCAGCCGGCTGTATTTTCTGGTAGATCCAACCAGCAGGTCGCGACTGACAGTAGTTATCTCCTGTCATTACCGTGCGAACCCCGTGACCAAAAAAGAAGTATGGAGGTTTTGCTTGGTTCCCCATCTCTCTTCCCGGCGGAAATTAAACTGTTGCCCATGCCTACCGTTGCTGTTTGGTTTTGGGGGGGAAAGGCTGTGTTGGGTTTCCGCGGACCAAGTTCTTGACTGACCGTCAGGATCTTGCTGATATCAACGCTACGATGCTGTGTTGATGAAACAACGGCCTCACAGAAGTACACGCTGCGGGTTCGGTAACTGGGCGTGCAGATGTCACTTGTTTCGAGTCTCGTGCCTTTTGTCGTGCCTCAACGACGCCTAGAAAGTATCGTCGTCGCAGCAGCAGGGTAAAGTCGCGTCGAACGTGGTCAACAAGACACCTAATGCGTTAGAGGTAGCACCTGTTCTTGTCAGAGTTTCATCACTCATTTGAGGAGCTACAGTGTATAGTTTCATGAAAGATATATTCTTAAAAAAGAACACGCTTAACCTCAACCTGTCGCAAGCACTGGAGAAGTATTGCGCCAACAATAATGGGGTGCATCAGGTTGAGGAACCCCGTCAGCCCGCAGCGTTTTCGCCAAAAAAGCTAACTGTATCCCTTATCGTACCACCACGCGTCGTACGTTGTGTCTTCAGTAATTGCAATACATTTGTAGCAGGAGCCACGAGTGTTTTCCTCATATTTGATCTGAACAACGTTTTTTGCCTTTCCTGTTGTTCTTCCCGCTCGATTCAACGGGTCTTGGGCTCCACTTCGACAACCAGAATTCTCGCCAGGTAGGAAGTGACCAGAGAGGCCACACGTTGAGGACGAAGGGTTGGTCTTTTGTTGGAGCTCACAGCTTGAGTGGGTACCGCACGGCAGGCTTATCGGTGACCTCTACCCGTGCATATTACGGTACATACCCAATATACCTGTTTGTAGTCGCTCGTGAAAGGATATGTGGATTATGTGTGGATTTGGGGCCGCAGAAAGGTGTTGCCACTGCGCCCTATTACTAGTTGCTTCACGCAGGTATGGGTCACGAGCAGATGTTCGAGCAATGACAGTAGCACCAAGTACGCACGCTACCAACCGCCATAATAAGCCACTCACTCACGTGACGCTTGCAGTCAGTCGCCGGGTACAATGGTCATTATAGCGCACAGCTAGCAGTAAAGTCTGTAACTCTTCGCTGACGGTGAATCGAGGGAACTGGACCCCATTCTTCGCTGTGTGTTTTGCTCTGTCATCATATATTCATTTAATATTCTTCGTATCCGTGATTCCGTAACCTTTCAGCATAATGTATTTATCCTGAGGGACGCCTCTTGACAAGGGCGTTCACCACAATGTCACATGGGACACTCCGCTACCACGATGGATTTCCACCATAGAGTACACGTTCCGGTCACGCCTTTTCCTCGAGGGCAGTGTGGTTGATTCTTACATTAGAACCTACGCAATTAGTACCTGTTCAGTGTTAATACTTTACTACGAAATGCTGCCTGATTGACCAATATTCGAAAGATACATCGTCCGTGGTGCGACTCAGTGCAATACATCAATAGTGTGCAAACTTAACTTTATCTTGCACCAAAACATCCCACGTAGAAAATGCACGTACGTGAAATGCTTGTTGGTTTGAACGTATTTATTTTAACGTCTAGCACCCTTGTTCCTTTGCAAATTAGACTCCGCAGTGGGCCCATCCTATTAGCCATCTCGCTCTTACTTGTTAGTGTTGAACTACGCTTAGCCTTCCAAGGCGTCCGCCGAAGACCAATCTGACACCCTGGCAATATTCGCTATCAAGTCGGCCATAGATACTTACAACAACTCTCGTTGTACATACAAAAGCATTGACTTTACGTGAAAATCTTCAGTAGCTTTGCACGCACGTCCAATTTCGACGCCTCTCTATCAAAACGGCCTCAAGTGCTACTCCATGCAGTTAACATCGACACGGATTGCTCTTGACAGAAGAGTTTATGGTCTACCGGTAGTCCGCCGCCTTTACAAGCATGTAGTGGGTGATCCTTAATGATGCCATGAATTGTTGTCCTACTCGTCATCTCGCCGTAGATGCAGGATCATCTTGGCGGCTAACACCTATGCTTGCGTGGTGGAAATGTTTTCGTCTTTGTTCATGCGAGTGCTTTAAGCAAGAAAGAGCGACTGACCGACCAACCACTGAATCCTACAGTACGCTTCTCACACGTAGGCAACGCATAGGCCAGTTTCGATTCCCCCCACCCACGTTTGAACTCTCTTCGCTTCAAGGGCGTCGTTTGTCTGTTTCCGTTGGGGGCTATTAATGTTCATTTACTAACTTTTTTGATATCCCGTTTGCCCGAAATTGAACGCGAACAATTCAGCGTGCCCGGATGGATCAGACATATGCGATGACCCACACATGAAAGGCCTCCGCGGCCAGAAGATTGACTGGTCTGGAGTCGATGGCGCCTGGTACAACATGATTAAGGATGAGGACGTCAGTCTTCATGTGAACGTCCGGTTGACGGCTCCCCTGCCCGAGGAGTTCCCTGACCGCCAGCTAATCACGGGCCTTAGCGTTTTGTCAGAGGGGCACTCTCTTGTTATCGAAGTAAAGAACCCCTACGCTATCGACACAAACGGGTGTCCCGGCGTGACCTCGCCCTGCCTTTCTGACGGCGGACTTCGCGCTGTCGTTGACGGAGAGGAAGCAGAAGGCCTCCTTCATTTTTCCAGAGACGAACATGTGGCAGATGGCATCACTGTGTCGGCGTCAAACTTACCCGCGGAGTGCCGTCAGTTTGGCGGATACAAGATTTGGGCCCGTCTGTACGACGAAATGCTGCAAGGCACCCGCGAGCTGGCTATCGAGGAGCACTTCGAAAACTGGATCCTTCGTTTTGACGACATGGCAGCTCCCAACTGGTGCGCGCAGTACATCGATCAGCATGACCTTGCCGATGTACAGTCCATCCATGCCGTCTTTAAGATCGTGACATCATCGGTGACTGTGCGCCTCAACGTCGGTATGAACTCCCAGGAGGAGGGGGAACTAGACTGGGATGGTCGTGTTTTGCCCGACCTGGAGTTCTGGCAGATGGACGTGGGACTGGACGGCCTATCCCTAGACCACGAGTCGTTGTCAGGAATTCTAGGTGAGACGGCCCGCCCGGTGCTGGATCAGGACGGCCGCGAGGTGATGACGGGATTCGAGGCATTCCGTGGCACCGTTGAAGACTACCGTGTGTTGGGGCCTCTGGGCACCGACTTCGCCCTTCTCAACAAGCGCTAAGGTCTGCTCTACGAACAGAATGCAATGGTACTCCCATGTTCAATTAGTCCGGACGCCTGGACACGATGTCACGGGCGACATTAAAGTATGGTCGTTACCACCGATTGTGACGAGGTAGGGTTATAGGCGTCGAGGTAAAATACTACACTCGTGTGATCTAGACGATATATATGCAACCGCCACCATTGCACGTCGTTTGAGAAGAGTGGAGAATGAGATGATGCGCTTCTATCACGTAAACATCTATTAAAAAAAACACAACGTGGATGGATTTTCGATGCTACATTATATTTTTAATAGCGTGCATTGAAGTTGTCGATATGGCAGCAGACTATTGCTGAAGGTATCACCACAGAAACACTTGTTGCTAACTGAGCGGTTGATGTCGCATCCGCGCACGGTCCGCGAGAAGGGATTGCAGGTTTTGTCAGAGGCCACGTGCATACTATACGAGGTTCGGTTTTCATCGTGCTTGTGATACGTGTGTGGCTATTTCACTAGCACGAAGGTCCTTGACCACTAACCCGTGTCTGGTTCTCTGGGCACCGCCTTCGCCCCTCAAAAACACCGTGAGAGTTTGCTGTGTGACGAAAGTTCAATGGTACCCCCATGTTCAGAGTTCCCAAAAATCTCAATGCGTGTGATGAATAATACACAAGTATGGTCGGTAGCATCGATTGTGAACAGATAGGGCTATAAGCGGCCAGGTAAAATATTACATTTCGTTTGATTTAGATTATATATGCAACCTCTACCTTTTCGCGTTGATCGGATTTAGTGGAGGGGGAAATGATACGCTTCAATCAGTAGATGTATGTTCGTCATATCGCGGGAGGGGCGTTGATGGTACGCAGATGAACGATTCTCTTTCAACAGGGACAAACGAGGTAGTCGATATGACAGCAGCCTATTGCTGAATGTTACGTCGCGGAACTGGGTGTTGCTTACGGGGAGGCTGATATGATCCACGCACGTTCCGCAAACTCAGCGTTGTAGATTTCTGAACGGACCAGGTGCACACCAAAGGCGGTTCACTTTTCATTGTACCATTGCCATGCCCTTGTGGATAAAGCATTTTTGCGTTTCAACGGTTGGCATTTATAGTAGATGTCGATGAGATCAGGAGAGAAATACTCTCACAGGTACACTACGTGCTCACTTTGAATACGCACTGTACTGATTCTGTTCGTACTTGGGTTTTTTTCCTGATGTGACCATCATGATCTCACTCATTAATGTTGCCTATGACGTAGTGAAAGAGTGTCGGCAATCGGAAGCTCTGTCCGCAATGCAATTGTTTTTCACAGATTGCCAAAATATGACCGCGGCGGTGTTTTAAACTACAGGATCAAAGATACAGCGGTAGTAGAGTTGGAGGGGACCATCTAGACTTATCGGAATATAGTTTTGGAGAGCTTGGTCGAGCATATCCGGTCGCGAGACTCTTTGGTTGCGTCAATTTATCCTATGCGGGGAACAGGGCAAAGGGTGGAAAGGTTTGGTGTCTATGTTTAACGCAAATTGCATGGAACACACGGACGCGACTTGTTCAACGACAATGACAGCATGGTTCTGTCCTTCGCTACCAAGTAGCTCTTTCCAGCACCGTCTTCAGCATACCGAGGGGGGGAATATCATGTATTAACAACGGTACTAACTAGCATGCCCGTCATAGCGGATAGGTTATGTTTTATTCAGTCAAGCCCGTCCACCTAAAGTACACATTGTTCTATATCGTCTAATTCCCTCCGTCAGCAGTGTAGCTTGCTAACACCACAACATTGTAAGTCTCAAGGTCGACCTTTGAATTGGTCACTTTGCGCTGTAGAAATGGTTTCAAGCGTGAAACCGCCGAAAGTTAGAGTGATACGTTGTCATGTCTAATAGAAAGGGTCGCCAGGCGGTTGCCACAGACGTCGTTTTGGTTGACAACCACCGCATTCAAGCTTCGTATGTACCACGTATGAGATAGTTCCGCTAGTCATTGTCAATCCTAAACGCGATAGAAGCCGGGGTACCACTCTCCACTACGCCATCACTGCAAGTGAAGTAGGGAAGAGCTTACCAAGAAATATCCGCTTTCAATCTTACATGGAACGCCAGGGAGGATGCGCAAGAAGTGTTCCACCCCCATTCTTGGGATATGACGGCCCGCAAGGTCCTGTGGGCGGAATATGTGGTTGCAGGAGGTCGTTACGGCGGCAGTTCATGCGAAGTTTAAAGAGTACTTCGCGTAAACAAAGAGCCCTCGCGAATAACGACCACCGAGGATGCAATTTAACACCGAAAAATAGTTCTCGAGGCTACATTGGATGTCCGAGAGGAAAAAGCAATGAGTTAGTAATGGGTATAACACGCTGGTTGGGTGGGAACTCAAAATTATCTGTATCACTCCTTAACTCTTGTAGCTCTGACTCTGCTTGACAACGTGCTTAATCGCTGGCCAGCAACTACGAACCAGGCAAGGTGTGTCTCAAGGCTATCCAATTGCTACGTACAATTACCCCGTTGATCTGATTGGTTGCCCAAACTTCTTCCGTACGTGTAAAACTCGCATTTTCTCGTGCCTCGATAATACTATGCTTTGCACTTCTTTCAAAGTTGTATCATATTATTGCGCACCCCCCCGCTCGGAGAGAAGGGCAAGCCCCTCAGGATACTCCAACAGCAAGTCCACGCTAGCATCCGTAAACTCGAGTTAACTTCCATCCCAACTGGCAATGTCGAACGCTCGACGCCAGCTTCTAACAAACGGATTGACCCGATTTACGAACACATGCTAGCGCCCCCCCCCCCCATGTTGCTATACCATGGGGAACGCGCATGACAATCTATCTCCTCCATACTCTTTTCATTTGGCACCCACGGACACGCTGCATGACCGGAATATACATTTGGCTACGTCTGCCTGTCCAACTCATAAGGTGGATCAACCCGCTCCCACCCAGGTCCGGCGGGATCCCATTGTCACGAACCTCCTGGGCGATTCCGTTTACTGTCCAGCTGGCGTCCTGCCCAGTGGCGAAACACGTCCATCGACTGCCGGACTGCAAGCCCTCCGGTACAGCTCCCCCTTTCGACGAGTTCGTTGCGCCTCCAATCCCCAGGGAGTGCCGAGCGTACTCCTCCGTGCGCACACTCCCGCCAACGCAACTACTCGTCCCTAGGTTGTCGACCGTTAAAGCGCAGTTCGCATAGAGCATCCGCTGCTGCAGACGCAGCACGTAACGAGGGGTTCGGCGAGGAAAAGCAAAGGTAGTAACAAGACATACACGCGAACGTGCGAAGGTGGTGTCGTCACCGACGCAACGAACCCACACCCGAACACACGTAGAAACTGCCCCTTTCCCAAGCAGGTCATCGTTCAACTCACAAAACCGCGCCTCAACGCGGGCTGCACTGCACTGCCTCTCGGACCGTTCGGCGATTGAGGTCAACATCATTCCGTCGCACGCGGACAGGATAAACAGCCCAACTAGCAACACCCACGGGGAAAAATTAACCAGGTGCAAAAACAGGAAAAACTACCTGCGACACAATTGCCCAAGAATACCCGCGAATCAGGACAGAAAGTTACAGACTGACTGATAAAGCGCACCGTCCCCGCCTGTGGACGGATGCCGCGCACACGCACTGCAACAGCACACAATCCAACGTGTGGCTCATACTGCCCCAGATGAACGACACACGAAACAAGGACGACGAAGTCAACAAGATGCCAGACCTGCTTCGCTGAAGTATCCGCACACACTGCAACGGCACACTCCCCCCTGTAGACGGCTGGTACGCGTACCAAGAAACAAGTACCAACGCAGTCCGCTTCGACGGAGATACGCAGCGCACCCAAGGACACCACGAAGAGTATCGCGAACATATTTCCCAGATGAGTGGCTGACAAACATGCGCGAGGA
The DNA here is from genome assembly GCA_031763025.1 of Macrocystis pyrifera. NCBI lineage: Eukaryota > Phaeophyceae > Laminariales > Laminariaceae > Macrocystis > Macrocystis pyrifera. The sequence goes on from JASSKH010000019.1 coordinate 7,665,511, forward strand.
AGCCGACTAATTGCAACACCTGCAGCGCTGAAGCCGACGCACTTACTGCAACAGTACACAGTCCAACGTCTGGCACACGCTTTCTCGCATGAACGCCACACGAAACATGCATGAGGCAGTCAAAGAGTTACGATACCTGCTTCGCTGAAGCAGACGCACACGCTGCAACAGGACACCGCCTCGCCCTGTGGACAGGTGCTACGCAGCACAGACGGAGATCACGAAGCATCTCGAGACAAACTTCTCCGGATGAATGCCTAACGACCATGCGCGAGGAAGCCAACAAGTTGCGACACCTGCTTCGCTGAAGCGAGATGCACACGCTGCAGCAGGACACTGCCTCCCCCTGTGGACGGGTGCCCCGCATACGAAGAAACACTAAGATGCGACCCCTGCTTTGCTGAAGCAGACGCACACACTACAACAATTCATCGTCCCCCCCTCTAGAGAGCTGCTACGCATACGAAGAAACAGGGTACCCATGAATTCCGCGACGGCGGAGATACGCGGCGTACCCACGGACACCACGAAACGCCTTGCGAAACACTCCCCAAGATGCACGGCACACGGACATGCGCGAGGAAGCCGACAAGTTGCGACGCCTGCGGTGCTGACCACACGCACATAGTGCAACGGCACACAGTCCAACTTGTGACACATGCTTCCCCGGACGAACGGCAAACAAAACGTGCACGAGGAAGCCGACGAGAAGCGACATCTGCAAATATCTGACATGCAGCGCTGAAGCACACCCACACACTGAAACAGCACACGGTTCCACTCGTAGCACACGCGTCCGCGAATGATCGCCACACGAAACACGGACGAGGGCGCCAACAAAACGCGACACCTGCATCGCGGAAGCAGGCGTACACACTGCGACAGCACACCGTCCCTGCTGTGGACGGGTGCTACGCAGACAAAGAAACGAGAACCGACACAGTTCGCTTTGGCGGCGATACACCGGTGTACCCTCGGAGGTAACTGAACATATCGCGAAAAGCTCCCCCCGGATGAACAGCTAACGAAACATGCACGAGGAAGCCGACGAGTCGCGACACCTGTAGCGCTGGAGCAGATGCATATCCTGCAACAGCACACAGTCCAACTTGTGGCAAATGCTTCCCCGGATGATCGGCACACGAAACATGGACGGGGGAGCCAAAGAGTTGGGACACTTGCTTCGGTGAAATAGGCGTAGGCACTGCAATAGCACATGGTCCATCTTGTGGCACACGCTTCCCCGGATGAACGGCACATGACACGTGGACAAGGAAGTCAACAAGATGCGACACCTGCTTCGCTGAAGGAGGCGCAAACACTGCGACAGCACACCGCCCCCCTGTGGACTGGTGATACGCAGACGAGGAAACGATAACCGACGAAATCCGCTTCGGCGGCGATACGCGGTGTACCCACGGAGGTCACCACACATCTCGCAAAAATAAAACAAAATCCCTCGGATCAACGGCTAACGCAATATGCAAGAGGAAGCCGACGAGTCGCGACGCCTGTAGTGCTGAAGCAGACGCACATGTTGCAACAGCACACAGTCCAACGCGTGGCACTTGCTTCTCCGGATGAACGGTATACGAACGCGGCGCACCCACGTAGAGGCCAGTAACTCTACCGACACAACTTCCCACGAATGGACGATACGGAACATGCCAGGGGAAGCCACATACTAGCAGAACAGCAGTGGATGGGGCAATTTCGACCCCAGCCCTGTGATTGACCTTTTATAAACACGCGCCACCCTCCCGAAACGCGACCAGCAAATTGTACCAATATCGCAGTGGAGCAACCGGTGCCAGCTAGACACCAAATCCGCGTCTTACAGCGAAGGATAATGTAATATCAGTTACCACCGCTACCAGATACACAGCCTGTATATACCCTGATCATTTCATACCACCAAGAAACAATCAGAGCACCAGTAGCTCAGAGTACGCTCTACCGGATTACTGCACACGCCCCAGTTCCCAGAAGAACGTTGGGCCATACATTCGTGGTATGCCCCGGTACGAGCATTTGACATATCATACGTACAACCACTGCTGCACGAACCCCTGCTGTATACGCATGGCTGTACCAGTCATACTCATCTAACCTTTCCCGAGTTTGGTACCACAGAGGAAAGCCTCGCATGAGGTATGATATTTCCAGGATTTTTCGCATTAATAGTATGCCCCGGCACGAGCACTTGAAAGATCGTACAACCACTGCTGCACGAACACTGCTGCTGTATCCGCACCGCTGCTGAACCCGTCATATTTTTTAATCTTGCCTTTTCTCGAGTTTGGTACCGAGAAAAAGTACAAGAGTATGCATACTCGCGTCTGGTATAATATTCCCGCAAGCACAGGCTACCGGCCCACTGCTGTGCGCATGTGTTTGCAAGCTGCGAACATAATGATACCACCGAGGGTGCAACATCCCGGGAAACGTCACACTGTGCTACACATCCGCGGAAACGTCTCACGGTGCTGCGATATGCCGGAGGTACCGATCTTGTCGATTTGCTCCTGTGTTGGGTTGTCCGGCCACGCTTGGCATGCCCTCCGACATGGTCCCCAATGTTTTTCCGTCCACATTTGCACCTAGCTGCTCTCGTCCGCGCACTCACAAGACATCACGAACGATTCTATCTCAAAGGAAGGTCTCTCGATCAGGAACATTTTGTTTTTTTAGTATCTGGCTGGCGAAAAGCCCTGCTTGCTCAGCATTCAAACAGATCATATCGAACGCGCAACACAGAGCCCTCTTCAACTCAAACCCATCTATATCACACCCTAACTCTTGTAGCCCTGACTCTGCTTGACAACGTGCTTAACTCGCTGGTCAGCAACTACGAACTAGGCAAGGTGTGTCTCAAGGCTATCCAATTGCTACGTACAATTAACCCGTTGATCTGATTGGTTGCCCAAACTTCTTCCGTACGTGTAAAACTCGCACTTTCTCGCGCCTCGATAATACTATGCCTATTAACATCGGGCAAGCTCACGAAAAAGAAACGAAAACGCACCCCCGTATATATGTTTGTTGTGCTACTAAGAAGCACGTGACAAGTGATTTGCAAAAACCGTCTCGGAAATCCAGTCCAGCCATTATGTTGGGGTATTGCCCGGCCCAGCTGGTGTGTCTCTGAGATCATCAAGGTTGGCAGAACAACAGGAGCGTTTGCACGCCCACTCGTTTACTCTACGTTTGATCACTATCAACACTATGGCTGGGGGTCACCACACCACCTTCTTCTTCTTTTTCTTCTATTCAACCGTATCGTACAAGTCAGCTGACAGCAGTGACTATATACGTTACCTTCGAACATCGACTGCGTGTTGACCGGACATCGCCCATCGAGTCTAGGCGTACACATCAACTACTATCTGGTACACACGCCAATCGCCATACCAAATAGGTTATACAGCCTCGGGACGCGTAAACGCGGCAAGATACTACAGGTGGCACGCTGACCTAAGACGGCCACCCTCAACTGCTGCTGGCTCGCTATACAGTAGCGGCAGGAGAACTGGACTTCAGTCAAGATCAAGAAACCTGCACGTAAAGGGAGCTTCTTTTACGACGAGATGAACCAAACATCAAAGGTCTACGTACGTACTTTGGTGAAACGTGAGTGACACGTGGTACGGATACCGGTGGTTATAAGAGGGTCCTGCGTAGGGCATTCCACTACTGATGTATTGATACTACATACAACGTTTTTTGTACAACGTGCTGCTGGAAGTCCTAGAAAACTAAAGGCCAACCCATTTTGTTTGGAAACATTCAACTACCGAGACAATCAGACATGCGGTGTAGGTGCGCCACACACATTTATGACATATTATTCTTAGCACATATACCACCTGATCGGCTCTAGTGATATCCCACAGTGCCTGGTGCTCAACTACCGTATCCCGTTACCCAAACAGGCTATGCAATTGCTCCAAACAAGGTCACCATATATTTTTCTGGAAACACGTACTGGACTCTACTTGACAAAAAAGTTGTATACCCTCCTGTATTTTCCTGTCACAATCTAAATGTTTTCCGTACCTCAGGACATTGCTACACACTACTTCGTTATTGTTGTTGTTGTTGTTGTTGTTGATATTGTCTTCACATTAAATCGTCCTTTCTACCCCATCAGTACACCCAGTGTCCGCCCTGATTCCTCATCTTGGAGGGATACTGATTCTGTGGTCACAAACGGTGAGACAGAGGAAGACCAAACATAAATAAATACAAGATGATAGCCAATTTAAGTGTTAAGCAAGTGCAATGCCAGCGTACCGGGTACGAGAACACAACAGCACAAGCAAGACCAAAACAAAAGCAGGAAAATGAGAAGAAAAATACGCTAAAACAAAAAACAAGACTTTAAAATGAAACAGAATACAAACGACGCAAAGACTTCAGAAAGGCTGCCAGACGGAAAGCATACGTACACAGGAAGGACAGATATCTACTGCGCGGACGAAGCAACACAAAAGAGAGGGAGCTACAGGTTGAAGCCTGTATGGGCTAGTCGAACCGATACCTAGCCACCCGATTTATCATTTCGTTTCTGCATTCGTCGACAGCTTTATCAGTACGGCTGCCCTTCCCCCCCCCCCCTCCCTTTGTCGCCGTTCTTGGCATCCTCAGATGCGTGGCGCGGCCGGCTCCTCTGTGCCTCGTCCCTGATTTAGTACTACAGGCTACTGATCTAACATATATCAGACATAGCCTGACTTCCAAATATCGTCATCAGCGTCTTAGTCGAGGATGCACGGCACCTCATTGGTGGCGCTGCAGTAGTCATGACCGTCTTCGATGGTGCTGGTGCAACCGCCGGACTGTCAACGGTGTAGGGGGCGGGGAAGGTGGGTTGTGTCAGGTCAGTAAAATCAACGTTGGGGCCGGGAGGTGTACATCTCGCTGTTTGACGACACGAGCTATGGCGGGGGAAATACCTGCTGCTGTTATTGTTTCTGACCCTTCACACTTGAGGAGTTGTACACCTTACTCAAAATCAAACTAAACGTAAGCAATTGCTGTAACCCTGTACAAACGCCTATGTATTTCGTAGTATTTGACGAACTATTTTCAGCAGCGTACACATCGAATCTTAAGGTGTTGGCTTGGTCCATAGACGAGGCCCAGGCGTGCTTGCCGAATGGTGGTAGCGGCGTATTTTCCTGGGTCTATTCATTTTTTTGGGGTGAATCGAGTAATCCTTCACACCATAGCATGGTTTGTATATGTGTACGTTACCTGCTGGTGCGTGAGAGACAAGGCATCCCCCCGTTTCGTATGTGAGGAACCCAAACTTCATTCTCGCTTGGTGAGACGTATGTTATGCTTGGAATTCACTGATGAACCTTCTTTGGGCTCCTCACGCGAGCTCTATCCGTCAGGCAAACACTTGGATTTACCAAAAAACAATTGCGAGCGCTAACAACCGCACGAACAACCCCATTGTCTAGGAATACACACCGAGCATGGTTCAGTAAGGTCTTCCAGTGAGGTTCAACGAGAATGGCTTGCCCCTCCGTTTGGAGACTTCACTCCCGCCAGTCGGAGGAGTAGCTTGGAAAACCAATTCGAGGTATGTCATGCTAGGGGTGCATGCATCGAAATGTGTCGGAGGGTCCTCACATGGGAAGCTCTCTTATCCCACCAGAAACCAGACAAAACCAGCATCTAGAGATGAGAAATCCCATGGCCCACTGTAGATGCATATACAACGAGCCATCAATGTATTACACAAACCTCCTTTCAATGATATCAGGTATTAATAGCTCCACTGTCTACGGCCCCCCGATAGTCAAACATGCTTGCCTTTGGAGGCAAAAAGTGCTACACCTAACTTAGGACCGGTGAAGTCGCTCCTCCTATCGTCTCAGCACACCGCGAGGGCAAGAGACGGTAACATGAACCAATAATGAACCTTGCAACCGGGGCGCTGGTCATAACCGCTTCCTCCGCAGGTCTCGCAGTGAGCCTCGCAGCAGATGTCGCCGGTTTGCACACCATGCACACCGTTGATGCAAGTGATATATAGATGGGGGGCCGATTCGCCTGGACTGCGAAGAACACAAATGATGATAGAGAATACAGAGATTGGAAAAAAAAACGGTGCTTGTTTTCTTGGCATGATAGCTGAAACGAATATGACAAGAAAGGTCTGAGATGCCGACAGGAGGAAAGAAGAGCAGTGAACTAGAGTGGACGCACAAAATACAGATCAATGGATTCTATGTGCTGTTGCACTGGCCGACGATTCGTCTTATGGCGACATTCCTATATTTGTGGTTGCCCAATACGTTTGCTGGCAAGCTGTAGCTTGCCGGATCTGTTTTAGTCATCGTCCCCATCAAAGTAAATGGAAGTTGAACATATATTATGCCGACAGCGAAGAAGAATAAAGGGAGCTTGTTGTTTCATCGTATTCTGCGCACTATCCAAACTAAGATGCTGTAATACTCTTGTTGATACGTATTAACTGCGCATCCGCTACGGTACTATTGATACGAATGAACCTCAACAATACACGAGGTGGTACTTTCGCCGTTGGCCATGGACCTCGAACACTCCCCTGACCTCTTGCGTGTGCAGGTTGAAACCACCACAGTATATATTTGTTTAAATACGTGTATGTATTTTTTTTCCCTGATAGACAACCAAGTATTGCCCTACACCCCGCTAGATTTTACGGACACTAACACATGCCGATCCTGACCAAACGTTTGTAAACCGTCTGAGAAACACCTATGCTTGGTTGCTCTGGTGCCTCAGTCCTGTAACTCGGCCAGCTCCCGCTCCGCCGCTAGCCACAGCACCGGCTGCGCAACGGCGACAAGCACTACCGTGTACCCAGGCCTAGATGTCACTTTAGGCGCATTCGAGGATAGGACTTGCCTTGTTGAACTTCCTAACCAAATTTGATTGTGACAGTCGGGGCCATCAACCGCCATCAATCGAGGAAATGCAATACCCATTTTGGTTGCAACACCATCTATCTGGGATTTTGAGTGGTATTCGTTGTATGTCAGTGTACCTAGGCCATCGGGGTGTCCTATTACGTTTTTTGTTGAAGTCAGCTTGTCGGTGACTTACTATCAGTACGAATGACTTGCTGCTAGTACGAATAAATTACTGTTGTTTCGGGGGACCATAGAAAATAGGACCTACGGTACGCACAAAAACCTGCCAGGTAGATAATTACCTTTTTTTACTGAAAATATTTGGTCCTATTTACTATGGTTCCCCGTAATAGTATAGAGTGTCTCAAACGCAGAGACCCAGAGAACCTCAGGTGCACCCCTGCTTCAAGGTAGGATGCGTCCTTACGCACAGTACTTTCTAGCACTAATCAACCATGCAAGTACACACTGTTGCTGCGTATACCAGAGACGTGTGAATCACAAAAGTTCAAAGTACCGCATCTACAGTAATGTAAGAAATGAAAAAACAAGACCCAAGCACTCCGACAGTCAGCCCGGGATTTGAAAGAGCTGCACTTACGAAAATTGTTGTCAACCTCGATGATGCACGGCGGCGTAGATCGTAGATGTGGTACTGCACATGTCGCCACGGTCCCAGATTCGGCGTGTGCAGCAGGATTCCTGTGCATCCGGGAAAAGGCGAGGAGTGCTTCCGTCGCGAAGGTTGAGACTCACTTACTTTCCACTTCCTGATACTACTATGGTTCGAAGGTTTCGTGCACCATACGAGACTAGATGAATATCATTGTGACCAGGATGTTTCATACACTACAATGTTTGGCTTACCTGGTATCTACATATAGCCCGTGGTAAACAATAGGTCACAAGCACACTAACCGCACCCTAAACCTAGCTCAATAAACGTGTCCAGTTTGTACGAAACAATGCCTAATTTCGTCAACAATCCAAATTTGATTGATAACACTTGCCGTGCTTATATTTATTAGATTCTAGACACCCATGTTTACGTGCAAGGTGTGATGATGTCATAGGAATAGGCGCTGCACATTGCCAGATGAATAAACACTAGAAAGAGGCATACCTCTTTATCTCATAGGCCGCGTGCGTCAACTATAGAGTCGAAACTTTCGAAAAGCTCTCTTGTTCGTCGGACCTGCCGATATCGCAGTGTATCCATGTTTACGTCGTCCTGCCAGACACTACTTATAGCCGAAAAAACATTGGCAGGTGCGTACGAGCCATCTCCCCCATCTTCGAGGTGGGTGAAAAAGCAATGGTGTGTGAGTGACTATCTAGAGGCGCATGACACGAGAGGTCAAAGGGAGACAAAAAACTAAACCAACCAATCACACCGCCGGGTCGTTTATCGTAAACTGCTCCGCCGTTGTCCCGCATTGAGCCTCGCAGCAAAGCAAGTTCGATATCGCACTCCGCAAAACCTCTGCAAACAGATGTTTGGTAAAGGATGCAGAGGAGACAACAGAGACGGCAGAGATGCGGAGACACAACAAGTAGGCCCCTCAGCGCACGAGCTTGGTTCAGAACCGTGGCTTTCTATTGTACGGGGTGGACCTAAGCTCTTCAAGGCTGAACTGCACAAAGAAGGCGACGAGTATATCTACTCACCAGGAACCTCACTTTCACCAAATTTGCAAGCTCGACGCCATACCCAACTCATTCTCTAGAAATACAACAAAAGTCGATGTTATCCTTATGCATCTGCAAGACTTGTTCCACGCTAGGGGTTAAACGCCTTACCGAAGACAATTTCACAATCGTTGAGCTTCTGAAATGGGAATCAACCGGCCTGAAGGATGCCTTGTATTCGGATTGTGTGAATATAGTTCTTTAGGGTCATGTTTCGCGTAAAATATTGTTCCTCTGATGCCAGGAGCTCCGAAAAATATAACCACCGCTAAAAGGTAGCATTGTCCTCGATTCAGGAGCCTCGCGCTTAAACCCGTATGTTAGACCACACATCCACAGAACCCTCCCTCAAACTACACCAGTTTCAATGAGTTTTTCTAATCTCAAGAAGACAGGATGTGTGGCAACTTCCGCCAACCAAAACAATACAAACAAACGAACTTCACCGCTGTCCTATACAGCTCAACGCATACCATTCGGCTCAGGCACCCATGTCGTTGTTGAGAGGAAACCATAGGCCGACAAACGATTGAACCCCTGGGCTACAACGCAACACTCGTTACGGTAACACGAGGAACTGACACCATGGGTCGCGGTCAATGTTTTATGTGCATATTTTTGATCCGTTGTACGGCAAGGTATCTCATAAAAGTTAGATGCTATCCGTTGCACGCGTTAGAGGTTGTGCAGATCCCCAAGCACCACACACGCCTAGACTCTGTCAGCTTTGATTGGACAGGGCGGAAGACTGACTCCGAACTAAACTAAAGGCGGCGGGGACGGGTGCCACATCCCTTACCGTACAGTAACCCTTTGCGACAAGAATCGCAGGAAGGGAAGGTTGTACTGAAAGCGTGTTCGTTTAGCTACACGTCCGGTTTGACGTGTCGCATATGCACACGAATTGATCGATTTCGCACGCAGGTTGTTCCAAACCGCAGAATAGAGCTGAGTACAACGAACTGTTAAAGACAAGCACGCACATGCAGTACCCGTGAAGGTTGCGAACCCAACCATGAGGGTAGTCAAATCTAGCTTAGGATAGTAGAGTAATCTACGACGCGCCAAGCTGTCGCTGCAGTAAATGCCGCTGTCTCTGATATCACCGGTACAGCAGAAGCTCTGTCGACAGTAAAAGAGGATGGAGCATTATCGTCAGATCGGTGCCGACGGAGGGGGGATCGCCAGTACACGTCTACCTGTCGTACGCCCCACTTAGTTTCGAGCCACTTGTTAGCACGACTCCCCCCGTCCGTCAACCGCGTTGAAGTATATTTTGCACACCGGGGCCAAAAACATGAAATTGAAAAAAATGAGATATAAAATGACTAAATACGGTTTTCTTTAGTGCTTTGTCAATACTGTACCAGGCATACATAACAACACCCACACTATTAATGACAATAATGATAATAAAACCTATATGAACAAGTGCAATACTATTTGTGAAAAAAAATCACAAAATATTAATGACAGTGATAATAATGCTCATAATACTAAGAATGGGCTAGAGTAACACTTGTAAAAACTAATGAGAACTTGGAAACAAAAAACGAGAAGAATACTGGTGATATAAATCCCAACTATTACCGGGGGCCATGGCAAATAGAATAAAGTATTTCTTCGTCAAAATACAGAAATACATAGAGTTTGCGTAAGCCCTGTTTACTTTGGCCTCCCGTAGTAGTCAGAACAAACAAAACAACAATAGTGACCTTAGTTATTCACGTTTCAATGACGCATGGTACAGTAGAGGTGCACCACTTGTTTTCTGACTGCCTTCAGCAAAAATCAACTTGCACCGCGATGCCTAATCCCATGGCCCAGGTATATATACCAACACGTTTTCGTTTCGAAACAAGTTTGGCATTCCGACGATTTTCCGCTAAGGAGCTTCGTCATTCAGAAACCGTTTTAGCGAAAATGTGCTACCTCTCTCGCGGCTTATACGAATTTAAGGCTTCTCCTATAATTTTGGCCAGAACAGATCTCTGTGTGGCAAACTCAAAACACCCCCCGCTTGTGAAGGCTGCTCGGACAAGCATCACTGGCTTGAATATAGCAAGCAGCTGAGGTGAGAAGCGAGAATGCGCTTTACACAGATACTGTAGAACGAGACTGGGAATGAAAACACAACGCTGGCTGGAGCACCACATACGGGACAATACTCTCCCTACCCGCTTGGTGCGGTGGTGGCATGGGTGTTGAATGGGAGATGCCACTACATTTCGGCAGAGGGGGGGGGGCGGGGTTCTTCCGCAACCGTGATAGGCGCGAATTGGCCTCTAAAATGCAACCTTCTTGCTCACATTGCATCGACACGCACAATAGTTGCACAGAGGTGGCAGCATGTTACTAGGATCACGGAGCTGGCTAGAGCACCACGCAAAAGACAACACAAGTGATATCCGCCTCGTTCTACGGTACCATGGGCAGCTGGAACACGATACTGCTTATGAGGAGTCACCGGCACGGTGGCTGCCGTAGTCGTGGACGGCGTGGGGCCGCCAGGCAAAAAGTAAAATATTTCTGCAGCAATGAACACGAGTTAAACAAGAGATTGAGTACGCCTCTTCAGAACAACCGAACTCACACGAACACCACATACGAGAGGTAAGCCCTGCCTACTCGCTCCGGCGGCGACATGATGAGCAGAAACAATACACCCCTAGCTTGCAGCAATAATTGCTTTCTCCGTGAGGCGATATCTGCCGTACGCGGCTGTGCTGTCTCCACCGTCTGATCGTCAAAAGTGAACAGTCTAGCTCGGGAGCACGATCGGCTCACTCGGCTGTCTGCACTTAATTCTAGTTGTCAGCAGCTGTACATGTCCACGATTATTTTAGCAGAGGCAGTTTTTCTACCATCCCGTGAGAACTTTTGCCATGAATTTATTCCTATTCAGAAGTAAAATGTTGACCAGCATAACCTCGAGACAAAAGTCTTTGTGCCGGGTGGACTGTCGCCCCAACGAAATTACAACACGTGGAAATCGTCTAGTAGATAAACTATATAACGCGAAGACCAACGATATTGATGTGATCAGGGACCCCTCGTCGTGGGTCGATTGGCCGGGCCGAGCCGAGCCAAGCCAAGCCGCGAAGTTGTTTAAACTGTTATGTGCCGGTGCCGATCCGGGACGTGCTGAGGATATTCAAAAGTGTGATGGGCCGGGCCCGGTCGCGGCCCACGCAATAAAAGTCAAGATGGTCCGGGTCGGGTTGCGGCCGATGCGATTTGGGCTTGGCATGCGCTGCTCCGCCCTGCCCATGAGGTGGTTCACGTGTGTTTACGGGTTGGCCCGGGCCACGGTCCATGACCTGTGGTGTCCACCATTCTTGTTGGTACGATGTCCGCCCGTGCTCATCGGCTGTTGACGGTTCTTGTACAACAGCCAGATGACGGTGGTGATGCCGGTATGGGTGTATAGAAGACACTAGAGGACACTACTTGCCGTATCCGCGACCCAGGCAGCATTTCACGTTTTTGCCCTAGTTTTTCCCGGACAGAACCGCCAGTGAAAACGCGGTGAAGTTCGCCCGGACGGAGACATCTCCAGACCGAACATTGCGACGACGTCCACCTTACGTTGGTGTGTGTCGCTCTTAAACAGGAACCGATAACTGGTGCTATAGTTTGGCAAGACCCCACCGAGGGGTCACTGGCGGCGTGATCTATTATTCCTCCGGACGAGATATTTAGAGAACAAGCGGCAAGGTGTTGTTGCAGGAGCGAGTTTTGCGGGAGCGAAAGTTTCAGAAGCATGTACTGTTGCTGTGGGCACCGCAGCACAGAAGGAGATGATGTCAATCCAGTTAGAGCGAAACCCATCGGACTGGTCCGTAAGTGAACCTAATTTGTGTGAGAAGAGTGTTTGGTGCCTCGCGTGTAGCTATTCGTTGGCCAAGAGCAGCTGATATATGGTATCGTAAAGAAAAGAAACGAAACACAATTAAGAAAGTAGTAAGAAAACACGGAATGACATCTTCGAGACCATAGACTAAGATAAAATACGTGGGCAGGTTCATGTTTCGACCCAATATCCGCGGGCCGACCCATGTTTATGCACAGACCGGCCCGTGCAGAACCTGGCCTCGCTGCCATAGTCCTGGACTGGGCGAGGGAATTGTGAAAATTCGATGGGCCGGCCCACAAGCGTTGGCGCATGACATTCCCAGGTGTTTAGCATCCGGGGTGCCATATACAGCGACAGCGTAGTGAAGACCGTTGTGCTCGGACAGTGGTGTGCGTTCGACGTTTGTAGTGCTCGCTTTCTCGGCATCAGCATGACGGTGAAGTCAAGCGTTTGTTCGTCAAACCGCATTCAACCAGATCTGTCCGAAAACCCTTTAGTCGGTACTGGGCACCTCCCCGATATTATGGAAATGTTGATTGCTGAAAAAACGATCGCACCTTCCTGCGAGCTCAACGCCCTTTAGTCTTTGTTGTAGGTGCCTCCCGGTAGATTAAAATAGGAGAACGTTTTGTATATGAATGCTTATTGCAAACAATCATTTTGAGGAATGTAGTAGTAGCTCGAAATGTTTGACATATGGATTGGCGGACAAACCATTTTTTCCCCCGATATCATCGAGGAGTGTCAGGTAAACAAATTATGATTTACCTGATTTCTTACAAGTAGGAAGCTAGGCGTTCCCACTCCCTGGACAATAGACACAACGATCGTATATCTGCTTCAAGCATTAGTGAAGGACGGAGTCGTGTCTATCGGTGCTGTCAGCGGCAAAGCACCGTTTATGGGATTATTGTAGGGCATGTTTTTCTAAGCTACCTTCGCTATCGTCAAAAGTGTGGGAACATCATCCATCATCCATCGCACGATGCTCGCAGCTCATTGTCGAATACTATTTCCGTCGATAGACATCGTCGCCAGCCTGTGGTGGTCCAACATCGCGGCTGACAAGCACCATGGGTTGTGAAGCGTGCCCATCGATGACCGTTGTCCACCACAATAGATTGTAAACAGATGTATCGACGGTAATTACAAGCCACAACATATTTTATTAGATCTCTGACGATAGACAGTATCAATCGTGCTAGATGGTGCACTCTATCCATCGAAGGCCATCGTCAACCACAATAGATTGTACAGGCTGTCCATCAACATACGTTGCCCACTGCAATAGATTGTGCAAGCTGTCCACCGATGGCCATTGCTGGCCACAATGAACTGGCGAAGAACACAATCGACACACATTACCCCGACAATAATAATACCAGTCCGTGGAACCCCAGTACACCGCTACTGCCGTTACGACTGCTTATTATTCTGTCTCGTTTTAATGGTGTGTTTCCAGTTGGATGAGGTATAAAGCTCTACTCACGGGGAGTCTCCTACAAGTTAGACCATGTCCCTGCCATCATACCACGCGTCGACAACAACAGATACCCGCATACCCTTCCGGGCGGCTGTTGGACACAGTCGCTTTCTCCGTGCATTCGGCAGTCAGCATCGCAGCAGATGCCGTCCTTCTGAACACCCGCAAGGCCGTTGCTCTGTTGTGGCCTACAGCACAATAGGATGAATGCATCGCAGCGAACGATCGTGGGTATAGCAGGCAATGTCAGTTGTTGACGTCGGCACGATTTGAAGTACATACGCAAATTTTATTTGCCAGGGCTGGGCCCTGATCGGGTATGTACCTGCGGCAGTCCATACGTGGCAGTACTGCTGTTCTGGCTGAAGCAGTGGCCAGGGTTGCCAACTCTCTGTCTGTTCACGTACGTCCTACAAAAAATATCATGGCGTAGCAAATACCAACCCAAAGGCGTGGCGAGTACCAACCGCGAGAGAGGGCAGAGGCACAAAGACAGAGGGAGGCCGTGACCACGATGGACAAAGTCGCCTCGACCCCTGATGACTTGAGCTCCGTGGATTCTGACGGCTCATCTGGAGTCCCGCCGCTAGCGACGTCCAGCCCAGCTGCAGCTGGGGCTGCCGCTGCTACTGCTGCTGCTGCTGCTGCGGATGATATAAAGGTGATGTCGGCTCCAAATCTAAAAGATAATCAAGGGCGGCCGAAACCGGCACAGCGAGAGGCGAAGCGCATATCGTATGATAAGCCCGATAAAAAACCAACACCACAAGTGTGACCCGTGCCATGTTTCTCCTTTGTGATTGATGGCGGAAAATGTGAACAAAAAATAGAACACGATAGGAACTAATTATATCGATCTGAAGCCGCGATTCGATATCGAGCACCTCCAAAGTTGGGCTCCTGAGTAGAGCACTTTTTGTTCCTAACATGAAATATCTAGGTTGCGTGCGGCAGTGAGACACAACATACATTCGGTTTCTTTTCTCACTTGTGCTTTGTCAATTTATGGCGACTGTCACCGCTTGAAAAATGTCCCGAAATCAACATCTTGGTTACGTCTAGCGAAGCCAATCGCGTAAACACATGCCTCTGTCATGGAGCCTCCAACGGGGCTCTTCTGGGATGTCTTCGGCGGGTCCCCTCATCCGCCGGGCGGTACGGTGGGTCGCCACTCATTATTGGGGTCCAGTGTACTAACATCCGACGCACGCCGTAAACACGGTACTGGCTTTGAGCTACCACGGTTCAGCTGTACGATATTCACCACCGAGTCTAGCAGCGGTTAGCTCTGTTCCCCATTCGGATCGTGCCTGCGACCATTTCGTTGGCGAGCCTTACAATCAACGCAATCAATGTGCATTCGATCTCCGAAAAGGAAATAAAGTTGCACAGTATACTGCAGAACGATACATCAATCACTATGGCGCGAATAATAAGAGCCGTTGAACGTCGAGGCCCTAAACGTGGCCTCCTTGCGGTAAGAATAAATTTATGCAAATCTAAGGCTACCTCACAGCATAAATCCTAGGGAACTACTGTGTTGGTGGTATCGATGTATGGGCAATACACAGTCGTGGTCCCACTGTAGTGCGTTCCACTTAAGTGTCAGGTCCTACTTAATAGCGGTCAGAATCGCTTGTAGCGTCTAAGTGCGGTCCTCACCTTAAACTGGGATTTATCCCTCTTTTGTGCGGGCACCACTCACTTGGACAGCACCCTAGACAAAAGGCGGGCTCCACTGTTTGTTCACGAACACCGTGCGCTTCGTACGCTGCAGGTCGCCTTCCAGGCGGCAACCGCTGCCGTCAGTAGCCACGAGTGGGTTCGTGTTAGGTACGGGGGGAAGTCTATGCTGTAGTTTAGTGGATACCTGAGGTCAAGTTATGTACTTCATTTTGCTCATAGACAACATATCACATGCGCCTTTGTCTTGTGTATTGTTTGGTGGGATGCGTCGTGCTTCCTAGTCAAAATTATGTTTGAAATGTCATTTTTTATCTTAGTAGGGCTCTAGCACCTTCGTGTGACCATGGACTCCTTGCTTTGAGAGTGAATATCAGACCAACACAACAATTATCCCGGGACCGTGAAGACTCAACAGCAATACGACGTACAGTAGGTACAGACGAAACTCAGTTACAGGACAGCGTACACATCGACAACGTGTCAGTGCACAGGAATCTGTGTACTCACCTCACCGGTAGTACCAACACGTACGATGCCGTGTGCAACGGCATTGTTTTTTTTTTTTTTCAGAGAGCACGCCAAAGCTTCGTGACGGCGAAACATGTCGCGGACTATGGGGTGGCCGCCTTCCCGCCATTCATTTTAGCGAAATAGAGAACCCCGACAGTGATAATTTACTCCATTATATGCGTTTCTGCCGAGACAACTATCCACGACCGTCGATCGCGGTGCCGGGGAAGCGCAAACGTTGACAACACGCGCGGCCATGACACAGGGCAGTGGAAAGGCTCCAACCTTCCCCATAGAAGCAAACCCTTCAAGCGATCACGTCTGGCTGTCAAGGGCGTGGTTCAGGCGCCACCCACCAGAAACACGTTGATAGCAACAGTAACAAGCCCATTCGTCTGATACTGCTGCGCCCAAGGGCTGCGGTGTATCGTCGTGTAGGGTCCCTGGTGGCCCTGGTCACTTAGTCATTACGGTGTAGGGACCCACGTTATTGTGGTCCCCGCGCTATGCAGTAGCCGCATAAATATGTTTCCCCATTCTTCCAACTGGCTCCTTCTCTTGGTTTAGGCTTTTGTTCCTTTCTCCTGCCCACCGTCTTCACGCCGGTGTTTGCATTGTCCTTCGTGTCGCTTCGGCCTTGCAGCAGCTATCCGTTTTGCGTGAGGGAGTAGTATGTTCTTCCAGCGGCCTTTCTGATCGCCTTCCGCCGTTTGTATCATGTTTCATTCATAGTTTCATTTCTTTCTTGTGTTTTTTTTCTCATGTACCCCTTTTTATGGTCTTGCTTTTCTTGCGGTGTTCTCGTACCCGGAACGCTGGCGTATTATATTCTTTACCCGAGCATTTGCGATGTATATTCATGTTTTGTTTCCTCTGTCCCTCAGTAGTCTGTGACCACATAAATAGCATCTCTGTAAGATAAGGAATCAGGACGGACAAAGGGTGTGCTGATGAAGCTGGGTAGGAAAAAAACGGTTTCATGCGACGACAACACGGAACACATTACAATTTCCACGTCATTAGTCGGTGGTCCACATTATGCAAGAGTAATACGTTTCCTCATGTATGATACTTTAGTGCGGTTCTTCCTAAACTGGACCCTACTGCAGGGTGGTACCTCACTTGGACGGTTATGGGCGGGGTCCCACTTTGGCGCGGTTATGGCAACCTGATGACCGACCACACGGAAGTGGGACAACGATTGCATAGGCGAACATAGCTCGAAGCGTTTCACAAATGTTCTGTGGGTTCATACGCCTACACGTAGACCCAGGATGCGTTTCATATGTTCTGTCGGCATTTAGTCGGTATCCAGGCGCGTTGTAGCTTCTGATAGAAATAACACGAGACAGAAAGGGGTATATCCCACCTCCTCCAAAACAAAAATGTTGACTGCAAAGGGGGGCCGACGGTTCGACGACGCAGACATCCATTTACTCTGTGTGCTCTTTTCACCTTAAACCGTTCTTTCCACCCGTTGATATCCAACACAACCAGTGTCCGTGCAGGGTCCTGATTCCTAGATAGATGCACCTATGTTGCAAACCAATCACGCCACAGAGTTATTAAATTGTCATGCACTAACCAGAGTATCTTATCGGACGCAATAGACCTTCCCGTCGCATAGCTAAGCCACGTTACCTTTCTTCATCACCCGGGGTCGTTTCCTGTGGCGGGGGTGGTATTGAACTTACCCCAGTGATAAGGACACGTTTCGTTCGAGTTTTGGAACATTCATCACCGGCTGGTGCTTTGTAGTATATTGGTTATGATGGAGGGGTGGAAGGAGCAAAATGAGAAATATTTGAAACACATGGCACACCAACCCCGGGTGATAGCAAGGGTGGCGGTATCGCAAGCCACGACTATTGACACATTACTTACGCTTTTAGGCAGTTACCAGGTAGGTGATAACAACGCGGGGTGATACCACAAACCGCGTTGACCGGCACCTTTTTACAGTCGGGTACCAGAAGGGGTGCTAAACAAGGGGGGGTGATACCATTGGGGTGAAATGACCGTAGCACTTGCGGACCACTCTATCGAAACGACCAAAAGGACTCGTGCTATTACGGGGGGCCATAGTTAATACGACCAAATATTGTTAGTAAAAATAGGTAAATATAAAGGTTTTTTATGTATACCATAGGTCCTGTTAACTATGGACCCCCGTAATAGGAAAGGAACACATCACGCTATTCTGAGCATTTTCTATTGTGCCCGACTGGGCTCCTTAACCCATTTGTTTTTTTAAACCACCCTATTTTTCACAGTATTGTTCGTGATATACCCAGGTGATCCTATTGTTCGTATGTATGTACTTTTTAGCTTTTCCCTGGCTCCGTTTCAGGGTGGAGTATAGAGTTAATGTATTGCTATCAACTGAGGAGACCCGGAAGGTAAACGTAGGCTGCACCACTCCTGTATGCGTCAGGGGGCTCTTCTGCGCAAGAGGGGCCGGCGCTGCCGCGTTTAGGGGGCTGCCGCTGTTGCTGCCAGACGGCTTTGTACTGCTGCGGCCAGGGGGGGCTGGGGCTGTTGATGTCGAGACTGGAGGCACGACAAGCTAGTTGTGCCGGTGCCGCAGACACGGGCTGACGCAGGATTTGCTGCTGTGGCTAATTCATCTAGCGCTGCTACGGACGCTTGAGGCGCAGGCACCGCAGGAGTAGTTTGCGCACGGACAAAGAACAAAGCGATCGGCGTCCTGCGTATGGCTAGAGACGCGCCACACTAAGCCATGTCTACCATGGACGTACAGCGGGCGAATAACAGCAATCTGGAGATGGCAGGTGTTAGCCGAGGTGGTATGTTGTTGTTATAGACCTGGCAGGGTGGCTGGATCGGTGGGTGAGAGTAGGGGTGATTGCCAGTGTTGCAACGTTCCTTCCGGCGTACCACTAGTGTGTGATTTTACCGTTATCATACCTGCACAAGGAATGCTGCCACCGCTTGATGTGTGACGAGACGTCAGCGCCACCAGCCCCAGAAGCTCCTGCTTGAATCGCATGATGTTGATTTACGCCTAACGCTTACTGTGGTATGTATAAAGAGAAATTGGGTGAGAGGAAAAGACCTGCGCCACAGAGAGCATATTCTTAGACGTACCATCCCCCACGCCTCCGGAAACAAAGGAGGGAAAGGGGGAGAAAACAACCCGAACCAAACGACATACAAGGTACCAGTTGTTGGGCAATACTGTAGGTATCAAGGCTTTTCTGCGGAGTGGTTTTATTTCGGTGTCGTTTTCTGCACACATACAGGTTGTTCAGTAAGACTTTGGCCATGCCGCCAGTTAGAGTTGTATGCAGCAGTTGAGGCATTAGCCGAACACCAACTAAGCATTGGAAGTTGTTAATAGGTGTGAGAAAAAAACGAGTTATTTCAGCTTTGAGTGTTGAACGACAACAGTGGCAGTCGGAGCTACAGCTAGTGTTGGTTTGCTAGGTATTATAGAGTTCGTTGCAGCGATGCCAACTATCCGACTAAAGTGTTTGGGTTTCCTTGTTCATGCCTACGTCAGAAGCCACGAGTTGGTTAGTTGTGGGAACGGGGGTGAGAGCTCTATGCTGTAGTTGAGAGTATACCCGTCACCATCTTGCTGCTGTAGTTCAGTACAAACATTGCCGTATTCTCATGTGTGCAACTTCTTCGTCCCGCGACTATGGGAGTGTTGTAGCTCAGTATACACGTTGATTTCACTTCATGCGTGCGCCTTCTTCGCCTCGGGCATTTGCAGGTGAAAAAGCGTCGCGCTTCCCAGCTATATTTTGGTATGTGTGGTTATTATTAACGAGATCTCGCTTGGGCTCGAACATTTTTATGTGACCACGAACTCCTTTATTTCACGGTTATAAAACGACAACAACGTCGTGTTCTTTTGTTGGGTACCTTTTGGCATCCGCTTCCACGAATTATTTTTTTGTACGGTCCGACGTCTCGTGAAATCTTCTAGATTTTAAAAAACCTTCGTTGTGAACGCACAGATTGGTTCGGAAGTTTCTGTTGGTCTATCAGATAAACGGCAAGATGCCGATACTGGTTGCAATGAGAACCAGGTGGTACGGGGGGCGCATGCACGTGATCAACATCTGTTTTGCTCGTACTTCTTATCTCCTTACGCGTTCAAGAAGCAGACTGTGTGGATCATGCTTTTGTGTTTGTAACCCCCTGCTGGTAGAGAGTGTTAGCTGAGAAGTACGGTCGGTGAGCATCATGAACCCAAGCATGCGACCGGGGCTGAACCCTTCTCCTTACTCAACACCAGGGAACATGCCGCAACTACAGCGGTCGCCATCATGGCATACTAGGTATAACGAGTCACAATCCGTAGACAACTCTGAAAGCAATATAAAATCTACACACCCCATAGAACGCGCGGTCGAATTATCACACCATGTTTGCAAATATGAATTTTTAGGCTTTTTTCCATCTCACAGTTTCGTTTCGTTTATCTATTTTTTTTTAGACGATTTTTTTCAGGCTGCTAGGACGAGGAGGCGACAAAAAACTATTTATTTCTTAAGAGCGAAGAGGAATTCTCCGAAATATGTTGTCGCGTAGGCGCGCGTAAACATTTCGCTAACAAACGCAGAGGCCTCAGTGAGGAAGGCCTTTCCCTGTTTCAGTACTTCAGGGGTGGGAAGGTTGTACACTAGTGAGAATCCAGAGCTTTCTAGATCTTTTTTTACTTATTTTCGGCCAAACAGCAGTGTTCTCACTATCGAAAACGTCATTTTCCTGTCCGTTCTGTTAACTGTATATTTTCACGAGGCCCGCCGGGAGACCAGCACATTTTTTAGTGAAAGCCGTTGTTTATAATTACCCGGAAACCCGGGAATGGGGGGTGGACGAGGACCCCCCGCGGCCGTAACCCTTCCGGTTAGTGCACTAGCCTTGTACAGAAACCTAAATCCGGCTTGATAGTTGCTAGTCTATCGTCGCCACGACGGGACTACGGTAAAGAAGGGGTAGACATAAATGGCCAGCGCCCCACAAACAACGAAGCCAGCAGTAAACCGCAACTAGGATTGAAACGCGTGCTACGATAGGGGTTGAACATTTTTTAGTCGGAAACGTTTTCGGAAGTACGTGCTCTTTAACCTGAATCGTTTTCTTAGCAAAGGGCTGCAGTTGTTTTAGCTGTGTACTTATCATTAACGCCATGGGAAGATTATGTATAGGATAGCACTGAAACGTTCCTCCACAATCGTATTTTGAACTGTGAGGTACCTAGAGCTCCTCAAGGTCATGTGAGGAGGCTCCAGAAGCAAATAATATGGTCCACTTCTACCGATGCATGCGTCTTCGAAAAACCATATACCAGATATGACTACTTTATTCACTACCAGGTATTTGGCAATGTATAGTGATTGTTCCAATCACACCACGCAAATATGAGGGATTTCCAAAATCCGACGATTTTAGACATACCTCATACCTGGTGTTTATTTTAAGGAGACGCGGAAATTCGACGAAAACACACGTTTCTACCTCGGTGGGAACTTGAGGATCTGTGTGATCTGTACCTATGTGTAATCTGCAGGATCTGTATGATCTGTACACATGTACACGTGTGATCTGCAGGATCTGTACGATCTACCTGAGTGGAATCTGTGTGATCTGTATGATCTGTTCATCTTCACCGGGATTGGGTCTGTATGATCTGCATGATCTGCACATGTGTATTTTGGGTTTCGATGACCTGCAGGAATTGTATTATCTGCAGGATCTTTGGTACTGGGCAGGTGTGTGTACCTGAGGGGTTTGTTGATGTGTGTGATACGTACATATTTACCGGGTGGTATCTGTATGATGAGGTATATACTTCTCACGTGTATATCTGAGTGGGAACTTGCAGATTTTTGTATGATCTGCTGCTGTAAATCTGGGTACTTCATAATAGGTTACATCATGTTTGGCCGGGATGGGGTCCGTATGAGGTAGATATCCAGACGTGTGTAGACTAGTGGCAACTTGATCTGTGTGATCTACAAGATCTGTAAGATCTATTTGAGTGGAATATGTGTGATGTATATGAATGGGGTCAGTACGATCTGCATGATCTGCACATATTTTTCGGTGACCTGCAGGATCTGTATGACCCGCAGGATCTGTAATATTTGACAGGTGTGTACCTGAGTGGGATCTTGGTCTGTGTGATCTGTACATCTTCACCGGGTGGGAACTGCATGATCTGCACGAACTGTGCACATGTTTTTGTCGGGAAGATCAAAGAATCAATCAGGACAAATAAAGCTCGAAAATGAGTTGATGGACAACTTTATACACGCACAACGCAATTAGCACCCGATACAAAATAACTGGCACACGAAATAGCAAGGGTGTGATGAAAATATCAGTCGCACGGACTCAGAAAAACGAAGATTAGCAGCAAGGAATGCAACCCGCGCCAGCAACAACAGCAGTAGCTATGCCGTCACAGTGTGCAGCGGCGGCGTCATCGGCACGAACACCATGATAAGCCACCGTGTGACACGGCCAGGCGCCAGCCTCAAACAATAGTAGCGGTAGTAGCATCTGTACCGTGATTGTGCACAGCAGTGCGATGCAGCAGCGCTAGCAACAACAGGAGCAGCAAGAGAAGAAATAAGCAACGCGTGGCACGGGGCAAAAATAATATGGGTAGCAGCAAAAAAAGCAACCGGTCCCAGCAACAGTAACAGCCATACAGTGATTGCGTGTAGCAGTAGCGGCAGCAACAACAGGAGTATTAGCAGAATAATAAGCAAACCGTGTGGAACGGGCACATTGTACAAAGGGCAGTGAACACTCGGCTAGTACAGGGAACACAATACGGTCGGCAAATATCCGATAAATGATGAATCGCAACCCGATACTAAAAAAAAGGCACCAGGTATGTACGTGCGTGGTGGCTCAGCCTTTTCTCACGTCTTGTGGCCAAGCAGTCACGAGCACACGAGCACTCTGCAGCAGCAGCAGCAAAACTCAGCAGCACTCCAGCAACACCCGATTCGAGCAGCACTCGTACGCCTCTTGATGCTTTTCTTGTACTGCTGCTGCGTACCGCTCGAGCAAAACACGAGCGCACGAGCATGAGTAGGTTTCCAAGTCTATATTGCACCGCTAAAAAAAGACACGGGACCGCGGCATTTATGTATGATCTGGAGGATCTGTACAATCGGGATACTGCACACTTGCTTTCAGCATGTTTAGCCGGGATGGGGGTGTAAACATTTAACACGTGTGTACCTGAGCGGGAACTTGTTGGATTTCTAGGTATTGTGAAGGATCTAAAAAATCTGAGTACTTCACACTTGTTTACATCATGTTTAGCCGAGATGGGGTCTGTACGAGGTAGATATTTTACACGTATCTACCTGAGTGGGATATTGATATGTGTGGTCTGTACCTTTGTGTAATCTGGAGGACCTGTATGATCTGGACACATGTGTATCTGAAGGATCTGTATGATCTACCTGAATGGAATCTGCATGATCTGTGTGATCTGTTAATCTTGACCGGGATGGTGTCTGTATGATCTGCATGATCTACACATGTTTATCGGTGGGTTTGCATGACCCGCAGGAATTGTATGATCTAGAGGATCATTAGTATTTAGCAAGTGTGTGTACCTCAGCGTGAGGTTGGTGTGTGTTACCTGTACATATTTACCGGGTAGTATCTTTATGATGAGGCAGATATTTCCCACGTGTATATCCGAGTGGGAACTTGCAGGATTTCGGTATGATCTGCTGCCGTAAATCTGGGTACTTCATAATAGGTTACAACATGCTTGGCCGGGATGGGGTCCGTATTAGGTAGATATCCAGACGTGTGTAGATGAGTAGGAACTTGATCCGTGTGATCTGTGCATATGTGCGACCTGGACGATCTGTATGATCTAACTTAGTGGAATACATGGGATCTATATGACATTTTCATCTTGATCGGATGGGGTCTGTACGATCTGCATGATCTGCACATATTTGTAGGTGGGTTTACATCACCTGCAAGATGCGTATGACCCGCAGGATCTGTAATATTTGACAGGTGTGTGTACCTGAGTGGGATCGTGGTCTGTGTGATCTGTACATCTTCAACGGGTGGGATCTGCATGATCTAGATGAACGGTGCATATGTTTCGTCGGGAAGATCAAATAATCAATCAAGACAAATCAAGCTCGAAGATGAGTTGATGGACAATCCTATACGCGCGCAACACAATCAACAGCCGGTGTAAAATATTCTGGTACACGAAATAGCAAGGGTGTGAAAAAAAATATCAGTCGCGCGGACACCAAAAAACGTAGCAGCAAGGAAAGCAACCTACGCAAACAACAGCAGTAGTCATGACGTGACAGTATGCAGCAGCAGCGTCATCAGCACGAACACCAAGATGAACCACCATGTGACACGGGCAAAAAATATACTTTGGGTAGCATCAAGAACAGCCTAATCTGTAGTAGTAGTAGTAGTAGTAGTAGTAGTAGCAGCAGCTAGAGCGTTATTGTACGCACAGTGTGCAGTAGCAGCGGAGCACAACAACAGGACCGGCAGCAAGATAAGTTACTTTGTGGCAAGGCAAAAATAAAATATGGGTAGCAGCAAGAAAAGTAACCTGTCCAGTACAAGTAGCAGCCATACCGTGATTGTGTGTAGCAGTAGCGGCAGCGAGAACAGGAGTAGTAGCAGAATAATATGCAAACCGTGTGGCACGGGCACATTGTATAAAGGGCAGTGAACATCAGGCTAGTACACGCGACTCTTCTTTGCGGGGGCTCTGGTGCGGCAACACGAGGGGCGATTACCCAGTCGGTTGATGTTCGGGACGATCGCTGGTGGGGAGAGCGCGAAACCCGGCGGGAAGCTCAAGACTTGGCCTGGAGCCATTGCTGAGGACTTTAGAGTGTTCAAAGCCACCGAGGGATCAGCGGAAGACTCCCCCTTTGTCTTTGGAGTTGGGACCGCACTGTGGCCCACTGCACCAAAACAGACGGGGAAAGTGGTACCGGGGAATCCTCGAAGCAGCTGAAACCGTTAATGGGCAGGTGACACGAGGCTGAGGCAAAGCTAAGTAGACAGCGCCGCGCATCCGTTGCGGTTAGTGTTAATGAGAACAGGGGGGGGAGGTAACAGCAGGAGGGGTAGAAGGAACACCGTACAAGTGTATGGGGGCAGGGAGGGGAACGAGAGGAGTAGAAGGGAAACCGCGGTAGAAGAAAGTAGCAAAGAGACCGCAGACAGGGTAGCAAGGTACCAGGTCGTCTAATAGATTGGACGTTTCTTTGCTACTCGTACCGCCACTGCTGCGGCCGCTCGGTATGCATTCATTGGCTTGGTGCTTGAATTTTTCCTCATGACTTAACTTTTTCCTATATTTTCCCGTTCTTATCCTTGTGAAAGAAGTACTCCATAGTGGGTTGGTGACGAGCGTATTTTGTCCCACTCATTCTGTTTTACTTCGTTAAGTGTTCCCCGGGATGCATATTTCCCTTTTTCTTCCCGTTTCTTCCCCCTTGCACGTCCATTTCGGCTCATGCTCGGGGTAAGTATGTGTCTGAGCTTTGGTTTCCATTTTCTTTGTTTATCATGGATCTTCGCCTGTTCTTTTTCACTTTGGTTTTTTCGTTGCTTCTCGTTCTTTATGGTGTATTTTGGTTGATGGCGTATGTATGTATGTTGTGTCGGCCGCACCTAGTGCGAAGGCATGGTATTGCGTAGGTTAGTAATGCATTACGGTTTGTTA